>OU015490.1:152794876-153129876 GCA_907164885.2 Dolomedes plantarius | reverse complement strand
GCGTAAAATGATTGATAGCGAGATGGAAACGAACACGTTACTGTTTTTGAAGGAGCATGGGGTTGAGAATGCATTGTCTGTATGATTATGTCAAATTTTTAAGGGGAAATTATTCTGTGGCTCTTTAGAACTTCTTTAGTGCTTATTTTTGGTGAATGAAGAATACGGTAGCAGATATTTAAACTTGTGTAAGTATGGTTTATGCTTGTGTAAATTATATTTTCGTCCAAAGTACAATTTTAAAAACCATGGTGTTTGTTGTTGTTGTTGTTGTTGTCGTTAGTAATGCCCCTGGCGGGATAAATCGTAACTAGGGTCACTGAAAGCTTCAGGGCAGAGAGATGCAGCTCCTCTTTAGCCCACGGCTATTGGGCATCCCGAGGGTAGGAGCTCGACCTTTTTCAAGGCACCTCCTTAGTTTTGGGAAAGAACCCCCAGTAACGACATATAGTGCGTTGGTACCCTCCTCCTTCCCCTTCAAACCACACGGAGGGACTTTTTCAGACTACAGATTTGGCGTATACATACATCATAAGTAAAAACGAAGTGTTATTAAACTAGAGTTCAAAATTCCAAGAGTCTACAGTGATTTTGCTCAGTCGAAAACACTTAGTTCTTTGAATTTAGACTGACTGTAAATTGTTAGCCACTTTCAAAACTCTTGAAAATTGTATATATATATATATATATATATATCTGTAGCTTGGTGCAAGAAGTGCCTAAGTCAGTCTTTTTCAAGATAACTTTGTTTGCTTATGTCTCTTTAAAAAAATATTATTTTCAATGTAGGAAGTACCCAAGTCTGTATAATGGTTTTTAAAACACTTTTAAAGCATCGGACAAACTTGGGTAGTTTGAAAATAATATTTTTTAAAGAGACATAAGCAAACAAAGTTATCTTGGAAAAAACTAACATAGGCACTTCTTGTACCGACACACACACACACACACACATATATATATATATATATATATATATATATATATATATATATATATATATATATATATATATATATATATATGTATATGTATATATATTGCAATGTATTTTTTAAATTGCATTCTTTACTTCCTTATTACGATTTCACGATCAAATGATCGATAAGACCTCCACACTGCATATACAATTGACGAACCGTAAAATAATGTATAATAGGAGTGATCTAGCTGTCAAATACGTTATTCCCTCTTGTAGTATAATTGTTACTTTTTACATGTCCGGTGTTGCACAAGTTGTAAAGCGCATCCTGTAAACACAGATGGATAAATTAACTCTTCTCTTCACTAAGTGGAGCCAATCTGTTTCTCTGAGATATCTCCTCTCGCCGTTTTATAAAGCCGTGTCTAAGAAATGCCTAACTTAAAGACGTCAAATCATGCGTTCGCAGTTGATCGCTTTTCTCAGTCACATGGAGGAGTTGAGTTTTCACCGCGATTGCGAAAGGGTGGATTGATTATGTGCACGAGTTATTCATCCGTGAGTGTGCATTTTACACGTGCTTAAAGGCAGTGAGTAATGTTAAGTGGCAAAAGCGTTTAATCATTATAAACCGTCAAACATTTTCTATTTTTTTTAGAGTTAGTTTATGCGTTTCCTACTGGTAAGTGAAAGTGTGTCCGATGATGGATCAGACTCATTTGAAATTAACTGTATGCGTGTCCATGATCAAGATGCCAGAATACAGAATTCAAATTCATCAAATTTTACTTGGAGTTTAGAAAATTAAAATTTCAGTTTCGGAAACAGTATTCAATGCGCAGTGCGTCCACGCACCATCGAAATTGATTATCTCGAAAGATGTTATCGATATATCTGTGGCGTTATGGCAAATGTTGATATGTCCGAAAAATTCAATTTTATGTTTTAAGTTGATATGTCACACTTAAAATTGATTCTTTAATGTGGTGTGGCATCACAATAGGTTGTTAAGGCAATTCTCTGAGGCTTGTTTTAAAATTACTATTACTGAATTCATGACCAAGAAAGACAGAGTCCTGATTATAATGAAAAGGCCAATTCTTTAAACAGAAACTTAACAAGGAAATTTATTTACAAAAAAAAAATTAAACATCAAACCATTACAACATATTCAATTAATTTAAGTGAAGATTCACAGCGTTCGCTCCCAGACCCATTGTCTCAACAGTAGCTTCCAAAAAACACGTCTGCTCGGGGCGCGGCACAGGGAGCATCTCCCTAAAAAAAACAAGTCTCTGACTATCTCTCGGCTTGGAAACTTCGGTGGCGGCCGTCTTCTTAGAAATTGCTTTCCCAAAACCGGGGGGGTCGGCAGATAGCTCTTCTTAACGCCGAAACTTTATTACATTCCAGTGACAGAGTCGCATAGAGCTATCGCTAAGGAAGACAGCTTTTCGATGGTGAAGGGAGAACGCTTCTGTTTTCGAAACAGTTACCCGCACAGCTTGCTAGAGAAACCGCTATGCCTGGGATTAACTTTCAGGCCAAAAACTCTGGCGGCATTTGTTGGTATCGTTTTTTAATCCCCCGCGTGTTCAAAAATTTCGGTGGGAACTTGAATTGGAATCTTCGAAAATTATGCAGCTGGTCCGTGGGGTGTGAGAACGCACCCTCATAGAGGCGTGACGTCACAGTGGCAAAAGCTGATAGCGGAATTATGGAATAATACTAAGTTATTCGTATTGGCAAATGCTGTTATGTATAAAAGAGGTAATACTTGGTCCCTAATTGGTTATTTTAGTCCCTAATTGAAATTTTTCATTAAAGACCAGACATATTCTTGAGGTTGAATATGAGTATTAACTAAAGAATATTTGGATTGAAAAACTTGATTGGGCGATTTTATATTTCACAACCAAAGTTACATTTTTAATGTTCCGAAAACATGAAAAAAATGACATATCAACATCTGTCATAATGCCACCAGATATAGATAAAGACAAGTGATGTTCGATTAACATTATCCTGACACAAAATCTATATTGACAATGGAATTGACATTGATGCAGGTATCGATTATTTCTTTTATAAATAGTGTGTTGTCTATAAAAAATAGTGTGTCCGAGGTAGCCTATCGGTAGTGCGTCAGCTTTCGGTGCTGAGGGTGCTCGGATCGAATCCCGACAAGCGCCGTTAAATACCTCTGTGTCTAGGAAGTTAAATCCGTAGTCCGGAAAGTCCTATGAGGTCAGTGGGTGGGGAAGGTACGATCCCGCAGATGTCACTCCTGGGCTTGCTCGGTTAAAATTGTGGTGGCACCTAGACAAGTTGACTCCCTTCCTTGTGGTCTTATTGTAAACCGGATCCGCATTACCTAGCCTTTAAGCCTATATGGGTATGTTCTGGAACTTCCGCCAGGGGGCATTAGGAACAACAACAACAACAGATAAAAATAGTAAATTGATATATGTTAATTGAAGACCCAAAATGGATATCCCAAATCGGATTAATTTTCAAAATAACAATGGCACTAATGTCTTCAAACCTCTGGATTCAGACGGTGTTTCTTTAGTCAGTCAGTCAGAACGCTCGGTAGCGATTTAATAAGGCAAGGACAGCACTAACAAACTGTAAAAGAAAAACAACCTGGGGAGATTGTTTGCGCATAATTGAATGTGTGATTAAAGTCTGCATATGGCGTAAAACACTGTCCCTGCTATTGGCTGTACACTGCAACGCCAAAACTGACTATGACAAGGCTAATTTTTTCCGTGGATTTTTTTTAACTCAAAACATCAATCTAAATAGTACTTGAAACACCAAATATTTAGCAACATAATTAATGCTTTTTCCATTATAAACATTTGTGAATACCATGGAAAAAGGAGAAAAGATATGCGGAAAATGAGGAGAAAAATCATAAATATCAGCTTTGGTGGTACCATACTACTGGCATGTTCACATAGGATACGTCAGCGTCAGCGTAAAACTCTTTAACCAATCATATACCAATCACTGATCTATTTAACTAATCACCGCCAACGGAATCTTTAACGCTGACGATCACGGATTCTATGTGAACAGGCCTTTAGTCTATTTGAATGCAAGTAATTTTTTTCAAGGTGACAGATTTTAGTCCATCTAGTCATTATGTCACCTGCTCATGCCTTAAGACTGCTGTGTACTAACCCTATTGGATTCGATCATCTCAATGTTTACCTACGGAGAAAATGTGTCCAGGGATTGTCGATTTACATTTAAAGATATATTTTAAAATATTTAGAGTAGATTTAGAGAAAGAAATTCCACACCTTGAAGCATTTTTCGCTTTAAAAAATGCAAATAATATTTTAAAATTTAAATTATTCGGTTGAAAAATCTGGTCTAGTGTGTTTTAAACGCTCACCAATTTCTTTGGTAGACAAAATTTATAGAAGGAATCCTGTCGCAAGGTCCAGAAAATTTCAGGCTTTCTGAAAATACTACTATTTTTATTGGATTATCAGCATTTATGTAGCTGAAAATAGCGGGCAAATTTTCTCCATAGGTTAACACTCAGGTGAGCGAATCCAATTTGGTGAGTACACAGCATCTTTAACGTTATGTTCTCGTAGAAGAAAATTAAGGGAATTAAATTCATGTTTTATGGAGAATAACCAGAGCATCAGAACTAAAAATGATAGGAGTTTTGGCTAAATTCAAACATCTTCATAATGAATTATTTTCCTTATGAAGCTTGAACCATCAGATTTCAGGCAGGCCGGTTGCCTCGTTCCCATCAAGCTTTTTGCAGGGTAGGGATGCGACATCGATGTCGATGTTTTCAAAAGATCAATGTTTTGATAAAAACATCGATTTATTGAAGTCGATTTTTTTTAAACATCGATGTTTTGTGCTCGATGTTTTAAGTTGTCTTGATGCTTCATTTAAAAAAAAAAAGAGTACCATAATAAAAAATAAAAAAAGCACGTAGCATAATTTTCACACTCAGTAAATATAAGTCTGAATTCTGAAAAGGGCGAATACAAAAGGGGGAACGATCCCCTAGCAACAAGACAAATGGCAATTAACAACTAATGAACCAATCAGCGCGCTTGGAAAGTTCTCGACACTCCAGAACCTTCCATGGCGTTTTATTTTATAAACAGTATAAACACGAGAGTGGCCATTTAAGTTTTTGTTTTGTTCTGGTTTTATATAAGTTAACGTTAATTAATATTAAAATGCTTCCTAAAAGTACCGTTACTAAACCAGTTTTAAAGAATGGATGTTCTAAAACATCGATGTTTAAAGACATCGATGGTTTTTGGGCGATATTTTATTAGCATCGATGTTTAAATATTGAATATCGATGTTTCAAAATATCGATGTTTCGTTGTCGATGTCGCATCCCTAATGCAGGGCCCGTGCAGGTTATGTAAGCAAAGCTTAAGTGATGTCTGTTTCGTACAATGTGGATATCCAGGCAACTATTTCGCGTCGTAGTAGAAAAACGTTCTAAAGATGAAGTGAAGAGGAGTGCCCCCGAAATTAGTGTAACGTCGGGTTTTTGCGTCATCGCTATTATCCGGGCTTCTTTTGATGCTAGGGTCATAAAATTTCGGCAATGAATCACACGCCCTGTATTCAGTTCTACAAAGAGAGGTAGAATAGTAGAAAAAAACCGCCCATTTCAAAAAGACCTATTTTACGAGGCGGTATAACAAAATTCGCCGAATCCGAAAGTCGCTGTAATGAAATTATCGGTGCTTTTTATGGAGCCCTCGTTATAACCTTTTACAGTGGTTGAGGGACAGAGGAGCTCGCAAAACGCAGAGCTAAATTTAACTGCATAGTACAAAGCACTATGCGTATGACGAACCGAAAATGACTCATATTTATGCAAATATTCATAATAAGCAGTTTTCATGTTCGGTGTGCATTATACGAGTATCTAAGCATGAAAGCTGTGTGAGTTAATAGCTAAATTTATCAGAATAGTATCAAATATGAATTCGATAATCTATCTATATATATAAAACAGTTCCGTAAGTGACTCACTGACTGACTGACTGACTGACATACAACGCACAGACCAAACCGCTGAACCTAAAGGGCTGAAATTTTGCATGGCGATTCTTCGGCACTAAGAAAGATTTTTGAAAATTTCTTCTTAGATTTTTTAAAATTGAATTTTTAAGCTGTTTTAGTATTTTTTTTAAAGTTTGCATTTAAAATAATAATTTGAGGGTTATAAAATTTATATCAAGAGAAAGATCATAAAAATTCCTTTAAAATGAGATCATTTTTGAATATTTACCTCCATTTTCTGATTTTTGGTGAATTTTTAAAGATTAAGTTTTAGAATTTAATTTATTAAATGCTGATCACGTGGTTTCTTTTTCTGGTACTTTAAATAAATTTAGCGTCACGTCATAACAACGAAATAGACAAAAAAAATTTTTTTTTCCTTGCTAATGCGGCAGACGATTGGACATTATCCCAAAAAATATTAAAGTGCAGTAAAAGAAATGTTCCTCAAACTGTACTATATTAACTGTATTATATTCTTTAGTATGTTCTATTAGATTTAATTTTAATATTTTCTTTTACACTATTTTGTCTATAAAAAATCCGTTACGATTTTTTATAAATATATTTTTTTTAGCATTATTTGCATACATTGACCGTTGTATTTAATTTGAATGTACTCCGTAGCGAAGCAAGGGTATTCAGCGTGTTACATATATTTATGCACGTGTTCATAATGAGCAGTTTTCATTCGTTACGTTAAATGTTGGTTATGAATGTATTTCGCGAAACAGGAACAGTGTCTATAATGAAAAATAAAAAGCCGGCAACTAGTTTCGAACTAGTTAATAGTTCAGCATCAGGCCTAGTAGCTTCAGGCGGGATTCTACACCATGGACAATCAATTACGGCCGCTGGTTTTTAGTTAGCGTACAGGTCAAGTTTACTTGTGTTGTATTAGTATAGTTTATTTCGTCAAGATGTTTTCCTTAATTAACTATTAAATTAAAACTAGTTATTGCTAGAATTATAATATATGTCTTTTTAATGCATTTTCAACTATCACTACTCGCACAGAAAGTTTTAACTATTCTAATCTGGTTTTCTTTCGCAAGTTAAGCTAATCTAAATTGTAGCATATAAACATCTTATCAGTGAATGCCTAAATACAAGACCTTATCATATGTAGTTTGGACTTTAAACGTTGATCCTTCACCTTTTCGAATGACTGCAAAATATTTGTCTGTTTTCTAGCTATTATTATTTTATATGAAGCTTTTCCTCAGTTTGTTTTGCTTAAACTGTACGCTAGTATAAGTGTGTGGGTTATTATTCTAATAGTGTTAACCACAGTGTAGAAATGTGGCCGAACAAAACAGGAATATACAGCTCCTTTATATCCACAATAAAAAAATATGGATGACACCTAGGTTTGAACTAATTTCTAGTTGGTCCGAGGTAGCCTAGTATCAGCGCGGCGGCTTTTGGAGCCGAAGGTGCTCGGTTCGAATACCGACAAGCGTCATTAACCCTTCAGCGGGCGCGTCCGCGTACAAACGTTTAGCTGTACTCTTGTCCAGTATGAGGTATATCATATTTTTAAGTTTAAATAATAATCACTGCAATTATACCTGACCGCACGATGGCAACAGCAAAGAACGAGTGGTCGACGGCATTGATTTTGCTAGTAAGTCAAGACAGTAATGGACTGGTCACATAGAATCCGTGAACGTCATCGTTAAAGATTCCATCGGCGCTGACTGGTTCCGTTGGCGCTGTTTGGTGTACGATTGGTTAAAACTTTTTACGTTAACGTTCCTGATTCGATGCGAACAGTCCTTTAAGGCATTCTTATACAGCTCGGATTCCTTTGAAAATTCGCTAGATGCGGGAGCTGAGAAACACGGAGTTTCTATGTTCCAGAGTTTTTTCTTTCTTTTCGTGAAGTTTACCCCAGTAACGTTTCGAAGCATAGCAATGAAGAATCACCGAACACCAGGGTTAACCCTTCAGCGGGCGCGCCCGTGTACAAAGTGCAACATTTTCGTAATTTTGAATGGTTTGTTTTTACATGTAAGTTTTGAATGTTCCAAGCAGTTTCTATTTATAGCTACAACTTTTCTAATGCAGGTCTGATTTTCTGACCCTTGTATTCCTTTCCATTCACTGTTAGTCGTGATTTAACCGTGGTAAACCAGCGATTATACTGGAATACAATACGACAAAAGAAGGAGTTGATGAAGTCGATCAAATATGCAGCTATTATATACGGTATCACGAATATGGATACTCTCATTGTTTTGTTTTTTTTTAGATTTTTGGACATATCCCGCATTATATCCTATTCTATAGTCAATAATCTAGTGTATATCCCTTGAATATTGACTATAGAATATTGACCTTCAATTATTAACTATCAATTAACCGTACTTTACTCTATTTTTTATAAGTCACTTGTACCCCTTGGATTTCTCACTGTAGAAACAGGCGAATTACCATCACAGGCGCGATAACGCCATCTATCGCAAAGTAAGTGGTACTATGCAGAACGCTGGAGGCTCTTGAAGACTCCAGATGTGTCTGATACGCTCTTACGCAGAACGACGGGTGTGATCGTAGACTCCGGTCGTGTCTGATATATTCTTAGAGGGAATTTATTGCAGAATCCGAACGTGTTCTTCGGAACGTTGAGGTTATGTTATAATATTTTTCATGTGAATAGTATTCTTCTATGTGTAATTGCTCCGTGTTCGTCCGTGCTGTGCTCTGTGTTACAATAAACTCTATGTGTTTAAACAAGCTGGTTCTCTATTGAATTAAAAAGCTACACTCTACTCGGCAATCCTCACACTCACCCCCTCATTTTAAAAGTTGAATCCGTTATTAACATATGTTACGTAGGTTCATAACTGTTAATTACAACCTCGTGCTTTTCGTTAAGGAAAAAAACCCGGGAATTATTGGACTAAATGTACATTTCTTACTTACCCAGCTGGCTTTTGGCCTACATTTCATGGGTAATTAAGATCAACCTAGGAGGGGTAATTCAACAGCTATTCTGCATATGAAATTTTATATCCAAGGTTACGTTTAATGGGCGATTTTAATTAGACCTCAATTCAAAAGCGTTTTATTCCCGTAAAATCTGTAACTTCCCCTTGTATAACGAGAGAAAACATCTGCAGGCATGTGCGTACATGTCCTTCGGAAATTAAGAAAGACGGATTGTTTCACGTAATCCCGTTACTTTTATGGGAGAGTGATCGATCACCCAGATAAATAAGGATTATATATGCCATTGTACATCACTTTAGAAAACCTAATCACATCGATAGAAATCGTTGATTCTTCTGACGTAGCTGCTATTGTAAAACTGACCAGATAGCTAAAGTTTCGGCTTACGTTTTTCTATTAGACACTATTCATGCGAGGTTTGTGGTATTTTAATTTAAAAAACCACGTTTTTTAAAGACTTATTTTAACGTAGGATTACGTACCTCCATAACGGTCCTCCGGAAAGCAAAATTTCAGACGCTGAAACCGTCCGTCCGTAACTCGCGAATTATAATTTTGGCATCGCGCCAAACCCAGTCTGTGTCGCTTGGACAAGCACTAAACAGTTAAAAAGATAAGAACCAAAATGCGTCAAAATTTTGACTTACATTTATGTATATATATACAAACGTACATAGATAGATATGTACATAAACATACATATATATATACATGCAAAAGAGGTAAGCAACGATAAGTAATCCTACGTTAATAATCCGCTGTAGTTTCGTTAGAAGAGACTACCTGAAAAAAAAAATTTAAGTTATAGATAATCAAAAGCAGACTTAGATTCATTTGGACAGCACAAAATTTTCTCGTGGTTTTGTTGGGGAATTTTTACCGACTAGCATAAATAGGTAAGCAAATTTCGATTCGAGTAACAGAAACTGTCCTTGATTTTTACTTTTGTCTCTTAATATTCGAATTCAATGCTTTTTCGGCAAAACTTGAACGCATGTCATTTTATCCCGTATAATTAATGCAATTTTTTTTCGCTAATATTTCACTCGTGTCACATCTTTGGCGAATTTTTTCATTCATGTCACGTTTTCAGAAATAACTTGTAAAAACCTTTTTTTGAGTTTTATTTATATTTCTCAGACTTAACCTATGAGATGACATTTTTTTACTTTTGGAAATTCAAAATTAAAAATTTATACTTGTTTCTTAGCGCAGAGAATTCATTTATGATTGGGTAACATTCATGTCATTTTTTTAAAAATATCAATATTTCAAGCAGAATTATATAAATATGTAAAGTCGGAATTTTTGTCTATATTGTTTGTCTATATTTTGTCTATATTTTTTTTCCTAATTTTTGTCTATATTTTGTCTATATTTTTGTATTTTTGAATTTTAGAAAAGGCTTTTTGTCTAAAAGCCTTTTCTATTTTAACGAAGTCTATGACACAAAATATAAAAATAAAATGTACGTTTTCATTTGTTATTGTTTCTAATGCTCTCTGGCAGAAACGATTCCACTCCAGGTCCATACAGGTTAGCGGACCGAGGGGTGCGAGGAGGTTTATAATCCACAAGTGTCGGAGTTCGATTTAGCTGGGTGCTACATGAATTTTCACCGAGCACCACACCCCCAGGGGTGACAACTGGGAGGATCGTACCCTCTCCCACCCTCTCTGACCTCATAGAGTGATATTGCGGTCTACGGATTTAACGTGCCCATATCCGGCCTAGACACAGAAATGTTTAATGGAGACGGTCGGGATTCGAGCCGAGCACCGAAAGCCGACACACTACCACAAGTCTACCTCGGCCTTACATACTTATGTTGTTAGTTTAATTATATAGATAGACTAGCTGAATACCCGTGCTTCGCTACGGAGTATATTCAAATTAAATACAACGGTCAATGTATGCAGTTAATGCCAATAAATAAATAAATATATATATATATATATATATATATATATATATATATATATATATATATATATATATATATATATATATATTGTGACGTTGTCTCCATTACTACACGAAAATTGTAATTATATAAGTCTGTGATGCTCGTTCCTACCCCTCAACATGAACATGTCATCTATCGGCGAAATGTTAAACTGAGCGGTCTCATAAACTCTAGGATAAGAGGCCATAAATTTCGTGTAATATGCGGTTCTGACGTTATAAAAGACATAAATACCAGAGTGGTTCGAGGGCTCTCCAGAATTTTGACACTATAGCGACATGTGGAATCCCATAAACTTTGGACACTTACGAGCACTTAAAACGCCGGAGAACGCTTTTGAATTCGCCGACCGTATAAAAGAAGACCCCCAATACTCCACGAGAGAGAGAGATCTGTTTTGAGTGCCAGAGAGGACGCAGTTCTACTGGTCTTTCGGCCTGATAGGCCGAGTGGTCTGTGAACCCGAAGCCGTCCTGACATATCTAACTGTAAATTCTAACTCGCAGTACATATTTGCTTTTTGTAGTTAAAGTGTTTAAGGTAGCGTAGTAAAGTAATTGAAGCGAAACGCTTGTCTTATTATTGACTACGTTACAATATATTGGCATTATATAAATATATATATATATATTTATTGGCATTATATTGACCATTATATTATATATATATATATATATATATATATATATATATATATATATATATATATATATATATATATATATATATATATATAATAAATATAATGGTCAATGTAAGCAATTAGTACCAAAAAATATATATATATTTATAAAAAAACGTAATGGATATTTTTATAGACAAAATAATGTAGAAGAAAATGTTCAAATTAAATACAACGATCAATGTATGCAATTAATTTGTATGTTTAATATCCATAAAACATACTATTTTGAATTAAATTCTTAAAAACTTCCGTCTCAATTAGTCTAGTGGTTAAATTTTATTTTTTACTGTATTTTAATTTTTTTTGTCAATTTATTTCGTTGTTATGCACGTGACGCAAAATTAATTTAAAGTAAAAGATAAGAAACCACGTGATCAGCATTTATTAAATTAAATTTTAAAAATTAATCTTTAAAAATTCACCAAAAATCTGAAAATGGAGCTAAAGATTCGAAAAAGATTTCTATTTAAAGGAATTTTTATGATCTTTCTTGTGATATAAATTTTATAACCCTCGGATTATTATTTTATCTGCAAACTTTAAAGAATGTTACAAAAGGAGCTTAAAAATTTAGTTTTAAAAAAATCTAAGAAGAATTTTTCAAAAATCTTTCTTAGTTCACCCCTACACTATAAGAAGAATCGCCATGCAAAATTTCAGCCCTTTAGGTCCAGCGGTTTGGTCTGTGCTTTATCTGTCAGTCTGTTACGGAACTGTTTTATATAGTATATAGATAAACCACAGCTGCGTACGCTTAGACAGTAAAGAAAAAGTTTTACCAGGTCTTAAACATGCATGTGTCGCTCAGTCTTGACTAAATTTCTTTGACCCAGATTGCGTCCTCCTTGAAGGTCCCATTATCGTGACGTATCTTTTGAAAATACTCGGTGCGATAGAAAGGACTGCTACATTTCTGATTGTTACTGGTAAGGGTAGGGTGGCAAGAGTTCGGGCCGAATTTTTAGTTGTCGGTAGGCACCGTTGTTTGGTCCGGTGAACATCGCGGTTTCTTTATCGAGGCGTTCTTTAAAAACAGCGATTCTGTAACCACGTCACTGGGGGCATTTAGGACGCGCTGTGTAACTGATGCCGTTCCAGGTCGGAAAACAATCCTGCGATGGGTTTCAAGTAGGAGTAAGTGGGTCTGCATAACCAAGGAAACCAAGTGCTCGCCCTCAGGACATTGGAACTCCTGGAAATGTGCAACGAGTCCGAAAGTCCACTGTTTGCGAGGACACGTTCTCCATTCCCCCTCAGATGACCGACAGAGTGATGGAAAGCGTTAGAGAACGGTTTCGTAATAACGGGTGCCACATGAGTGATGTTATTTACAAAACCTAGTGAACAAAAATTAGATTGTTAGTACTTTTCGAAAATACAGAGCTTTTTTCTGTAAACTGTTTCGTTCATTTTCTATTACCATTAGAAATGTAGGATTCCATTCTGCCAGACCCTGTATGAATGCTGACATACCTTTTGAAAATGCGGTTCTTAATGCATTTCATTATGTAGAATTAATCTACCTTTTCATGGATAACAGAATTTCTTCCTTTTTCTTTTCAAATCCGCGAACAATAGGGCAAATTGCAGAGTAACCGTGTAATTCGTTTTCTATCGTGCCTTCAGCATTTGTGGCATACATAAGAGCCAGACGTCGACTGTAAAATTTAAAGTATCGAGCTATGTTTAAAAAAACGTAAATTTTGATGAAAATTCCGAATTTTTTTATTTCTGTTTCTTAAAGATTGTGAATTTCTCTTTCTACGTCTACCTTTATTTTTTTTTCTCTACGATCATTAGAAACCAAATTAGAGTGATTTACCGATGAACAGCAGCAGTCAATTTTAATACAAGTGGAAAAAGTTGTGTTTTCCGAAGAACTTATTTCTCATCAAAAATGTATACGACTATTGTAATAACTCGAAATATAATCATGAGTGAAATTTTTCAAGTATGTTTTCCATAATACTTAGAATGTAATGAAGTACAGATTAAGATCTAGGTGTTATGCGTTGATTTATACCTGTATTTATTTTAAACATTCTCATGGGAAACGACTGAAATTGTACATGTTCTTCCATATAATGACCTGTATTATTTTAGATTTTAAAATATCGATTAGTTTTTAGTTCATTACACACCCGAAGGTCGTATGTACATATCGCACCCCAGCAAGAAAAGTGACACAAGTCGAAAAATGGCAATTTTGAAGTTCTGTCATTGAAAAAATATATATGAAGTGCCCCATCGTGCACGAAAAGCGACACATCTCTATCTCGCAATTTGTCCACCTGAGGGCAGTTGTATCATATTTAGTGTAATGCTACGAGTAGTTCAAGCTGTATACTATTCTTTCAGTTGACTTTTCTCAAATACTGCATTTTTGATCTTTTCTTTCCGGGGGTGCGAATATGATAAAAAGAAATTAATGTCCAGGGGACATTGTTCCTAATGTCCCTTGGCTGGGAATTTCAGGACCAGGTCCATACAGGCTAGCCGGCTGAGGGGTACGGCTCCGGTTTATAATGGTACCACGAGTGTCTAGTCCGACTTTAGCTATGTGCCACCATTTTGACTGAGCACCCCAAGGGGCGACATCTGGGGGATCGTACCCTCTTCCACCCTATCTGACCTCATAGAGGGGATTTTTACGAATTTAACGTGCCTCTATCCGGCCTAGACACGGAGGTATTGAATGACGCTGGTCGGGATTCGATCCGAACACCCTCGGCCCCGAAAGTATACGCGCTACCATAAGGCTACCTCAAGTCCTAAAATACTTTTAAAACAATCATAGCCATAATATACCAGGCTATGTAACATATTTCATTAGCGATATTCAAATTTTTATTCACAGCCCTAGGCCTGGCTGGCCTCTCTATGTTTTCGCCATTTAAGCAGAGTAACGTCTAACTAAACTGTAGTAAAGTAGGTCCATTTTATATAGCTTGCCCTCGACGGTTAAATATAGCTTTAAACGAATATGTTTTGATTACTTCTGTTTTCTTTTGCTATATTTTTGGTTCGTGTAGACCCATACGTTATGGAGTCGGGTCCAAACTGTATGGCGGTTTTCAGAGATCTTTAGTACATTTAAGTGCAAAGAAGCAAAATATATGCTAGTCTGCTCGTTATATTGTTAATCTAAATAAAAAAATTCTTGGTTCCTTATGGGATATCGTTTAAGAGGTCATTGAGCTCGTCATCCCTTGTGATGATTCTTTGAATTGAAATAATTAAAAAAATCGCTGAGATATTAAAGAAAGAAATGTGGTTTAACCTCAGTAATATATATATATATGCAGAGATGTAGTCATATCTTTTACGTGTGTATGTGTGGAGAATTTACATAAATATGTATACATTTTTGAGTAATAAAAATTTTAAATATTTAATTTCCCAAAACTTGCGCGTAAATTATCTCCAATAGCCATTCAAAATCATATTGTATGTAAAGCAATTAGAATTGGTAGAATTCCCTCTCTGACGGTTACAGAGATAAGTATTTTTACCTCATTTTGTTACGTTTTATAACAATTACCGTACTTTTCGGACCATAAGATGCGTACCTTTTTAAATAAAAAAAATCGACTTAAAATTCGGGTGTCTTTTTGGATGTATTTATATTTATAATATTTCTTACATATATTTTCTATCTTTATTAAGTAGAAAATTGAAAATATCTTTATATACCTAACAAGATAAAAACTATTCTTTTCTAAAATTCCTTCCATAAATTTGACAAGCGTCTTATCGTCCGAAAAATACGGTAAATTATAACATTTTACTGCATTTATATTACTGTATAATATATTTACTCCATTTATATGACGACCTAACAATTTTTATCATTGATTTCTTTTTATATCTTTCATATTTTGTTTTTTCATCAATGTAATTTTACCATTGCTTGTAAAATTTTACTACTTTTTAAATTTTGGAAATAAATAAATAAATATATATATATAATAACGCCCCCACCATTTATTAATTATTTTCCGTTCCCATAACTCTTATACAACCCTGCCCCTTTACCTTTCTATTTGTGTCTGCCCCGATCATGCCTGTACTTATGACGTCTATCTGTCACTGGGCATATTGCACCATAGATTACCCCGTGGACAAACGAAACTAGCTTTCCATTGTTCTGGTGTAGGGGTCGAATTGCGCTTCACTTAGCGTGTTGGATACGGGTTGAACCAGGCCATATTATTCTGAACTAAGAATAAAACAGAAAGCATATAATTATCGAATCAAATCATAAGGAAAAAATCAGGTTTTTTTTTTTGCTGTCCTGAAAAATGCAGTTTTTAGAGATACGACCTCTTGCACTTTGAGTGACGATATATATCTTTTAACATATAAAATATGTCTATACAAAAATAACTTAAAATATGTGGTTATAGATAATTTAAAGTATATTTTATTAAATAATTTTTAATTATATTAAATAATATTTAATTAAATAATTCAAAGCGATATAAATTTTAATCAACCTATCCTCCAAATTTTTTTGGAGGATAGGTTGATTAAATAGGTTGTGTATATAACATTTCAAAACCCACAGTTTGCCACTGGTCTACATAACTTGAGATAAATAACTTAGTATGTAACAAACAACTCCAACACCCTAAAATTCAGGATGAAATCTGATGAAAGTGAAATTGAAAATTGGCTTGACGCTTGCTCACGCGCGCACACGGTGTCATGCCCCTGAACAATTGACTGCGCAATTTCTGGCCGTAAAAATAAGTTAGAAACTCAGTAAGTTTCCTTTCACTTTTTTTATGTGTGTTACTGCTTGCTCTTTTTTTTTGTTCAATATTTCGTTCTTCAAATTACCAATTTTTAATTAGATCGTAACAAATCGTCTTATTTTTTTTTCTGCCGACATGTAATCCTGGAGACATGCCAGATCGAATGGCAGCTGTTCCATCTCAAATGAATTTATATGCGCACAGGTGTTCTGGTGGTATTTAAATTATGGATATTAATTCAAGGGGGAAGAATATTATCTCCCGTGGCTTTTTGTCGAGGCTCATCATGCAGAATGGAATTGACGTTTTAATGCGCAGCACTGCGTCAAAAGTTAACACTTCTTTGTGTTTATTACTCTACCCATCTAATTGTAAGCAGTTTTTATTCTGATAGCAGTGTTTCACTTCTCCCCATACTGCAGTGTTTGCATTTAGGAAACAAAAATTAACCATTTCAGTTAAAAAATCCACAGTCTGCTCTATGCACGAGCATGACAGATAACTGTATTTTGCATAACGCAAATTAACAAATTTTATCAACTCTAAGGTGTGCGCATAAATTTCAGCAATACGGCTTATCATTTGACGACTGCTTTTTATTCTGGATTAACCTTTAGCTTACGGGGCCTGTTTTTCTGACTCCCTCTTTAGAACGGGAAATTTCATCCCCCCCTTTGTAAGAACCGCCATTTCGGGGATATGTATATATATATATATATAGCGGAATCTCGATCTATCGTTTTTCAAGGGACTGACTGAACTGATCGATCAATGCAGTAAAACGATAGATGCGAGAACATAATAAAGCAATATGAACGTTGGAAATGGGTGAAATAAACGACACATACGGGAAAACGAGGATTCGGAGAACGATCGATCGAGGTTCCAATATATATATTCATTCTTCAGCGAGTATTCTCCGGGGGGTACATGCTATCCCCCCCGTAACGAAAAGGATAATGTTGATGCTGTTAATGTATTAGTATTGTTGGCGATTTTATAACAGAGACAACTGACTCTTTCCAGTTGTCTCTGGAAATAGTCTCTGGGTCTTTCCAGTATATATATATATATATATATATATATATATATATATATATATATATATATATATATATATATATATATATATATATTCACGCTTGGACCTGTATTCTTGGGATATATGCTATCCCACCCCGTAAGGAAGAGGTTAACTTGAAAACACCTATAAAAAGAGAGCATATGAACTTCGAAGAACTAAAATCAGTGCATTTGATATTCTGTGGCGAATTTTCAGTTTAATATCGAGATTATAGGGTTTGTGGCGGCCCTGTGGTACAACGCGCTGGTTTTCGATACTGAGGATGCTGGGATCGAATCCCGGCATCGAGCCACGAAAAATGCCGCCGTTCGTGTCGTCCCTTTATAGGGGGTAATGCTGTCCGCCTATATGGTGGCCCATAATAAAATAGACAGTAAACTGCGGCGTAGTATAGTCGAATGTTTGACGACAAGTGCCTCCGCTTTAAAATATATATATATATATATATATATTAAAATATACAGTAAACTGCGGCGTAGTATAGTCGAATGTTTGACGACAAGTGCCTCCGCTTTAATAAATAAATATATATATATATATATATATATATATATATACCGAGATTATTTCAGATGTAAAACTTTTCTGGGGTTATTCAGGAAACAATGTGTCATAACTGAAAGTTTCACAAGCCGAATCAGTGAGGACCACTTTTTGAAATTTTAGTCTCCAAGCACTAGATGGACTCCTAACTCTTGATATTCATAATAAGTTTCCCAAATATTAAGTTCTAACACACTCAACGACAAAAAAATTTTGGGGTCATCGAATGATAAGCAACTTTTTTCAGAAGCCAATCCAGTTAAGTCTATACTCTCATGTAAATCGTTGGAATAATGCCATTCAAACAAACGCAGAAGGAAGTACTTGATGATGACGGTTAATCGTTTAGTGTTGTTTCATCAGAAAAAAAAGTAAAATAAATGAGCCCGTGAGAGTCTAACTACTGTAGAAATGAGTACTCGGGAATTATTAAACAACTAGGTGGCCCGTGCAAAACTTTCGCATACGAATAAAATAGATTAAAAAACTTAAATTTTCTTTTTATAGTTTCCGAGCAAGAAGAATAATGTACATTTACACGGATGCTGCCAATAAAGAAACTCATTAATGAATTCACAAAATGATAATGAAAGCAAGCGATTTTTAAATTTGAAAGTTCAGTGCGATTGATAATGGTAAAATATAAAAAGCTAGCGCGCGCGCCATCTAGGGGAAGAAAAATTTTTTATAATGTTTATACTTCAATTTTCAAACAAACAATAAGATGTGTAATTCTAAATTAACAATTCGCACAACGCGGAGATCTTAATCCTTAAAATGGTACCTCACTTATCGATTTTCTTTAAGTAATGAAGGAAGAAAAAGGGATCGTCACGAAAAATACACCTTTTAGAAATAATATATATAGATTATTTAAAATTTTTTTCTGTAGTAAAAAAATAATTTTAAGACTGAGTTGGATATTATTACTTTTTTCACTTGTCAAATCTATTAAGTCACGTGAAAATTGTAATAATAATAAAGATTACTCCAAGGACATTCTATATTATAGATTTTATATGTCATTAGATAAAAGCTACTTCTGCAATAATGCATTATACTATTTTTATTTGAATTTCATTCAATCAAAATGACTTTCTAGCGAATTTCACCGACAAAAATTTCTCAATATTTATTTACCATGAAAACTGCAAGGTAGTGACATTTTTGGAGGAGAAAATCTCATTCAAAGCGCAAACCCACTTCGTTAGACATCTACCACCTTTATTTGATGATCAATGAAAATCGCGGTTACGTACTACACACATTCTAAATGTCAGTTTCTCTTTCATCAGCCTATGCCTCACTTTTGGCATTACTATGTTAGTTTCCCCAACGGAAGAAAACGATTTTATTTAGGTAAGAGTTATTCTGTTTTTATTGTTATATAATTCAGAACCAATACGGTAGGTGCATTATTCTTCTTGGAAGTTCTGTTCTGTTCTGTTCTTGCTTTCACGCACACCTTTGACTGAGGGTTGAAAGTCTGTTAAAAGTTTTTCATTTCTTAAATTTTCTTTTTTGTTATATGAAACACTAGCTGAATACCCGTGCTTCGCTGCGGAGTACATTCAAATTAAATACAAAGGTCAATGTATGCAATTAATGCTAAAAAAATATATAATAATAAATACAACGGTCGATGTATGCAATTAGTGCCCCAAAAAAATATATTTATAGAAAAATTCGTATTGGATATTTGACAAAATAATGTAGAAGAATATATTCAAATTAAATCTAATAGAACATACTAAAGAATATTGTACAGTTAATATAGTAGTCTGAGTAACATTTCTTTTACTGTATTTTAATATTTTTTCGGATAATGTCCAATGGTCTGCCACATTAGGAAGAAAAAACAATATTTTTTTTCTCAATTTATTTCGTTGTTATGCACGTGATGATAAATTAATTTAAAGCATCACAAAAAGAAAAGAAACCACGTGATCAGCATTTAATAAATTAAATTCTAAAAATTAATCTTTAAAAAATCACCGAAAATTAGAAAATGGAGGTAAAGATTCGAAAAAGATTTCATTTTAAAGGAATTTTTATGATCTTTCTCGTGATATAAATTTTATAACCCTCAGATTATTATTTTAGGTGCAAACTTTAAAGAATGTTACATAAACAGCTTATAAATTTAATTTTAAAAAATCTAAGAATTTTTCATAAAATCTCTCTTAGTGCACCCCTACACTATAAGAAGAATCGCCATGCAAAATTTCAGCCCTTTAGGTCTAGCGGTTTGATCTGTGCGTTATATGTCAGTCAGTCAGTCAGTTACGGAACTGTTTTATATGTATAGATGACAGAAAAATAAATCTCCATTTTGGCAACTGTGCCTGTCCATTTTATTTAAAACGATATGTATTAATATTGGTCATAAAAAGATAATTCTATGCAATATTAAAACGGCTGCATCGTAAAAATTTTTTTCCTTCCTGAACTGCAAAGTAAACAGCAACTTTGATTAAGACAGCGATAGGAACGGACTCAGTTGAGATATTTCCGGTTCCACTTTCAGAATCGGGGAAGCATAGGTGGAAAACAGCTGACCTCCTCCTATCGGAAGATACGTGCAAAGCAAACCGCATATTTCTTTGATAAAACTGAAAATTTCTGATCGCTGGACCCGAAAACCTACGTGCATGGTGATTGTAAAGTAAATATTGTCCACCTATAAATGGAACTACGCAAAACACCTTTCACCAAACACTTAATAAGTCACTTGCTCGCGAGTGCAGTTTTCTGGGGAAATAAACGAGGCAAAAGACGCATCTGGCCGAGAGATAAGGACCTTGAAATAGGAATCGTAATTCAGGTGGGATTTTTTTTTAATATAAGCTGCAACGTGTCTTGTTTATATGTGACTTTAGAAAAGGGAGCAGATTTTAGATTGTCGGAGTTTTTTAAGACGTACAAGTGACGCTAAAGTGTGAAAATTAGGTTTCGTCGTTGGCATCATCTGTGGTAGATCCTCTTCAGGTCTATGTAAATTTTACATCACAGCTAGTGACCGGATTAATTGTAACCTCTGTCGGTTGGTTTACTAACGAATACTATTCGCACAATTAGTAATAATATTGAAGAAAGATATAAACTGATCGAAGACTTTGCAAGGTATGCATCGCAAAATACACTGAGAGTGTATCACACTGACTGATATTATGTGAGAGGTCGAAACATCGTTGCTTTAGCAGGAAGTAAGCCATTTAGAATTCTGTTATTATTTTCAAAATTGTAAAATTGTATGTCGCTTAACTGTGTTTCTAGCTTTTTAACGAAATCGATATGATTCGAGTAAGGGAGTCCCGGATCAGATAGTCGCTGAAAATCCCCACTTCGTCCTGAGTCAGCTCCTATATTGAATTTGCCTTTGTTGATATTTCGAAACTATCATTTGCCGTAGGGTTGTATTTGAGACTCAGTTGTATACTATACCTTTTTTGGCTTTGGAAAGCGGATTAGTTAAGAACGATATGCAGTGGTTTGGTGATGACAAATATCTGTTGCATACTCAGACCTGAAGAATTTATCCAAGATAAAGTAACTAAATTTTGTCTGAGTCTGTACCAGCCGTACTCATTCTTTTTTTTTCTCGGGCCACTTGTATATGTTTGCTACTTTTCGCGGGTTGTAGCATAGTATACAGGGGGATTTTTATTAAACTGACACTACTCAGAGCCATCTGTAGCGCGATTTATCAGCCGGAACTCCACCAAGATTGATAGAGGGACTGGGGACGACATGGGAAAGGGTTTCCTTGAAAATGAAAAGAATCCCAAAAGTAGCCGGTAGGGGGAAGATATGGCTCTGTTGTTGTTGGCACACATGAGAATTTGCATAAAAGGGAAGTAAAACATGAAAATCGTGACTTCTTAGTCGACAGCTTATAAAAATCTGTGAGGAATCTGTTGTGCCATTGCTTTACAGAAGAAAGGGTCATCAGTCGCTTTTTTTCCACTTGCATGGTCACCTCGCTCCACGGAACTAACCCATGTGATATCTTTCTGTGGGGGTATTTAAAATCTAAGGTGTATCTTAGTTGAGTCTTGAACATGGCAACCCTAAAGGTCAACATATCCCCGATTGGGATGTACATTCCTGGTGACTATGTTACGCTTGGCCGTTGAGAATGTAGTGTCCAGGATGCAATGTGTCGTCCACCAGGATGGTGGTCACATTGAAGGAGGGAGAAGAGAATTTGTTGCATAAAGCGGTGTATCATTGAAATTTCTTTGTTATTCATTTGTATGCTTACTACAACTTTTCCGGTATTCATCCCTTATCTTTATAGCTCGAAATACCGACTACATAATCGTGAATTTGCATTTTGATGTTTTACTTGCGTTTTGTGCAAATTCTCGGGCGCGCCTTCAACAACAGCGCCATATCTTCCCCTACCGGCGACTTTTCGAACTTTTTCCACGGAAACTCATTCCTATGTCGTCCTTAGTCCTTCTATCAATTTTGGTAAAATTCCGATTGATAGATCCCGCTCAGATGGCTCTGAGTAGCGTCAGTGTAATAAAAATCACCCTGTTCTATAATTCCTCATACTATAATAACGTAAAAATGAAACTCAAAACCTAAATGCATTCAAACGTTTATTTAAAAATGGGTATGGTTTTTAACTTGGTATGGTTTCAAACTTTCGACAATTTTAAACAAATCAGCTTTAAACTTCCTATAAGCTACTCTCAATACGTCATCAAGGTAAGAATCAGTAAGCCGATTTTTATATAAGCTCTTCGCAAATTTCATTTTTAGAACAGGATGATTCTCAAAGATACGTTGATGCGAACAACATGAGCAGCAGGTGGCACATTTTTGTACAGTTTTTTACCATGTTTTTTTTAACTCGCTTTGTTGTTTGTTTGTTTGTTTGTGTGTGTGTTTGTCCAGTACAAATCTTGCTATCGATTTTTAACTAACTTCCCGACTAGCTAGACATTTGAAACTTTTAGAATAGCTCAGAACACGATGACAATGCATTATTTTCATACTTTTAGCCATCTTTAAGCAGAATCGAATTCATTTTCAGTTAATTTTGTTTTGTAGACTGGTGCAGTCATCTATTGGCCGGGACGGGAACGAAAAGTTAAACGCGAGTTAACTTCCAATTCTCGAGCTAAACGATTGATCATGCATTTGATACATCTTTATTACGCATTTCATTATTTTCTTTCAAGTTGATGGGATAATTCATCAAAAAAAAATTTTTTAAGTATTTATTAATACATAGAATTGTCAAATGTATATGACTTAACAGAAAATTTAAAAACATGGTATATAAAAAGTTCTTTTTATCGTGTAATTATGTATTTTTCAGGCCAAAATTTCCGAAATTATGTTTGTGAATTCAGTTGTACAGTGATTGATAATCCTCAAATCTGTATGTTCTACACTTCATTCTGTTGCAAATATATATACCTTCTGCGGACTAAGTAGACCTAGGTTTCATCTTTCTTATGGGCTACTCAGCAAGGCTTAGCCGATGCGTAACTCTGAAGGGAAGGGAATTTCCAATGCGAAATTTCTGTAATTTTTTACTGGTGACTTCATTAAAGGGCAATCATTCAGCCCATTTCGGAAAGAATCGTCGTCCATCATGAATTGTGGTGCAGATATCAGGGCGTATGAGGATGATAAAATGTTTAGGGTCCTGTCTGCATTTTGTCATCTTTCCGCGCCCTAAATTTTGCCTCGCCCTTATAGAGAATTAGCACTTCTCCCCTAACTTGGGTGTATATATCTTGAATTGGCACTCTAAATAAATTCATTCAATCACGGTTCTTACACAAAAACAATGTTTATTCAAGCATTTGCACATATATCTATTCTTTTCAACGTAAGCAATGCGTAATGCAGACAGGACCCTAAACATTTTTCGTACTACTAGTTAAACATTTACTACTACCTAAACATTTTTCGTACCCTAAACATTCTCGTACTACTAGTACGAGATATATATAGCATTCATGCAAGGGAATTACAATTCAATATATTCACTTGTATAACTACTCATTCAAGAAAAATACACTTTGCAATACTCACAGATACTTTCAAAGTCAACCAGCAGTGCTGCCACGTAAACTTTGGGCCTAACAAGAACTCGCGTAGGTTTGAAGCAACCTAGCTCCTCCCTCAACACTTCGTTTCTTCAATCTAGCTGCTTGGTATTTATACCAACCGCGTATGCCGCAATTAGCATATCTCAAGCGGCTTCTTTAGATTTATTCAACTAAAAGTTCGATTATTGTGAATCGAATCTTATGTAAACCTTACACCCTTAAAGATAGCCTGAACTTTTCTGCATCTAGCAACAGGTTTCATTTTATACATTTCTTCCACCAAAGGATTGAGCAGCGTTTAAAACACACTATACTAGATTTCCCTCCCCCCGAATCATTTAAATTTAAAAATATTAGTTACTTTTTTTTAAAACGAAAAATGCCTCAAGGTGTAACATTTCTTTCTCTATTACGGAGTACAATTTTTAAACCAAAATCTTTGAATCCAAGTCGGCAATCCTTGGACACATTTCCTGCACAGGTTAACATTGAGGGGAGCGAATCCAATAGGGTTAGTGCACAGTAGCCTTAAACCGTGTGGCAGTTCATTATTCTATGTTTACGTACATGCACCCACACACACATATTTATATGTATGTATGTGTGTGTGGGTGGGTGTGAATTTTTGTAAAGTTTTACGTTTAAATATATCCTTACATATTGATACCGAAATGTAATTACTACTAAAGGTAATTTTTTTTAAAATTTTGTATTGGAATTTTAGTTTAAATCACCTTGAATGCGTGGAAGAATTAATAGTTTGGGAATGAACCGTGTAGTTCTTTATGTACCAATGAATGCACAGTCTCAAAAGTAGTTAACGGACTTGGTAATAATTCCTAGTTAATATCAATATTTCTGAAGCACTAAGAGCCCTTGGGCGAATACAACCGATCATTGTTCACCCACTTTAAATAATTTCTGGGCTAAGATTAATGGGTTGTTGATTTGTAACCCGATCCTCAATCATAAGCCGGGCACTCAATATTCATTCAACCCATCACGGCACTTGTCAGCACTTCGGAAAAACCTTTATGTATTCATCGGTTTGCTTACTTTTTGGCCAGTTGGTAAATATTGCCGAATTCCTGCCCTCCCTCTTCAACTGCTCGGAGCCAGGCAACCAAGCCTGCCGTCCAACGGAAGAAACACAATTGACAAGTACTTAATACCCGTTCAATCCGGTCTTAAGTGCATATGCGCAATTGTTTTCCATCCTCGGCCCATTACCGAGTCGCGCTGGCATCAGTCCACGAGGCTACATAATGGGATGATAAGTGAGGGATTTTTTCGAATTCATATTCGGATATTCAAGAGGATATGAATATGCCCTTCTCTTCTAAATGTTCTGTCCTTTGCCGAGGAACCTAAAATAATGATAAATGGATTCCTTTTTTATTTCCCCGGCGTTAAGTAATTCCGCCAAAAAAGGACATCGGGGATAATGCGAATAACTGTGACCGTGCTCAAGTGGTCGATGCCTCTGGAGACGATAGCTGTCGTCATCGGCTCCAGGGAGACAGATCTCTCCGAAAAGGCAAGATTCTTGCAAAGTGTGTCCAATTTTCAAGAAAACCGCTCCGTGTTTATTCTATTCAAAAAATGGAGATGGAATAGCTTAATAAGGGCAGAAATGTAATACGTCCTGGCTGACAGAACTTGATGAGAAGCAGTTCGGTTTCAGAACGCGGAGAAGTCAGCTGGGCCCGTGGAGGTACGTGGAACGCTTTCTCTTTTCCTTTTTGCTCTCCAGTGTCTTCCCGCGTTTGGCACGGAGTAAACGGTTCTGTTTAGGGGTGAGTAAATCGATCCTGTAATTATTCCAAATGAGATTCACCGGTAACTGATTATATATACTTCGTGTATAAATTGAGAGGTAAACTGCTAGTTTCGGATGTTTAATTAGAGTTGATGAAAACGATTAAATTAGGCTAAAAGACAGGGATAGCATGATGATTTCAAGGAACTTCGTGTTTTTTGGTATAAAATAAAAAAATTTAAAATGATAATACGTAGAAGAATGATAGTTTAACCAGTTTTATATTTCATGATCCTAAATTTATCGTTCTCTCTCTCTCTCTCTCTCTCTCTATATATATATATATATATATATATATATATATATATATATATATATATATATATATACATACATACATACATACATATATATATATATATATATATATATATATATATACATACATACATACATATATATATATATACATACATACATACATATATATATATATATATATATATATATATATATATATATATATATATATATATATATATATATATATATATATATATATATATATATATATACACACTGTGGAATCTCGATCGATCGTTCTCCGAATCATCGTTTTCCCGCATTTATCCTTCAGTTCAATTGGTCCCTTGAAAAACGATAGATAGAGATTCTATTGTGTGTGTGTAAATAAATAAATAAGTAAATAAATAAATATATATATATATATATATATATATCGTATTATTCAGACCATAAGACGCACCTGAAATTTATGGGAATATTTTTAGAAAAGAATATTTTGTATTTTGTTAGGAAAGAAAGATATTTTCAATTTCTTCCTTAATAAAGATAATAAAACATAATAATAAATAAATATATATATAATATATATAATAAAATATTAATTTTATTTTAATGTTACCTTCGGACCATAAGGCGCACACCAATTTTAAGTCCATTTTTTTTGTAAAAAGGTGCGTCAGAAAAATAGTGTGTGTGCTTTCCTTTCATGTTTCCAAAAAAGCCACTTAAACCCTCAAAAGAGACGAAGTTCTTTCTTTCTTTTTTGAAAGATTGATTGATAAGATGGGATGGAATATAGTTGTAAAATTCATCCCTTTCTTTGTTAGACATAACATAATAGTTTCCCCTTAAACGCTTTAGCACAACACTGTCCTATTAGCTTGACCCGGGGGCATCTTTACCCGTCCGGGTTGGATTTCACTTTTCTCCACTGACAAACAAATATAGGGATTCTTTTTTTCCATCTCCCACATCCTGGTTACGGCTTCCTGAACCCTGAAACACATAAATCTTCGGCGAAGTGTCCACTGTCACTTAGGCAAACGTGACATTAGTAGATTCAGCACGTTATCAAATCGTGCAACGTAAGCTGGAAGGGGAATTTTCGCCTGAGACTATTAGTATTGAAAGAGGTATAAACAGCCTCCTGAAAACTTCATTATGTCAAACTACCATAGAAAACTTTTTCTTGCTCCTTTCCTGTAGTTGAAATGTTAAAACTGTTAAGCAGGTATGTTGCAACAAATATTGGATTTTTTTTCTTCTCTTACTATAATCATGTGTATCTACTTATAGGTCAAGAAATTAAGTTGTATTTTTAAAATTATAAAAAATAATTTTAATAAAAGATAATTAACGTAAATTAAAGAGTATTTTATGGTAAATTATCTAATATATGTATATATAGGTGTGTGTGTGTGTGTGTGCCTGTCCAAAAACCTAAATTTCGGCTATAAGAATCAACCGCTTATAAGAATCAAAAACAGTAATAACAAACGTGATTCTTATAAGCGGAAATCACTGTATATGTGTATATATATATATATATATATATATATATATATATATATATATATATATATACAGACGCACACAAAACATTTACATTACGCAGAGTTTTGAATTAAAATATTTATCTTGCTTATATGAATTATGTGTTCACCTCTTTCATATTAATTACTTAATGTTTTTGTTCCAGTAATTCTCATATCCTAATATTTTACCAGTTCGTTTTCGCATAAAACTGAACTGATTATATAGAAATAAGCCTCTTATTTTTTCGTTGAATAATAACGTTAGTTTTCGATCGCTCTCGTGTGTTGAATTTTTAGATATAGGACTTAAAGCAAAAACAAACAGCTTCTTGAAATAGTAACAACGAGGGCATAATTATTTAATTTGGAGTATTATATGGAAAGAGGCTAAAGTCATGACAATTATATAAAGCGAAAAAATTTTAAGTTTTTTTGTGGTATTATAGTAAATGTTTGTAAATTATAGTGCTATTATAGTATTGTGCAACTATCGTATTATTAATTAATTACTGAAAATTTCAGTGATAATTGCAAGCTTAAACTTCATTAATGCCAGATTCATTTTAAAATTTAGAATAAAAGATAAGAGAATTATCTTTCGTTTAATGATAATGTCAGCATTATTGATAAAGAAATACTATCACTAATTTTCTAAATTTCGTTCTATTTTGTGTTAAATTTCAGATTCAACTTTTATGCGTTTATATATTTATATATATATATATATATATATATATATATATATATATATATATATATATATATATATATATATATATATATATATATATAATACAACGATCAATGGATGCAATTGATGTAAAAAATACAAAAAGTATATTTATAGAAAGATCGTAACGGATGTTTTTATAGACAAAATAGTGTAGAAGAAAATATTCAAATTAAATCTAACTGAACATACTAAAGAACATACAACAGTTAATATAGTACAGTTGGAGGGACATATCTTTCACTGTATTTTAATATTTTTTTGGATAATGTCCAATCGTCTGCCGCAGTAGCAAGAAAGAAAATATTTCATTCTATTTCGTTGTTATGCACGTGACACACAATTAAAGTATGACAAAAAGAAAAGAAACCACATGATCAGCATTTAATAAATTAAATTCTAAAAATGAATCTTTAAAAATTCACCAAAAATCAGAAAATGGAGGTAAAGATTCGAAAAAGATTTTATTTTAAAGGAATTTTTAAGATCTTTCTCGTGATATAAATTTTATAACCCTCAGATTATTATTTTAAATGCAAACTTAAGAAAAGTTACAAAAACAGCGTAAAAATTAAATTTTAAAAAATCTAAGAAGAATTTTTGAAAAATCTTTCTTAGTGCACCCCTACACTATAAGAAGAATCGTCATGCAAAATTTCATCCCTCTAGGTCCAGTGGTTTGCTCTGTGCGTTATCTGTCAGTCAGTCAGTCAGTTACGGAACTGTTATATATATATATATATATATAGATTGAGGTGAGCAAATCCAATAGGGTTAGTGTACAGCAGCCTTAAATTGAAGTAAATGGAAATTAACAATCTGTGAAGCAATTACTAATAGCGACCACTAAATGTAATTCATGAGAAAAACCACCGAGATATCGCCCGTCAAATCTAATTTAATACAATTTTTTTTTAAATATCTGATCCAGCCGTTACTCATATGTCATCGGATGGAAAATTCATCCCGCTCTTGACACAACGATATACATTATAATGGGATACATTAACTTAATGCTCCGACCCGCACGAAGATCGACGGACAGGAATCAAAGCAAACTCTCCCATCCACGACCTTTAAGCGCAATTAAGTGCCCATTTAAGATAGCAGCAACTACTGGAAGACGAGAGAGAGAAAAAAAATTAAGATTTCTGAGAGTTCTTAACGAGGGAGGAAAATAGTGTCTCAGTAAGAGCACCGGGTTTATAATTAGGGCTAGAAACATAAAGCGAGAGTGGATTTAGGGAAAGGGAAAGTAGGCCCTGAAAGAGTTCGCAGCTAATAAGACTGCAGTAGAGCGCAGCAGGTTATCTGTGACGCAATTAGCGAATAATGTGAGGCAAAATGACGTTTCCTAATCGTTATTGTTGATACAAATCACGTTTTTCTCATTATGGGTAATAAAACTGATTGGGACAAGTACAGGCTTTATTTTATTTCCTCCTCACGTGAAATTTTTTACAGTTACTTTTCAAGAACGTGCCAAATTTTATTTGGCAATATGAAAGGTTAAAGGGACGAAATTTGAGAAAATGCGGTTGTTGTTGTTGTTGTTGTAAATTCCGATTGTTGCATTCTAGTTGAAAATATCTTCGGTTTTCTAACTAGATAGCAAAATGTAACGCGCTTTTAACATTACTACACACAGCTGCCTGCTGTTTTAATGAGATTAAAGTTAACAAATAAGATTTGACGATATCAGTAGTCGAGTGGGTCCTGGAGCAATGGTGATTTGATGCGCGGCCCCTTGGCTACTACAGGAAGAATTTGAGTTTGGGAAGAATTGGGATGAAATTTGTGTCTATCCGACACCTTCAGAACTGATCTCATATTGGTGAGAGAACTTCAATTCCTGTTCTGACTTTAATGCACGAGCTCTGAATATAACATGATATCCATTTGCGGTGGATCCCATCGCATATTGGTCTCAGCGGCAACGCAGCGGCTGATACCCTGGCTGAGGAGGGAACTACAATGGATTTGACCTCTATCACTTTTTTTTTTGGAGATCTGCTCAAGAGTTAAATCTGCCATCGCCCTTTCATGGCGATCTTCTCCAGCACATGACTAGTATTATGGTGGACAGCTGGGAGGAGCTATGCCTTTTGTGGGCAATCGTGCTCAGCAGACTGCTTTGTCAAGACTCCTAAGTGGTTACCTGAAGTGCCTTAAATTTGATCAAGGTAATAAGATCTTCTCCATTTTTGGAAAATGTAACATCAATCATTCTACCCCTGACCATCTTCTTTCTTGCTTGGGGCTTGAAAAGGAGGATTTGATGTAGAGTCCTTTCCATGTCTTGGAATTTTTAAAATGTTTTCGGTCTCATGGATCTGGTCTAGCCCATCGGCTAGATCAGTTAGGATTAGTAACAACAACAACAACAACAACAGAATTCGGGTTGACCAAAAATGGTTTTTAGAAAGATTGCTTTTGCAGCGCTTAGCTATCTTTAATGTCATTCGAAACGTTCTTAATAGATTGTGTTGTGACAGCTGTCATATCAGCGTGGATTTAAAATAGAAACTTAACAAGATTGGTGAATTTTTGTGTAGCGATTTGAATATTGAAAATGGAAGAAAATTAGTGACATTTACAGCTATAGTTCAAGAAAGGTAACTACGCAACTAAAAAGTAAAAGAAAAAAAAGACGAGCAGTGACAGTTTGGGGGAGGATGGAATCATGAAGTTGCCCAAAAAGATGGCAGAAGATGGTAGAACGAAACGGTGAACGTGTTGTTCAGTGAAGTTATTGGCAAAAATCAAAAATGTTTCTTTTATTTTTTACTTAAAAACCGGACGAACTTTTTGGCTAGCCTACTAGTTATCGGGCGCTATTTTGGGATAAACCTACACAGAAAGTCTCCTTGATTTTGTATTTCTGGCAAAGAGCAAAGGAGCTGTAGTAGACACATTTCCCCCACTGGTTAACATTGAGGTGAGCGAATCCAATAGGGTTACCCTGTAGCCTTAAGGCCGTACAGGAGCAACTCAAAAGAAACTGATAACTGACTCCAAACACAAGCCAGTCCGTGATGAGTCGTAACCTATGTAATTGAATGGAGACACGCACACGGCGCAACTGGTTACAAACCCGTCCGACGGGTTTGTAACCAGTTGTTTCTGCAATTTTTATGTTATGTGTGAAACTGTTTAAATGTTAAATCTGTAAATAAATGTATGTTCGTCTTGTTCAGTGACGACTCATTTTTGCACGGCCTCATTTGTCCCTATGCCACAGAGAAAAGAACCTAAGTGAACCAGTGTAAGAAAGAGGGTTCACTACAGATGGTATGTATTCCAAATTTTGATCGTTATTACGTCGTTGGACGAATATGCGAATGGAAAAAAATTGATTACATGAAAAAACGTTTTTAGTGAAGTACAGCAAACTGTATAACCTTCTAGAGACATTATCATTTAACTGAGAGGAAGTGATAATCACTCATTTACCCTGAGGTTCCAGGTCAGATAGTTCACGGAGGGGAAGCGTCTTATATTTCATACGTCGAAAAGTTACGATAACTTCAAAATTACTGTATTTTGGGACCATAAGACAGACATTTTTGCATAAAAGAATCAACTTAAAATTGGGATTGCGTCTTATGGTCAAAAGGTAACATTAAAATAAATTGAATTTTTTATATTATATATATATATATATATTTATTTATTTATATTATATATATATATATATATATATATATATATATATATATATATTATATGCATATTATTTATTATATTTATTATATATATTTTATCTTTATTAAGAAATTGAAAATATCTTTATATACCAAACAAAATACAAAATATTATTTTGTAAAAATCGGGCTTGTGGCGGCCCAGTGGTACAGCGCGCTGGTTTTCGGTGCTGAGGGTGCTCAGATCGAGTCCCAGCGTTGCGCCACGAAAAATGCCTCTGTTCGTGTCGTCCCTTCATAGGGGGTAATGCTGTCCGCCTATATGGTGCCTCCACAATAAAATGGACAGTAAAACTGCGGCGTAGTAAGGGCCAATGTTTGAATACAAGTGCCTCCGCATTGGATAAAAAAAAAAAAAAAAAAAAAAAATTTTGTAAAAATCCTCCCATAAATTTGAGGGGCGTCATATCGCCCGAAAAATACGGTATATTGCTTGGAAAAACCGAAAGGTTATTTGCTTTATATGTAATACATGAGAGTAAAATATCTATCAAGCGATCACTCTTTCATCATAATTTCATCTCATTTAAAACTACATTTATTTGATTTTTAAAACAATAGGGGCTCTTTCTTGACAATGAACTCCATTTGGGCTTCTTCCACTGTCCAGTTATAGCTACGCATTTTTATTGCCTCTAACTTCCTTCCAATTCCGCCACCGAGTTTTTCAAAAAACGTCTGTCAAAAGATTTATCCAACGTTCGCGTGACGTCCGCCCGCAATTGAAAGCATATTCGTTCAGAGATGACGTAATAGAGGATGGTTTGAGACGGAACAAATTTCTTGTCTCGATCGCCAGTTTTTAAATGTATAATTCGGTCGGCTGCCGTACCCCAGAGTTCGCGGAATCTCAATTTAACAGTGTGTCAAGGCAAAAGTGCTATGCGTGTACGAGCCGTTAAAAATTTGATAAAATGTCTTTAGCGAGTCATCAATTCATCTGCTAGACAGGGAAACAATTCACTCAATTGAGAGTCTGCCTCTACAAAATGGAGCATTTCCCGATTTGATAAAGGATTTGGTTTACGTGCCGCGCGTTGGAAGTTTTTCCGTGCGTATTAGGTATAGTTTCCCTCTGAAAGCTAACCTTTTCCTTACCGGCTGGGATTGCATGTATCCCAAGGAATAAATAAATAAATAAATATATATATATATATATATATATATATATATATATATATATATATATATATATATGTTTATATATATACATATGTATATATATATATATATATATATATACATATGTATGTATATAAATAAATATATATATGTATATATATATATATATATATATATATATATATATATATATATATATATATATATATATACATATATATGCATATAACCCCCTTAATGGCCGTTCTTACAAAAGGGGGTATAAAATTTCCCGTACTAAAGAGGAAATCGAAAAAATGGGCCCCGTAAGCTGAAGGTTAAGAGACTTCGTCGATTTAGTTTAACCCTATTTATACGGAAAATGGTTTTACGGAAGACCCGAATACGGAGAATAACGGCAACACATACACGCATTCCCGATTCTTACGTTATTTTGCATCTCTTACCCGTGTCATACGATTTCCCGTTCCGTGCGACTTACAATTCCGGGTCCATGCAAGTTTTATTTCGCGCATGTAACGCTTTCTTGTCAGGATTAGGCCGAAACTCTTACGGCATTGTCAACGTTTACTTTCGTGTACTGAAAAAAAGTCACACTGCACGAGTTGTTGTCCGGTACAGTGGTAGTAAAAGTCAGACACTACAAGTGGTATTAACCCTTCAGGATGCGCGCCACTTTTTGGAACACAAGCAGGTGCGCGTTGCACAGAGTGCAACCTCTCTTTCAACCTTGATTATTCCTTTTGTAATAAACTTTTTGTATTGAAATTGAAAATAATGATTCTGAGTTTTATGACAAGATATAAAATGTTGATAATAATGAGATATATTTATAATTAAAGGCCAAACAATGCAGATAGAATCGCCTTATTTCAAAACTGTCCGGTTTGTTGGATCTGAGGACAACTTGCGAATGGATTCCTATTTTGTCCAAAAACCTAAAAAACAATCATATTGTCCATCTTCGTGATATGCGGAAAACCGTATATAATAGCTGCACATTTTATCGAGTATGTCAACTCCTCCTTTTGTCGTATTGTAATCCAGTATAATCGCTGGTTTACCACGGTTAAATCACGACTAACAATGAACGGAAAGGAATACAAGGGTCAGAAAATCATACCAACATTAGAAAGGGTGTAGCTATAAATAGAAAATGCTTAGAACATTCAAACCTTACATGTAATAACAAACCGCTCAAAATTACGAAAATGTTGCACTTTGTACACGGGCGCGCCCGCTGATGGGTTAACCCTGGTGTTCGGTGATTCTTCATTGCTATGCTTCGAAACATGACTGGGTAAACTTCACGAAAAGAAAGAAAAAACTGGAGCATAGAAACTCCGTGTTTCTCAGCTCCCGCATCTAGCGAATTTTCCATGGAATCACTGCTGTATAAGAATGGCTTAAAGGTCTGTTCACATAGAATCCGGACATTAGCGTAAAAAATTTTAACCAATCATACACCAATCAGCGCCAACGGAACCAGTCAGCGCCAATGAAAATTTTAACGCTGACGCTGATGGATTCTAAGTGAACAGTCCATTACTGTCTTGACTTATTAGCTAAATCAATGCCGTCGACCATTGTTGCCATCAAAAGTCAGGTATAATTGCAATGATTATTAATGATAAACTTAAAAATCTGATATACCTCATACTGGACAAGAATACAGCTAAAAGTTTTCATGTCTAAATCTTGGTCCTGAACCACTTCGGGTTCCTTGGGCTACCCCCCTGAGGATGTCTTCTCTCCTCAGAATGGTTATTTATCCACCTCGCCTTTCAAACGCATTCCTGCGCGTGCATACAGAGAGGATACAGCCTCATTTGCTGGTCACTTAAAAAGTCATCAGCTCGGGCTTCCTCCGTGACGTCATCCGTCCACGAATTATCCCTTTCGACACGTTAGATTCTCCGCCCCATTGGCTGAATCGCAGATCCGTTCATCTGCTAATCCCACCCATCCGGCAACAGAAGCTGCTATCTCCATGCCTGGAGATGAATACCTTTTTCGCTATCGGTTATTCAAGTCATATCGGCATTAAAGAAGAAAACTAAACTTTCTCTGGACTTTTCCAAGTGTCATGGATGATGGATTCTCAGCAGGTAAACACGGCTTTTATGCAATCTCTTGGCTCTGCTAACTATTTTATGTCCTACCAGATTTTGGGTCACCAATTATGAAAATTGACTTTCAATTATGTGTTTATGAAAGGAACCCGGGTGCTAAGTTCGTCTTGCCGAGTTTAAGAGTATGTATGCCGTTCAGAAAATTAATACTCTTTGTGTTTCGGTGATAAAGCTTAATAGTTATCATTCAGTGCTTTCGTGAATATATTTTCTCGAAAATATCTTGAGTTGCCTCCAATTGTTTGCATTTATGTAACGGAAAATTCGGTAGTAAATCTGTCACTGCCTGAAATTTATATAATTTCATATGCTAAGCGGGTGGATCGATTTACATAGCAAATGTACGGCCCCAAAGTTTCATCAATGGGAATTTTTTTCTAAACACAGATTAGTAAATGTATTACTTTATTTTACTTTTATAAATTATGGTAAAACTTTGATTTTAACAATTTTAACTTTAACAATTAATTTTTACAGGGTAATAAGTTGTTGACTTTATCACTGCAAAGTTAAAACTGATTTTTTTAAGTAATAAATTAAACAAAAAAAAGTTTTTCAAACATACGCGCATCGCATTTTAAGTATATTTTGAAATGTTAGAATTCGGCAATATACATTTGATAATGTGTTATTAGAAAAAAAAACCAGGCACATTTCTTACAGCTGCGCGTGCGTGAAGATCTGTGATGTCTTCAACAGCGCAATAACAATACGGCTTTTAATTGATATTTTTACCATGTTTTTATTAACTCGCTTTCTTGTTTGTTTGTTTGTGTGTTTGTCCAGCACAAATCTTGCAATCGATTTTTAACTAACTTCCCGACTAGCTAGACATTTGAAACTTTTAGAATAGCTCAGAACACTATGACAATGCATTATTTTAATACTTTTAGTCATCTTTAAGCAGTATTGAATTCATTTTCAGTTAATTTTGTTTTGTAGACTGGTGCAGTCATCTATTGGCCGGGACGGGAACGAAAAGTTAAACGCAAGTTAACTTCCAATTCCCGAGCTAAACGATTGATTACGCATTTGATACCTCTTTATTACGCATTTGATCATTTTCTTTCAAGTTGATGGGATGATTCATCAAAAAAATTTTAAAAAGTATTTATTAATACATAGAATTGTCAAGTTTATATGATTCAACAGATAATTTAAAAACATGGTATATAAAAAGTTCTTTTTATCTTGTAATTATCTTGAATTTCGATGGTTAGATTGTCATGGGATAGCTGGTAAAAAAAATATCGTAAAACGGGTGAAATTTCAGAGCATTTACTGTATTGCCCAGTGGAATTTATAATCCGACCAGCCTAGAAAAAAGGCAGTATTAACGTTGTGATGCTGTAGTGAGTTCTTGTAACTGATCAACTGAAAATGTCAGGCTCCAGGAGAAAAAAAAATTAAGAAATTGTGGAACAATATATAGCGTAATTGCTGCTTTGAATGTGGTTAACTTAATCTCAAGAATCGTAAATCCTCTCGATAATCCCCCAGGAATCGAACACCGGAACTTTTGAAATTCACTCAATGGCAAAATATATACGTTCTTTCACTCTTTTTGCTCTTTTGACATTTTACAATACTTAGCTACATTTACTACAACACGTCTTATAGTAATTATCGACGCAAGCGCACGGGTCTGGGTTCAGATTCCAGCCGAGGAATGGATGTTTCTGTACTTTTCCGCTTACAGAGTTTAGCGTTGGTTCATTGACTGGGTGTTTAATCATAAAGTAATCAACACGTCTAGTGTTGTATATGGACGAACGTCCTGCGAATAAATGCATGCCGCATTGGTAGAAAAACATTGACTGTCATTATTGCTCATTATTGAAATAATTTATTTTATTTCGATAATATTTTTCTGGTTTCCTACCCCTTAAAACCGTACAGAAATGGGCAGATTGTGTTAGAGGTGAAACAAAAGCCCTCCCACTCCCCTACCTCTAAATTCCAATGTTTCATATTATCAGAATTATGTTTCCCCCCCAAAAAACGGACTTTCACCCCATGCGAAAGGGATTTCCCTCTACGTCATAGAAAACATTGGAACTATTTTACAACTATTGTTGTGAAAAGTCCGAGAATCGAGGTCCTCCATTTTTTCCATGTTTTTATTAACTCGCTTTCTTCTTTCTTGTTTGCTTGTTTGTTTGTGTGTTTGTCCAGTACAAATCTTGCAATCGATTTTTAACTAACTTCCCGACCAGCTAGACATTTGAAACTTTTATAATAGCTCAGAACACGATGACAATGCATTGTTTTAATACTTTTAGCCATCTTTAAGCAGAATTGAAATCTTTTTCAGTTAATTTTGTTTTGTAGATTGGTGCAGCCATCTATCGGCCGGAACAGGAATGTTGTTTGTGTGTTTGTCCAGTACAAATCTTGCAATCGATTTTTAACTAACTTCCCGACCAGCTAGACATTTGAAACTTTTAGAATAGCTCAGAACACGATGACAATGCATTATTTTAATACTTTTAGCCATCTTTAAGCAGAATTGAAATCTTTTTCAGTTAATTTTGTTTTGTAGATTGGTGCAGCCATCTATCGGCCGGAACAGGAATGAAAAGTTAAACGCAAGTTAACTTCCAATTAACTTAATTTTCTTTCAAGTTGATGGGATAATTCATCAAAAAAAATTTAAAAAGTATTTATTAATACATAGAATTGTCAAGTTTATATGATTCAACAGAAAATTTAAAAACATGGTATATAAAAAGTTCTTTTTATCTTGTAATTATTAATGGTAGGCCAACGCAGAATATTGGTTTATTTCCAGCTCGTAATTCAAGTTGATTCTCTTCTTACATAATTTGCTAATCATTCCAATTTTGAAAGCTATAAAATTCTAGTCGCTTAATGTTTTGCTCGTAGTATACTCACCGCGTTTAAATGATTCGTCCTTTTAAGTTTTATAGTTTTCATCTCTGACAAGTCTTCTCTCCCTTAACTTTGCAAATAGCGTGACAGCTTCTATTCTGTTGGACGAAAAAAAATTGACAGATTTTCATCATTATCGTTATTAGACATTTCCGTTGTTTATTTCCTTTTGAACTTCGGGTTCGCGCATTATCAAAACTTTCTGTTGCTAGCTGCCGGTGTTGTCAAATCGATTCAGCGTCGTTTTTAGCATCGTTTTTAACGTCGTTTAGCGTTAAGAGAACAATATCGGTGTAAAAGTGTTTGTTTAAAAAAAAATTTGTTAAGGATGCTGTGTGCTAACCCTGTTGGATTCGCTCACATCAATGTTGACCTATGCAGAAAATGTGTCTACTATTGACAGCTCCATAAATGCTGATAGTCCAATAAAAATGGTATTTTCAGATAGCCTCGACTTTTCTGCACCTTACAACAGGATTCTTTTTATAAAATGCGTTCACCAAAGGATATTAGGAGCGTTTAAAACACACTATACCAGATTTTTCCCCGAATAATTTAAATTTTAACTTATTATTTTCATTTTAAAAAAAACGAAAAATATCCCAAGGTCTAAAATTTCTCTATTACAGAGTACAGTTTTGTTTTTTTTAAATCTCAAAAAAACTCGTCAATCCTTGGACACATTTTCTCCATAGGTTATCATTGAGGTGAGCGAATCTGTTGGGGTTAGTACACAACAGCCTTAAGTTTCTTAAAAAATTATCTTTCATCCTACAGTTGATAGTTTATTTTGTTTGTTTCTTTAAATTTAATTTAATGGAGAAATTTTCAGCTATTTATTTTTTTCTGATTTGAGTGTTTGATACAGTAAAACGAGCAAAGATACTTTTACTAAGTATACTAAAAGATTTTTTAACTAGCCAAACTAAGTTGATTTGTATGATAAAATGACTTATCGTAATTTTGGAATTGTTAAATGTTAGGACTTGAGTGCATAGTTTCTCAAGTTAGTATTTAATAATTACAAGATTAAAAAGAACATTTTATATACCATGTTTTTGAATTTTCTGTTGAATCATATAAACTTGACAATTCTATGTATTAATAAATACGCTTTTTAAAAAATTTTGATGAATTATCTCATCAACTTGAAAGAAAATGAAGTTAATTGGAAGTTAACTTGCGTTTAACTTTTCGGTCCCGTCCCGGCCGAGAGATGGCTGCACCAGTCTATGAAACAAAATTAACTCAAATAGAATTAAATCCTGCTTAAAGATGGCTAAAAGTATTAAAAGAATGCATTGTCATCGTGTTCTGAGCTATTCTAAAATTTTCAAATGTCTAGCTAGTCGGGAAGTTAGTTAAAAATTGATTACAAGATTTTTATGGGACAAACACACAAACAAACAAGCAAGAAAGCAAGTTAATAAAAACATGGTAATAAAAAAAATAGTAGCGTGAATCTCCTCATTCTAATTAATAGACTGCTCGGTAAATAAGCGTTTAAAAGTACAATAAAATACTCAAGAACTGCTTTTGGAAAATAATTACTATTCGAATTTGGCAGCTACATAAATTGCTTCTTTAGATTTATGGGTTAGTGTTGCGTACGTGATGCAAATGTGAGTTGCATTTTTGTCACAATTGTGATGAGACATTTGCGATGAGCTTCAGCATCCCTTTTACGTTCCTGCCTCCTTGCTTACAGTACGAAAGGCAGATACGATATTTAGGTCAGTGGTAGCTTATCGCACAAATGCCTGATCAGCTGGCAAAGACTAACTTTAACTTGCTTTAAGGAAATTAACTCTAGAGGAGTACATAATATCATTTTAATTTTACTTTCCATCTTTTCTTCAAGGAGAAAAATATTACAAGGGCCATTCCTAATTAAAATTGTAGCCAGAGTGAGTGCACATGGATGTTCGGAAGAAATTTCTTCCTTGCATCGAAAGTTTAAGTGAAAGCAATTGAAAATCTATCCGGAAGTAAAATTTAGGGCTGTTGTGTACTAACCCTATTGGATTCGCTCACCTCAATGTTAACCTATGGAGAAAATGTGTCCAAGGATTGACGACTTGGATTGAAAGATTTTTTTAATTGCCCTCCGAAATAGAGAAAGAAATTTGACACATTGCGGAGTTATCATTGGACGAAATTAGTAAAAGGAATCCTGTTGCCAGGTGCAGAAAAGTTTAGGCTATCTGAAAATCCCATTTGTGGATTATCAGCATTTATGTAGATGTCAATAGTAGACACATTTTCTGTTGTTGTTGCTTATGCCACTTGACCGATAGCAACATCAGGTCAAGTCCCGAAGGCTATGGGCGATGAAGGTGCGGCTCCTGTTTTGACTGGCACCACAAGGGTCGGAGTCCGACTTGGCCAGTCCCGTCATTTGAACCGAGTCAAGTGACGAGACCGGAACACTTGACCCCGCACCTCCAGAGGTAATTTTGAGAACTTGGAGGACATTGCAGCCACGACAGATTTTACGCTCACCAGCCGCCATTAGGCTACACTGCAGTGGATTTGTCATCAACGAGCATCAAACCAGTGACTTTCAGATCACTAGCCCGCTGTTCATGCCAACTGGGCCACTGCGACCTTACAAATTTTCTCCATAGGTTAAGCGAATCCAAGAGGGTTAGTACACAGCAGCCTTAACTGCGAAACTTAATCTATGTTTAAAAATCCTCGGAAGTCAACAGCCATACATACAATAAAGATAGCGAGTCAGTGTTGAACTTTCTATTTTATTTATTCTATTGTTCTCCTAGCTTACTGACTTCTTATTGTTTAACGCGTTATTAAAAGAACAATTAATTTAAAAGCCCCATTATATGATGTGCATCATGTCCGAAAGTTAAAGGTTAGCTAATCTAAACATATCCCAACTGAGATAATCATTGATTAGGTTTGTGAAGACTGCCATTTCTTGTATCAGGTTAGTAATCGTTACCGAACCGCAACGTAATTGTTTTTGTGATCTCTTACAGTTCCTCTAGGAGAATCTGTGGTTTGGAATTAATTATAAATAAACTTCAATCATGAATCAAAGCTAATGTATTTTTAATGGGAGATAATAATCATTTAGATACTGACGCTAATTATTATCAACTGTGAGCTTTCCAGTTTGGTTCGAATAGTGAAAAGCGGAATAATCTTGATTGAAATTAACAATGGTTATTGTTCAGCTGAAGCGTTTTGGTTTCCGACATCGTTAACTACGGCCAGAAGTTGTTAGGTATAATGAATTTAAAATTGTCTTCTGTAGTTTTTGAAAGTCGCGTAACTAACAACGTTGCGCACGCAATACTTGAGAAATTGGCTACTAGTTACTTCACTTTGATAGCTAGTCATTAAGGAAACGCGCCTTTGTATGAAACGCATTGTTGTTGGACGTTTTCATTTCATGCGTTAAAAGCGTCAAAGTAGCTTATAACTAACTACATTCAAGTTGCTTTGAAATGATGCAATGCATATTGCATCATTTGACTTCCTAGACTTTTTCCTAATTAGCTAACTAATTTCAAAACTTGGACGCGGGAAAGACAGGGAAGAAGGGAGCTTTACTATCAACAGATTATAACAGAAACCTGCCTGAGAGCTGGCGTCATGTCATGTAATCGAAAATCTTCCGTAAGTTGAAATGAAATGTACTACATTCCATTAGGGTATCCTTCACTGCTTATCTACAAAAGACCGTAGATAAAGATGCTCTGCAGCGATTTTTTAGCTTTTTTCGTTCAGTGGTGCCATCTATGTTTACAAAATATAAATAAAGATTGTTTATAAAAAACGTGTAATTTTTTTCTCGTTATCCGCGGTTATGCGGCCGAAGTCCGCGTGTGGTGAGCTAGCTCAGCGGTGATTTTTAAAAATATTTTGGGATATTTTTTTTTAATCATCCAATCTCGTAGTAAAACTCTTGTTAAGATCAGACGCCTTGATTTTCAAAGGTAACGAAAAATAATTAGTTCCTTTCAAATAGAGATATTGGTACTTTTCGATTAACGGGGCGCGCCAGTCACAATTGTACGCCAAATCGCCAAATGTGAATAACTTGTTTATTTCACATGACGAGTAGTTATTCGATGACTTAATTCAAATAAGCCGGTGAACATCAATGCAGTAATTTTCCATGTGCCTACTGTGCAATCTGAAATTAATATGGTAAAATCCATTTTGTATTTTCTCTGTGAATTTAATGTATTTGTCTCTGTTTTAACGTAGGATTACGTTCCTCCATAACGGTCTTCCGGAAAGCAAAATTTCAGACGCTAAAACCGTCCGTCCGTACCTCGCGAGTTACAATTTTGGTAGCTCACCAAACTCAGTCTGTATCGCTTTGATAAGCAGTAAACAGTTAAGCAGAAAAGTACGAAAATGCAATGCATCAAAAATTTGACATACATATATATATATATATATATATATATATATATATACAAAAGAGGTAAGCAACGATAAGTAATCCTACGTTAATAACTTGCGGTAGTTTCGTTAGAAGAGACTATCTGAAATTTTCGTTTTTGTATTTCTATTGAATTTAATAAAACAGTCATTATTTTATTAAATTTAAAATTTATCCTTTCTCGAGTTAGATTTTCCGCCAACATTTACGTTTCGCGCCAAGTGGTTAGTCAAAAAGTACCGAGATATTTATTAAAAACATTTCAAAATGAATTCTCAGTATGGTTTTCTATCAAAATTAACTCCTAATTGACTGCTATTAAAATTTCTGAATAATATTGCATACGCGCTTTTTCACCCTTCGCCGTAACGTATTTTAAGGAGATACATGATTGCCTTGCCTTTTTTTAAAATAACCGTAATTACGTTATCCTGTTTGTCAAATTCATAACTGTGGATGACTGACAATCTGCCACATCCCTGAGATGAACATAACGTTGAATGATGATCAAAGGAGTAATGCAAACTTTCTGACTCGGCATTTAACTAAGACAGAATGAATTAAACTTTAAAAAAGTAGCGTTTTGAAGGTTGAATGGAAATTTATTAAACCTTTTAGTAAAAGGAGGAATGTTCCTTGGCACACTTATGTGTTTTCGACACCCGAGACGTTTTCTAGAACGAGTTAGAGGAAAAGTCGGCGGTTTCAAATCCAGGACTGTTCAATTATCATCCTACGAGCAGGTTGGAGGCATATTTTCGAAATAGCTCAAAATGTATTAACATTAATTTTAATAGTAGCAATCGAAATCGAAATAAGGTGATAGTGTTAGATGATAATTCGCTTGAAAGTGAACAAATTTTTACACACACACACACACACACACACATATATATATATATATATATATATATATATATATATATATATATATATATATATATATATATATATATATATATATATATATATATATATATATATATATATATATATATATATATATATATATACTAGCATTATTGCCCGGCGTTGCCCGGGTATATATATAGATATAAAATATTTCATGCATTCCATCAAAAAAATACTGGGCTGCTACTCCCGCTCTTCATGTTCATCTGGCCAGACAGAATGCGCTTAGCACGTTTCTACTGAAATGATATACAAACAATAAGAAAAAAAGAAACTTTGAGCCTGCGGACCTTCGTCTGATTTTAAAGTCATTCCCAACCCTCTTTCTCCCGCACATTGGAATTTCCCCCCCCCTCCCCATCATTCTCAAACCACCCCTCTTAACGCAGCTGGTTGAGGGAAAACCACAGGGGGTAGACGCACCTCTATCGGGCACAAAAAACATTAAAAAATTAATTTTAAAAAACTAATTGAGCCCCAAATTTCGTTTTTCCTGATTTAAGTTTCTCGGGTCCAAAACATTAACTGTGCCGAATTTGGTCCCGGTGGGTGAAACAGTCTATGATTCTATAGCGGACAAACAAACAGACAAGCTCTTTTATTTATATATATATATATATATATATATATATACAGTGGTACCTCGACTTACGAGTTTAATTCGTTCCATGACGGAGCTCGTAACTCGAAATACTGGTATCTCGAATCAATTTTCCCCATTGAAATGAATGGAAATACCATTAATTCGTTCCAGGCGGCCCCCAAACACAGAAATTTTTGGTTACATGTTTTTAAATAAGCAAAATGGGCTTAAAAATGACTAACGTTGTATAAAAACGCAATACAATAGAAAGTACTATAATAAACTTGTTTTATTAAGTGTAATGTACAGCATTTACCTTGAAGATCAGACTTGAAGATGTTGATGAAAGAGGAGAAGAAAAGCTGAACTGAAAAATTAAATCTTATTCGTTGATTTATTATCTTTTCGCCACATTTTCCTCTCTTTCGTTTTTATTACGAGCTTTTATTGTTGTTCGTTTTTATTGTTGCATCGTTCACTGGGATGTAATGTTCAAATTCCTCTTTCTGAGAATCCGAAGATCCTTTAAAAGAATAATATGTATAAAATGAGAATAATATGTATAAAATTGTATAATAATTGTTCATAAAGGTTGTAAATATTATATACTTCTCATGTTCTCATTTGATGAGCACATGGCGTTCATTGCGCAAACTAGCTGTGGGGTATCTCAAGCTTGCTCGTAACCAGAATTTTAGCTCCTAACCCGAATCAAAAAATCTGCCGAGAGAAATGTGAATAACTTGCTTATTTCACATGACGAGTAGTTAATCGATGACTTAATTGAAATAAGCCGGTGAACATCAATGCAGTAATTTTCCACGTGCCTACTGTGCAATCTGAAATTATCTCGAAAAACTCTTAAGTCGAGGTACCACTGTATATATATATATATATATATATATATATATATATATATATATATATATATATATATATATATATATATATATATATATATATATATATATGTGTGTGTGTGTGTGTGTGTGTGTGTGTGTTGTTGCTTATGCCCCTTGACCGACATGTAACATCAGGTCAAGTCCCGAAGGCTATGGGCGATGAAGGTGCGGCTCCGGTTTTTAATAGCACCGCAAGGGTCGGAGTCCGACTTGGGCTGAAGTCTGAATTGACCTCGAAGAACATCGATCCCGTAATTTTGAACCGAGTCAAGTTACGAGACGGGAACACTTGACCCCGCACCTCGAGAGGTAAATTTGAGAACTTGGAGGACATTGTAGCCACGCCCTATTTTACGTGCCCCGGTCACCATTAGTGAACACGGCGGCAGATTTGCAGAGACGAGCATCAAACCAGGGACGTTCAGATCACTGGCCCGCTGCTCTTGCCAACTGGACCACCGTGCCTCCGCAAGTTTCTCTTGATAGGTTTGAAGTGAAACCTATCAAGAGAAAGAGCTTCTTCTCGAGCAGAATTTCTTTAAATTCTGCTCGAGATCATGCTTTCAAAATAACTAAACAAACATTACCTGCGTAATAGGGAACAATTAGATAACTATTAACCTGAAGGTTATCGAATTTTGAATCGTTTCCTTTTCCATATCGTATAAACAAGCCCTCTTTCCTGTGTGAGTCAGTCTCATTTAAAGAAAAATTATGAAGCGGAAAGCTAGCATTGATTCAGCTAATGATCATCATCTAAATTTTCGGCAGTATGACCGAGGAATTAATCAGCCTTGGGTATCAAATGATAGCAAAAGTTTTATTTCTAGTCATACAGTACTCGTTACGATTGTGAAGTTTGTAAAATAAATTTGTAAAAGTAAGTATGAAACGGGGAGCTAGCATTGATTCAGCTAATGATCGTCTAAGTTTTTGATAGTATGATCGAAGTATTAACTAGTCTGAGACATGAAACGATAGTAAAAATTTTATTTCTAATCATACAGTACTTGTTACGTTTTTGAAATTTTTAAAATAAGTTTGTAAAAGTAAACTATGAAACGGGGAGCTAGCATTGATTCAGCTAATGATCACCTAAATTTTTGACAGTATGATCGAGGAATTAACTAGTTTGAGGCATCAAACGATAGCAAAAGTTGTACATATAGCCATACAGTACTCGTCACGATTGTGAAGTTTTTCAAATAAGTTTGTAAAAGTAAAGTATGAAATGGGGAGCTAGTATTGATTCAGCTAATTATCATCTAAATTTTTGACAGTATGATCGAGGAATTAACTAGTCTGAGACATCAAACGATAGCAAAGTTATATTTCTAGTCATACAGTACTCATAACGAATGTGATGTGAAGTTTGTAAAATTAGTTTGTAAAAGTAAAGTATGAAGCGGGAAGCTAGCATTGATTTAGCTAATGATCATCTAAGTTTTTGTCAGTATGATCGAGAAATTAACTAGTCTGAGGCATCAAACGATATCAAAAGTTTTATTTCTAGTAATATAGTACTCTTTACGTTTTTAAAGTTTGTTAAAGTAGGGTATTGCAAATTGTGTAAAATTAACGCAGTCAGTCTAACTTAATATATCTATCATAAATGGCATTTTACTCATCTAGTATTAACGATAGTCTGCAAATAATCAAACCAATTTTAAAAGATGATGACAACGTTGCGGTATTTTCACATTCCTAATTGGTAAGCAGATTGGTAAAATATTATTATCTGTGTCATACGGCAAAATTTTTGTTTTTCTTCTTGAAAGATTCTGCAGTGGATAGCTCTCCATCATTTTTTGTTTTTTTGCTCTGAAAATGATTTTCTAAAATAAAAATTAAACGTACACGTTCATACATGTATCCCTCAGAAAGTTAATGATGAATTACTCAATGAAATATAATTGAAATACTAGAATAGGAAAACCCGTTGCTCTATTTTATTTAATAGTTATTAACGATTGTCGGCAAATAATCAAAATGAAGTTTAACACATTGAAACAACATTCTATTGTTTTCACGTTATTAATTGTCGAGTAGAAAAAAATGGTGTCCCCCCCCCTTGATATTTTGTTAGTGGATAGCCTTCCATTTTATTTTCCCTGAAAATAATTTAATGTTCAAAACCAAAGGTACAAACGCGTTAATAGCCCCAAAAAACTTAAAGATGACTAAATATGAAATATAATTAAACATACCCAGAACGAAGTAGCCAGTGGTTCGATTTTAATGAAACGTGCTTTATTCTGGTTTTTCTCATTTCGGTAGTATAATCGACGTTTCTAAACTTTTAATACGCAAATATTTTGTGTTAATACATATCATCTAAAACGATAACCAACGTTTATTTTTCATTCCGGAAAAATAAACGACATTTAGAAAACGCGAAATTCCGATCGGAATCTGACCGAAATGACGTAATCCAAAGTTTTCGCATCGGAATAATCCCAAATATTTGCCATCAATTATTTTTTGCCTTTAATCTCAAACGACTAATCTTTCCAAAGTGATTCATTCGCAAAACATTTTTTTGAAAATATTCTCTGGGGTAATGTTACAACCTTTCGTGAATGAAATCAAAGAATTTTTTTTTTCCTTTCAGTCGTTTGTTTAGTTTTTGCCTAAAGTGTCATGCAAAATAATTTGCACACAGAAAACCGTAAAGGTTTAGCGTGCTTTCAACTTGTTTTAACGAAAGAACTATTAACGTTATTAACCCTTCAGCGGGCGCTCCAATTTTTTTAACATCAGCAGGCGCGCGTGGCACAAAGTGCAACGTCTCTGTCAATCTTGATTATTCCTTTTGTAATAAACTTTTTTTTCCAAATTGAAAATGATAATTTTGCGTTTTATGACAAGATATAAAATGGAGACAATACTGACATATTTATAATTACGTATGGCCAAAGAATGCAGATACAATCGCCTTATTTCAAAACTGTTCGGTTTAAGAAGACCATCCAAGAATATCCAAGAATAACTTGCGAATGGATTCCTGTTATGTCCAAAAACCTAAAAAACAATGAGATTGTCCATCTTCGTGATATGCGGGATACCGTGTAATAGCCGCACATTGGATCGACTACATCAACTCCTGCTTTTGTCGTATTGTAATTCAGCATAATCGCTGGTTTAACACGGTTGAATCACGACTAACAATGAATGAAAAGGAATACAAAGGTCAGAAAATCAGACCAGCATTAGAAAGGGTGTAGCTATAAATAGAAACTGCTTAGAACATTCAAACCTTACATGTAAAAACAAACCATTCAAAATGATGAAAATGTTGCACTTTACACACGGGTGCGCTCGCTTAAGGGTTAAAGTTTACCGTAGATTTTGCGTAAAATGATAGATATATCAGTCAGTAATCACCTAGCTTCAAATTTCTCAGCGGAAATCTACAAATAAGGGATTTTGCTTTGAATTTTACAAATATCATTATTTTATCACCTAGTTTTACACATAACGAATACTTTTCAAACATATACCAGACAAACATGTATTCCAGGCCAGGTTGATATAGGCTGAGGGGTGCAGTTCCGGTTTATAATAGCGCCACAAAGGTCGGAGTCCGTGTTCGCTCGTTGCCACCTCAATATTGACCGAGCACCCCCAGGGGAGGCATCTGGGGGGAGAATCGTACCCTCTCCCACCGTCTCTGACCTCATAGAGGGACTTCCAGGTCTACGGATTGAACGTGCCCGTATCCAGCTTAGACACGGAGGTATTTTTTGGCGCTTATCGGGATTCGATCCGAGCACCCTCAGCACCGGAAGAAGACGCACTACTACTACGTTACCTCGAGGGTCGGAGTCCGATTGAGCCTGGTGCCATTTCAATTTTTACCGGGAACCTCTACGGGGGTGACATCTGGGGGGATCGCACCCTCACCCACCCTCTCTGACCTCAAAGCGAGACATCCCTGTCTACGGATTGAACGTGTCCATATCCTCCCTAGACACGGAGGTATTTCTTGGCCCTTGTCGGGATTCGATCCGAGCACCTCCCACCACCTAAAGCCAACGAGCTACCACCAGTCTTTCTCGAGCCTCGTTCCAAACACGTGCACGCGTAAAATAAAAATTCATCTGTATCAAATATTTCATTTCTCTTATGTGATCCGGGTAATCTATATATATAAAACAGTTCCGTAACTGATTGACTGACAGATAATGCATAGACCAAACCGCTGGACCTAAAGGGACATTTTGCATGGCGATTCTTCTTATAGTATAAGGGTACACTAAGAAAGATTTTTGAAAAAGTCATATTTTTTTTTAATTAAATTTTTAAGCTATTTTTATAACCTTTTTTTAAAGTTTACGTTTAAAATAATAATCTGAGGGTTATAAAATTTATATTACGAGAAAGATTCTAAAAATTTCTTTAAAATGAAATCTTTTTCGAATCTTTACCTCCATTTTCTGATTTTTTTGGTGAATTTTTAAATATTAATTTTTAGAATTTATTTTATTAAATGCTGATCATGTGGTTTCTTTTCTTTTTGTGATACTTTAAACTAATTTTGCGTCACGTGCAACGAAATAAATTGACCCAAAAAATATTAAAATACGATAAAAGATAAAATTTTACCACTAGACTAATTGAGATGGAAGTTTTTAAAGAATTTAATTCAAATTAGTATGTTTTACGGATACTAAATTAAACCTATATATAAAACTGCAATTTCCCCTCAAGGTATGCTTTTCCATGATGATAAATAAGTCTCAAGACCAAACTTTAAAATACTCTGGCGTAGATTTAAGAGAAAATTGTTTCTTCCACGGTCAATTTTACGTAGCTTGCTCACGCGTAAGTTCGCGGACTATCCTAGTAATATTAATTCCACCCAATGAAGAAACAAAAAATATTGTTTATATGGAAATCCTCTAAAAAGCGATTTCATTATTTTTTCATAGTAATTATCCTAAATTGTACTCCGTAGCGAAGCACGGGTATTCAGCTAGTCGAAGATAAGGGTAGCGGACATCCTGATAATGGAGTTGCAACTTTATGCTGTTATTGTATAAATTATTTTTACCATGTTTTTATTAACTCGCTTTCTTGTTTCTGTGTGTGTTTGTCCAGTACAAATTTTGCAATCGATTTTTAACTAACTTCCCGACTAGCTAGACATTCGAAACTTTTAGAATAGCTCAGAACACGATGACAATGCATTCTTTTAGTAATTTTAGCCATCTTTAAGCAGAATTAAAATCATTTTCAGTTAATTTTGTTTTGTAGACTGGTGCAGCCATCTATCGACCGGGACGGGATCGAAACGTTAAACGCAAGTTAACTGCCATTGAACTTCATTTTCTTTCAAGTTGATGGGATAATTCATCAATAAATTTTTTTTAAATTATTTATTAATACATAGAATTGTCAAGTTTATATGATTCAACAGAAAATTTTAAAAAATAGTATATAAAAAATTATTTTTATCTTGTAATTATTGAATAATTCCTCCAAGAAAATTGTCTGTGTTTAGTTGACAGAGAGCGTAACGGTCGTCTGTTTGCGACGCGGGGACTACTAATTAGATCGGGACCTAAATTACCCATGAATATCGCGAGATCTGTGTTTAGCGTACACTATGTTTTTTCCGCACTGTATTCGCACTGTCTTTTCAAATTGTCGTCAAAGCACATAACATAATTGCCTATTAAAATACTGCAGAAATCATAAAGAAATGACTCTGGCGCCGGGTTTTTTACAATCGCTCTTCCTCTTTGCTTGTTATTTCACAAACATCGAATGAAGATGCACAGCCCATAGCATCCCCTGCTAAAATCTTAATATAGACTCTAATGATGATAATTATTGTTATGCTTCCCTGGCTAATTATGTTTTATGTTATATCCTTCAAAGTATATCTGCCCCTGTTAATTATGAATCCGAAAAACTCTTCCATCATACGTTCGTTTATTGTTTTGCGGATTCAACGAACCTTTATCGCGCATCTCAGCTGGATCTTCCTGACGCCAGTTCGGGTCCATTCCATTCACGATAAAAAGCTGAGCTTTAAAAGAAAGCTCTTGGGCGTCGGTGATCCTGGAGTCTGTAGAAAAAAGATGGCGGAATATGTGGAGTAATTACGTTTCCGTCGTTTGGCAACCGGTTGTAGGCAAAATAGCCTCTGTTACGCTCATTAGCATATGCAAGAAAAGGGGTCAATGTTCCCCCATGGAGACGCCAGAAAAAGAGATATCAGAAGCAATTAGGAATGTGATGTTACGTAATTTTTCTGGTAGAGCGACGGACGTGTGTGTGTGTGTCATTGCATAACACATACACGGCAGCTTGTTTTGTTTCGACGTTCCGTGTTTCCGCTGGTATTTGCTAAAAATAAATATTTCTGCAATTAATAGCCATATTATAGTTATAATATTTTACATATAGTGAAGTAAGGAAAAATTAAAAACATGTACCGTAATTTTCGGCTATAAGACGCACCTTTTTACATAAAAATTCGACTTAAAATTGTCATGCGTCTTATGGTCCGAAGGTAACATTAAAATAAAATGAATATTTTATTATATATATATATATATATATATATATATATATATATATATATAGATTGGAAAAGGGGTCGGGCTTTATTAAATAGAGAATATGCTTTAAAATTAATTTAGGAAGATGCGTTTTCTTGTTATATATATATGTACAGTGGAATCTCGATCGATCATTCCCCTAATCTTCGTTTTCCCGTATGTGTCGTTTGTTTCACTCAGTCCCGACGATCCTATTGCTTTGTTATGTTCCCGCATCCATCGTTTTTCCGCATTTATCGTTTAGTTCAGTCGGTCCCTTGGAAAACGATAGATCGAGATTCCACTGTATATATAAATATATATATATGTATGTGTGTGTGTGTGTGTGTATACATATCCGTGATTTGGTAGAAGAAGTGCCTAAGTCATTTTTTTCAAAAATACAATTTAAAGAGACATAAGCAAACAAAGTCATTTTTTTCAAAAATATGGTATTTGAAAAGTTGTTTTAAAAAAACAGTTTTGATGTTATCGCATGTTCTGTAATTAAAACTTATTTCTAAGTAAAATCATACGAGACTATTTAAATGAAATAAATCGAGATTATATAATTAATACAACAAATTGAAAAAAATGTAACATTAACGGAATAGTTTATCATTAAAAATTATTCATTAATTGTAAGTAATACATATCAAAAACATATTTTGTTATTTAAATCTATACTAATATTTAAATCGCAAATTAGTGTTCACATCTTTTAAAATAACCTTATAAACTGACAATAAATTAATTTTTAGTTCAATTTTAATTCACGGATAGCACGTGTTATGTGGCTAAAATTTTCTACCCATAACATTTAAAATTTCTTGTTGCTATTCACTAGCGAACTTATAGTACCAAACTGTTTTTTTTATTATTTAAATTAAAAAATATCCAAATATTCTGTCAACAGAAATTCCCCAGTTGGAACATACTTATCAGATATTAACAGACTTCGGTTGAATTTTTTGACAAATAAAAATATCCAAATATTCTGTCAATTTAAGCACCACGGTGGTAACTTATAGATACAGACGTGGTTGGATTGTTATTGACAAATAAAAATATTCATATGATCTGTCAATTTAAGTACCCCAATGGGAACTTACATGAACAAACTTGGTTGAATTTTTATTGACTTATAAAAATATTCAAATATACTGTCAATATAAATACTTTAGTGGGTACTTTAAGTAACAGACTTTGGTTAGATTTTTATAGACATTAAAAAATATCCAAATATTCTGTCAATTTAAATACCCAAGTGTGAACTGACAGAAACAGATTTGGTTGGATATTTATTGACATTTAAAAGTATCCAAATATTCTGTTATTATAAATACCCTAATGGGTACGTGTAGTAACAAATTTTATTTGGTGTTTACTTCCGAGTGCCTTTACGATTGTAAAAACCAGCAGTCAACTCTATCATCTGTCAAACAAACAATTCTACAAATAGGACATGTCCATTTGCATGCGAACAATTCGAAGAAATCCGTGTCAATTAATCTGATGAATAAGAATGTTTCATTCTTACCGGCACCGCTTTGCTGCCGTGTAATTTAACTTAATAGATTGAAGCTGAGATATTTAATTTCGGGCCTCGGAAACTCTGTTTGAAGGACTTTATTTATGTTTTTTTATTAGTGTAATTGAGGATAAAATTACTGCCCATAATTTAACGCACGAGAGAAAATTGGATGACTGTGTTTAGAGTGTCTTCCACCGCAGTTTTGCGGATTGAATTGCTTCGTTTTAACGCTCCCATTAAAGTTGATTGGCAGGGAAATATAACAGAAAGAAACCATTGTCTTGGATGTCGTGCTACCAGCTGAAACGATTTTGAAGCCTCTTAATGATACATGTTTCCCGCTTTCTCAATTTATATTATGTCTAAGAGAGTGGGAGACGGTGGTAAATATTCATTATAATACGCTGCGTGAAAATTATGTTCTGAACAGAAGTTTTTTTTTTATTAATTTTAAACACACTCATTATGAGTTGATGGAATGTTTTCTTGCATTCGGCGACCTTTTCCTTTAACCTCTATTGTTCTGTTACATAACTCCGTGTCACACTTTTTCTTAGCGATGTGTCTTTTGAACCCCCGCTACAGTATTGTCTCGTGTGCAGTGAGAAATTTTCACATTCATCTTATGACGGGATTTGTTTAGTTTTCTTTTCTTTTTTAGTTTTAATTTCGACAACGGTTATATGTTAAACAACTATCAACTTTGGGTTTCTCCAACGTGGAGGTTTTCCCAGAGTATTTAACCCATTTTTCTACCTTTATAACCTTAATTCTGCTGTGTACTAACCCTATTGAATTCGCTCACCTCAGTGTTAACCTATGGAGAAAATATATCCAACGATTACCGACTTGGATTGAAATTTTTTTTAATTGCACTCCGTAGTAGAGAAAGAAATTTTATACCTTGAGGCATTTTTCGTTTTAAAAAAAAAGTAAATAAGGAAAAGTTTTTAGAAAAGATAAGCTGTCTGAAAATACTATTTTTATTGGATTATCATCATTTATGTAGCTGTCAGTAGTAGACACATTTTCTTCATAGGTTAACATCGAGGTGAGCGAATTCAACAGGTTTAGTACACAGCAGCCTTAACCATTTGAGGGGCGCCGTTTGCACAGTGCAAACGCCTAAATCTAGTCTTTTTTTCACTTGCATTCAATGTATTCCAGTTAAATAAGAAAAATGGCTAGTACTGCTATCTGTTATCAGTTTAAAGAAGTAAAAACATTTTGCAACCTTTAATTAGAAAATTTTTCAAGATTCTTTAGGTTAAAAAAATCGGCACCGTGCAAACGATGCCTATTTTTTTTAAGCTGTTGCCCCTGAAAGGGTTAAAGGTTTCCTGATCATATACATTTGAAAAGCCAGTACACTGGGCAGACATCAGGATTAGTGATTGGCTCTCGCAAGTGCTTGAATTGTATACGAGACTTCGCTGTTATGAAATAAACGTAACTTCTTTAATCATCATAATCTTGAACACATCAGATAGTACATATTTGATCATCCACTACACCGACATGAGCAAACATGAGAATTTGTGTTTGGCTCTCGCATGGGCAAGAACTGTAACCGGGACTTCGCAGATCAGTAACTAATGGACAACTGTAGCTTTACCCTTTTCTGTATTCTTTGTGATCTTGGAAGCTTCCAGGTCATATAGTTATAATGAGCCAGTACTTCGGAGAAACCTGAGAATTTTTTGACTGGCTTTCTCATATTATGCAAGTATTGCAACCAGAACTTCTCCATGAAACGCACAGCACTGACTTTTAACCTTGTTCTCTAATTATTGTATTGTTGGCTGCTTCTAGATCATACAGATCCGATTCGCCAGTACTTTGGCTGGGCATGAGGAATTTGTGTTCGGTATTCGCATGTGCAAGAATCGTATTAGAAAACTCGCCGATCAGACACAGGCGGATAAGTCCGGCTTACCTCGGTTCTCTAATCGTTTTAATCAGGAAAACTTGCAAAGATTTCAAAAGTCAGTGCTCCAGGCGCGCGGGAAGATTTGTGACTGGCTCTCGCATGTGCAAGAATTTCCGAGTCGATCAGAAATATAAGAACAACATTGGCGTCAATTACAGATCTATTGGCAGAGTGATACTTGATCAAATTTTCCAAAAGTAAATAAAGAATAATAGTTCTCGGAAATTTAAAACAAAATGAACCAGCCTCTTGATACCTGCGAAATTATTTCTGACTGCCGGAGATCATTTAATTGCCGTTGCCGATGAAGTCGTACCACTTTTGTTGATGATTTCTCCCAGTCAAGTGAGATCGGACGGTACTCCTGTAAGCAACCTCTTCAGATTCACGTTTAACGAGAATAGATTAAGGAGCATGGAAGTGTTTTTTTATTAGCACGCAGAGCTGCTTAATCTTCGGATTGAGTACGATGGCACAACGAAAACGCCATAATCGAATGTTAAAAGGCAAGGAAGGTCTTCGCGAATTCATCACCTTTCGTTTAACTTTTACGAAAGAACTTATAGGGGTTTTGCATAGTGACAAGATGAAGTCAACAATGTTTAGAACAACTTAGATATCAAAATAAACAATTTCTCTTCCTGTTGAATTCCTTAAATGACAGATTTTACTGTATGTAGTATGTATATATATATATACATATATGACTGGTCGCCATAGAGAAGTTTCACTGTACGTGTATGTGTGTGTGTATATATATATATATATATATATATATATATATATATATATATATATATATATATATATATATATATATATCGTTAAACTTCTCTAGCTGGAAACCCCCCTAAATGGCTGTATTTTCTTCAGACCCGATTCAAGACTCCATAGAGCCAATGTTATGGAAGAAACCCCTTTTCCACGGTCACCCCGCAAAACGGCCACTTTTTTTGGAACCATGACTAGTCGCCATAGAGAAGTTTCATTGTACGTGTGTGTGTATATATATATATATCTATATGCATATATATATATATATATATATATATATATATATATATATATATATATATATATATATATATATATATATATATATATTGATTGATTGACTGATTGTTGCAAACTTGCATGATTTTTTCTATAAGAGGTTTCTAAATTTCCCCCCCAAAAAAACCCACCTATAATGGAACATTTTTAGATTGACATGTATCAGTAATTAGTGCTAACCGAAATATTTGTATTAATCGTAGATAAGCCTTGACTTACTGTCCTTGTAGGAGAGCCTCAAGTATGGCTGTGAACTTACGAGTCCGAGAATGTTTTTGTCTTGCTGTAGTCGCAGTGGCTGCAGAAGCAGAAAAAGAAATAGATCTAGAAAGGACAGTCGTCGTTCCTGATTTCAAAGAGAGCAAGGTCATTTCTTTATCGCTGTTATTGCAGGAAGTCTTATCACATTGAAAGTAGCGATGACCGGAAACTGGGCATTTTTTAAGGCAATAATAGTTTTTCTCGGATAGAGGTTTTCGAGGTTGGTTTGGGAAAATAAACTATCCCCCCGTTGTACGCAAAAGATAAAATCTGAGGGCACGGGATTTATACAACATAGATCTTGAATGTGGGTTCAGGGACGTAAAATAGTTTAATGCTTAAATATGTACGCTAATTGGCTTTATTTTTAACTGAAATATTAGAAGTCTTCTGAAAATACAAGTTTGTTTTGTTTTTTGCGAGTCAGTTTGCAAAGCTAAGATTTCGTTGGTGGGAGGTCTGTTATTTACCTTTAACCTCGCTTCTTTGGACAATTTTTTAAAAATTATTTACTAACTGTTAACGTAGGATTACGTTCCTCAATAACGGTCCTCCGGAAAGAAAAAAAAAGAGTCTGTCCTGCGTCGCGAGTTATAATTTTGGCAGCGCGCCAAAAGAGTAGCAGTAAACAGTTAAACAGGAAAGTACCAAAATGCGTCCAAAAAAAAAAAAGAGGTAAGCAACGAAAATCATAACATTTCGTGGCTAATCGTTTGGCTGTTTGTAATTGGCGCAGTATATTTCAATACGAGTAACGTTGACGCCAGCGGATTCTATGTGAACAGGCCCTTATTTGGAGGTTCAGCGTACTTTCTCAGACGCTTATATTAACTGTTTGTTTCTAAGATATTTTGGGGGAGGGTAGTCTGTTATTTATCTTTAAACTTGGCCTTTAGGAAAATTTTTTTATGACTAACCTTTATTTTAAATGATGCCAGTACAATAGCAATAAATCGCAGAATTAATTTTAGAAATCCAGTGTGGGTTTAAGCGCTTATATTAACATTTTGATGCCATTTATCATGCTATGGAAATATTTGGCACTAAATTTTCAAACAAATTATACTTTCATCTGTTCTAATAATCTTCCGTAACGAGAAAAAAAAAAGCTGATTTTTTTTTAATGGATAAATCAGCATTTTGATAATTTATAATTTTAAAAATGCTCTTACGTTATTTCTATTCAATACTAGCTTTTACCGGTTATATATATATATATATATACAGAGTGTTCCAAAATTCGAAAGACAAATTCATAAGGGTAATAGTAGGCATCAAAGACCGGAAATGCAAAACTGGTCAGCTAGAGGATAAACAAAGATGCAGAAATATTGTCTTTTCATTTCTGTATCTTTGTTTATCCTCTAGCTGATCAGGTTTGCGTCTTCGGTCATACATTCCTATGTGATTCTGTTTTGTTTTTTGAGTTTTCTACCTCCTCCAGAAAAATGCGATATTTCCGGCCATCTAGCGGGGTTGGTAAGAGGTGCGGTCCGATTAAGTAAACAGCGCCCTCCAGCGTCAGTATATTTCAATCAGGTTTGTGTTTCCGGTCATAGATTCCTGTGTAATTATTGTTCGTCTTGATGCCAACTATCACCCCTCTGAATTTGTCGGTCGAATTTTGGAACACCCTGTATATATATAGATTATCTTTCGCAATATGAAACTGTCTACAGAAGAGAGTTCCAAATATGAAACTTCTAAAATCATACAAAAATAAATTCCAAAATTCATCATTGTTTATGAACGAGGAATTTGCTTCGGGAATTTCTTTAAAATCACTCTGCTTAAAAAAAGTCTTTTAAATGAGAACTGGTGCAGTAGTAAAGTCTTGTAAATGAGACAGCTAAAAATATAGCGTTCGCAGCACCTTTGTGTCACGTCTGTTGTGTACTTTGCTTGTCTGACGCAGCTTGGACTGATCAGCTGCTTCCGAGAAATGCCTTTAATGCGTAATACCTATCAATGTTTCGTCAGTTTGTGACCGACGCGTTTTTGGCTTGCACAAAAATATCGACGGGACACTACTTCTGCGTGTATTTTGAACACATAACAAATGGTAGTAGGAGCCCTAAATACACTGCTCAAAACAATTAGGTGAGCACATGGTTTTAACGAAATTACGCAGATACTTACACCAATAAGTAACATAAAATAAATCATCCATAATTTAAAGCCTAGCAGGAAACAGAAGGAGAAACTTCATATGCAAATCAAAGTTAATGACGTCAAAAACCAGAAAAAGATCATAAGGGCGGAATTCGGGATGTTGCAGAAACGTCAGTTTCACTGCCTTAACTGTGAAATTCGATTGCTGTTATTCTTTTTGAGAAAAGGTGACTTGAAAATGTCTCAACAACGTGATTTACCGGAATCCATGGCAAGGCGTATTATAGGCAGACTTGAATCCGGGCAAACACAACGTAGTGTCGCGGACGGAGTCGCCAGAAGTGTCGTTGCAAGGCTGTGGATTCGATTCCAAGAAACAGGGAATGTTAGACGTCGACCAGGGCAAGGTCGGCCACGCGCCACTACAGTAACTGATGACCGGTATATACTGTTAACAGCTCGTCGAAACAGAACAGACAATGCTACTCAGATGCAAAGACAGTTGCTCTTGGCAACAGTACGAAGGGTGTCCAGCCAAACAGTACGTAATAGGCTTCATCAGGGAGGTCTTTATGCACGTAGGCCAATGGTCTGCATTCCGTTGACCTCACGCCACCGTGCGGCCCGAAGAAGATGGGCTGCTGAACATCGAGATTGGGAGCAACATGATTGGAGCCAAGTACTGTTTACAGACGAGTCCAGATTCAGTCTGGAGTGTGACACCCGACGTGTCTTGGTATGGAGGGAAAGGGGCACTCGAAATAACCCCACATTCGTTCGTGAAAGGTCACAATACAGACGAGCTGGTTTTATGGTATGGGATGGAATCAGAATAGGTGGACGTACGAACCTGCATATCATTCGGAATGGTACTTTGACGGCCCGAAGGTATGCAGACGAGATACTGAGACCTCATGTCATACCTTACGCTGCAGCCATTGGAGATTCCTTTGTTTTCCAGCATGATAATGCCAGACCGCATACAGCTCGTCTTGTGGAGAACATGCTTGAATCTGAAACAATACAGCGTATGGAATGGCCAGCGTGCTCTGCTGACCTGAATCCAATCGAGCATATTTGGGACATGCTCGGACGACGCATTGCTGCGAGACCAAGGCATCCTTTTACTCTCCGAGACTTGGAGATTGCACTTCTTGAGGAGTGGAACAGTATTCCCCAAAGTCTTATCGATAACATCATCGCATCCATGGAAAACAGGTGTACAGCAGTCTTAGCTGTTCGAGGAGACCACACGCCATATTAAAAATCTTGCATCATTTCTAAACAATACTTTTTTTATCGTTTACATGTAACCAAATTGTTGCCCTAATTAATTTTTTCGTGTTTTTTCCATATTTTCAAAGAATTAAAGTTTAATTACAAATTTTTTTACGTCTTTTTTTTCTGTATTGTGCATTGATACGCGTGTACTATCCATTTTATGCCAATACGTGGCTATCTCGCACGGTTTTCTTAACTTCTTTGCTTGCTCCCCTAATTTTTTTTAGCAGTGTATATATATAAACAAGAACTAGTTGGTGCCCGTCAAAACACGACGACTGGATTGTAAATAAATGTTCTAATACACAAATTATACTCAACACACCATTGCCAAATGTTGAAAATCATAATATTAAGAACAAAGAAATACACTTTAAAAAGTTACAATTGAACCTAATATACAGGGTACCCACCTATATCCGTTACACACACTCCTTAACTTCTAAACGGTGACAGCTTAGACCATAAAATTAGTGTCTAGGTATAGTAAAAAGACTATGCGCTACGCTATGAGAAAACTTACAGCGCCATCTATCGGAAATTTTGGAATTAGCGTTTTTATCTCAAAAACGGTACGAGATATGGAAAAAAAGTCAGTTACAAAGTTGTTCAACATCATCGATTTAGTGAGAAAAGACACCTTTCGCACATTAATATTCAAAATAAAATGTAAAAAATGAACATTTGTTTGGTCGTGATTTTCAATACTATGGCGTCGTGAAACGCGAGCGAAGCTCGAAAATACCAGAGAATCCAGTCCAGAGTGCAAATGTGTATAGTGGCTAATGGAGAGCATTTTCAGTAACGTAAATAAATGATCCTGAAGATAGGGAAATGTCTCAAGTTTCTTTCTTCCACTCTTTATGACATGACAAATTTCGAACTCGTCACCAAACAAATGTTCATTTTCTACATTCTGTTTTATATATTAATGTGCGCAAGGTATCTCTTCTTACTAAATCGATGATGCTGAACAACTTTGTAATTGACTTTTTTCCCGTATCCCGTACCATTTTTGAGATAAAAACGCTCATTCCAAAATTTGCCGATAGATGACGTTGTAAGTTGTCTCATCGAGTAGCGCATAGCCTTTTTACTATACCTAGATACCAACTTTATGGCCTAAGGTGTCACCGTTTAGAATTTAAACGGGGTGTAACGGATATAAGTGGGAATCCTGTATAGATATGTGGTTACCCAACAGCGCGAAATTATTTCCGTCAGGTTTAATTCTATATCTCACAAACATAATTCAAAATAAAAATGACAGAGAGAGACGTAGAGAGATTCCTCGGAATAAACAAACTAACCTCGTGCTTAGTGAGTACCGAAAGCTAGGTTTAAACATGTCACTGACCATGCACAGAAACGAATTAATGTTGTTTATGCGGCCTCGTGCTTAGTGAGAAATCTAAAGCCAGATTTAAACATGTCACTAAGCATGCGCAGAAAGCAATTTTTAATTTTAAATTATCGCTAATTATTAGAAATTGCGGTTACAAAAACCAAATTTGACACATCTACAGATTAAAATCTTTCGTTTAGGACCAAAATGAAGTAAACTGATGCAGTAGTTTTCTCTCACGGACTGCCCAAAGAATCGGCTTAGCAACTTAAAAATATAGATGAGGGTGATATTTGTTTTTTAAAAAATCACAAATTTTTGATTTGTGGTAATTTGTATTATTAGTTAGACATTACAAAAAAAGTAGAAATTGAAAATAAAAACAAATCAATATTAAATTATTTTATAAAATTTTTTTAATTTTGTTTTCTATATTTGACATTACTAAACTTATTAATTATGTATTCGTAACAAAGAGTTTTAGAAATCCTTTTCTATTTACACTAATTCCCAGTGTACCACTATATGCAGATTTGGCATGAACTAGTAGTACTACGTCAATAATTTTTCTCCAGTTTCAATACGGAAAATGAACGTTTCTCTTCGCATTGCTCTTGCTATGTTAAAAACAATCTTAATATTCTTCCGACCTTAGTAAATATGGTTATATTTTTGTTTTTTGATTATAAAAATTAATTTTTCAGAATCAGTGAATACATTTTCAAGCGACAAATACCTTTGTGGTCGGGCCATAGTCCACGTACCTTTTTGCCGAGTGATAAACGCAGCCCTACTTCTAGAGTAAATAAACTTCATTCCTAGTCAAGGAAATTTATTCAGCCACGCTTCTAATTTTACAGAAACTAAAAGGGAAGCCTGAACAAAAATTTTTATCGTTTAGAAATATTCGTCGAGCGGGCCCTTCTACGCTAGTGGAGATTAACGACCTTGAACGAGATATTTCTAGAATAACAGCTAAACCGTTTGTTCAGGGCACGTAGAGAAGTCATAACAAAGAGTGAGTCAAAGTATGAGTATTTGATGCTAAGATTTGACTGTAAGAGAATGTTTTGGAAGAAATTGCTCTTATATCAGTACACAAAAATTAGTTATAAAGAGAAATTTTTAAACACCTAAAGTTTTAATTTTTGTCAGCAGATTAGAAAAAAATATTTTAATGGTTTTTTTTTCTTACAAATAAGTTATCAGCGAATAATTAAAAGTTTTTAAAAAGAATTTTTTCAAATATTGTAAGAATTTTCTGATTTTTCGTAAATATATTTGTATTTATCAAATTTTGAACTAAATTTTTTTCTCATAAGCGAGTTCAGGGTAAAATTTTTCGCCTTTGCCTTAGTATTTTTTTATTTTAATTTTCCAATCTTGATAATTTGAATGTTATAGAGAGTCAAAGATATCAGCATCTGAATTGTTAATTTTTACTGCTAATATTTACCTGGATGAGATTATTAAATAGATAATATATTTATTCTTTGATATAACTAATTTTTTAATTAAGAGTTCTGTTAGAAGAATTAAAATGGTTATTTTATTTTCTTCAAAACAAATTTTGAAACATATAATTGCAAAAGATTCTGTGGTCGTCAGTTTTTTTTTATTATTCTAAGGTTTTCCTTTTCGTTAATTTATTTTCTAAAATAATATTCCTTTTTTTTCGTGAATATATATGAATTTATCACGAATCGAGCTAAAAAAATTCTACACGAATATGTGTCTTTTTTCTCTTCTTTTCGTTAGTAATTAAACTTTTCTCTTGTTTTAAAAGAGGTAAAACTTTGAATCCATTACAAATACAAAAGTATAAACTGCAGAGTATCGCTTTTTTTATAGCCTGTACTTATTATCTAAATGACATTGTTTCGGAAAATCATATTTTTCATGTCCTTTCAAGGAAACAAATCATTTGAAACAAACGCTCTATTTTCAAGATATATTAAAAAGGTTCTTTTATTTTATTAAGAGAAAGTTTCTACGAACAATATTGGAGACACATTTGTAAGAAGAAAATTTCCAGATATTTTGAAATACGTTCTAATTTTTTAATCTATTTTCCAAATATTTCAAGGTATTTCTCAATTTTTTTAAATATATTTAATTTCACCAGATCTTGAAATCATCAAATTTTTCCGGTGAATCAATGTTTGATTTCTCTTCGCATTTTTCGTTTCATTTCCAATTTGGATATTATAAACGATATTATAAATGATATTATAAATGATGGAATAAACGATAATATAAACGATATTATAAATGATGCGATATTATAAATGATTAATCGATATTATTAACCTCCTCTCATAGATATGTATTAAGTAAACGGATATATAGAAAGGTATAATAGTTTTCGAGATACAAATGTGTCTATTTCTGTTCCTGTATTTTTGACGAAAGTTTTTGCGATGGAAATCTGGAGGGCCTGTCTAAGAACTAGAAAGATACCTAGAAATATCTAGATTCCCTACAACGTTACCTAGAAAAATATCCGATTATCTAGAAATATTTTCAGTTTCTCAGTATATCCACTATTCGTAGATACTGCTGTTGTAAAGTAAATGCTCATCCTAAAAATTTCAATTCCCGGTTTCAATACAATTCAACCGCTAGGAGACTTGTCTATGCAATTACTTTACTGCCAATATATGGTTTAGTTATAAAGAACTCAACGTCTAGGAACCTTTCATTTCATTTTAAATTTTACTGTTACAACAAAATCATTTATTTCTTTCCTGAAATTCATATTCAAATATTTAATAAAATATTTTGTATATTATTTTTCGTTAATTTTTATTTTCTTTTTACTTTCAGCTCCCGACCTGAATCACATCCGATAAATGACCTTAGACCACAATAAAATGAGCTTTCTAAACGTGAGAAACACAATGGAAACTTGACCAGTTAAGACAAACTGTTTCACGTAGCTGCTATGTAAAACACATCTGCTCACTTGTCTTCTAGCTTGTCGACGAAAGTGGCTTGAATTGCAGTGATAGTCAGCCCAGCTGTTCATCGAAATAAGTGGCTAGTTCTTGCCCTCTCTTGCAAAAAGTAGTGCTACTGACTCTGCAACTGTAATCTTAGAAACTTTGTAACAAATTGTTTTATTATATATAATAGTGCTCTGCTAAAACGTTGATTTTGCTCAATCCTGTCTTTAAGAGACGACTGGAGTTATTTTTCGCCTAACAACGAACTAAAGATTCACCGGATTGTTAGCCAATAATCGTGCTATTTTTGTACCTTGCCGCTTTTGGAAACACTCTACATTGCTTTAGTACCTTATCCGCTGGACAATTTTGCATCCACCGGCCATGAAGTGCATCGATCCAGACAACAGCGCGGTGTGGCAACTCCTGCCGGGTCGGGACCACAAACTCGACCTGGATAACGATTCCCCCACGCCGACGGAGAACGGCGTGCTGAGTTCCAACGGGACACTCACCAAGTGTTCCACCGTCCCGAGAAACATGTGCCTTAACGGGTATTCCAAGGAATCCACGTCTATCTACCCTCGATTCCGTTCTTCCAGAATCCTCCCCGGTCGCCAAAGAAAGAGGGTCATCCTCAAAAACGGAGGGGTCAACATTTCGAGAGAGAATGTGTCGAAGCGCAGCCAGAGGTACCTCCAGGACATCTTCACCACGATGGTGGACATTCAGTGGCGGTGGAACCTGCTCGTTTTCGCCATGGGGTTCTTCGTCAGCTGGATTGTGTTCGCCTTAATTTGGTGGCTCATCGCCTACGCACATGGGGATTTAGAACATGAAAATGACGAGGAGTGGAAGCCGTGTGTCATGAATGTTCACAGCTTCGTGCAAGCTTTCCTCTTCTCTGTTGAGAGTCAGCATACTATTGGGTAAGTTAGTCTACCTTGCTTCTTCATATGGGATAATTATATGATATGTATTTTTTGGGTGTTGTTGTTTGTTCATAAGTTAACATTTTGGCGCAGAAAACCGAAAATAGCTTTTGCAGGTGGAAATTTAAAAAACTATGTCTATTTTCACGGAACAGTTATGGAATATTAGTAAATTTAGCATTTCGTAGTAAAATTTGTGTTATATGTTACGCTAATTTTTTTTATTGTTTTTTAGATTCACTAACCTTAAAAAATAATTCACAAGAGTCCGTTAAATCTGATAAATACGGTTTCCCATTCTTGACAAATATAGATTTTACTTTTGATGTTTTCTGTAAGGGAATTTATTCATGCTTTCTTCTTTACATTTGACCTTTATAATTGACTTCAACGATGCTTTTTATACTCTTATAACAAATTCTTCAAAATTGTCTGATACAAGTTTCATCTTTCATGAATTTTTTTTCTGTTCATGCTTTGTTAGCTGACTTATTATTTGCAGTTCGGTTTAGAATATTTTTATTCATACTGTTGCATTGGCTCGTATACTTTATTAAATATTTTTCAACTAAGTAAAGCTATTTGATTTTCTAGCTGCACTTAGCTAAGCCCTTCTTCTGGAAACTTCGCATCTTTTTACCATCAGTTTTGCTGACGTTTCCTTTGGCTTTCACCCATATGTACTAAATTTTCAATAATAAAATCAATCCTTCTCCAATATAATTGTTACTTAGATAACAGTCTTGAGGAAAATCTTCAACGATACAATCAGTTCTTCTCCAATATAATTGTTACTTAGATAACAGTCTTGAGGAAAACTTTCAACAATACAATCAGTTCTTCTCCAATATAATTGTTACTTAGATAACAGTGTATATAGAATGGTTCGTTGAATGTTTCATAGAATGGTTCATAGAATGTTTCGTAGAATGGTTCATAACTTAATTGGAAATGAAAAAAAACAACTTACTCATTATTTTGTTTTACTTTAATTCATCTCAGAAACCGACGCCGAACTGAACACAGCCATACAGAACGTAAACATAAACGCTCTCTTGAGTAACGGTTACAGAGAAAAGAAACAAACATGAAAAAGCGCTCGCAGCGCCAATCGACAAGTGGACTGTATGGAATTTACTGAACATTCCGCCCCCCTTGGAACCTCGGAGGGGGTTTCAACAATGAAAACATTTAGAACATCACTTAGAATTAACATGCAAGAACTATGAAAAATTAAGAAAGGTGCAATACGAAATTAATAATGAGTACAGATGGAAAGATAATCACTACAATGCTGAAAGATAAGAATTAAACATGTTATGCACTGTAAGCAAATAGGTTCAAATGTTCAGGGAATTGGTAATTTACAAAGTTTCGAGATTGGTCTCAAAAGTTTACCAGTTTGAGTTTTCAACTCAACTACACGAACCTTGTTGTCCTTTCCAGGGAAAGTTTTTGTAATTCGGCCTAACTTCCATTGAAGTGGAGCCAAGTTCTCATGCTTTATCAATACCAGATCACCAACGTTCAGATTTTGTTGTGAAATGCGCCACTTTGGTCGGGATTGTAACTTTGTCAAATATTCATTTGACCAACGATTCCAAAAATGTTGAATCATACGCTGAAGCATACGCCAACGGTCACAGTGGCTGATGTTGTCTGGAATTGGCAATTCAGGTAGAGATGTTAATGGTTTCCCAATTAGAAAGTGTCCAGGTGTAAGAGCACGTAAATCGTTGGGATCACTTGAAATTCCACTAAGAGGTCTGGAATTCAGACACGCTTCAATTTGGGACGTTACGGTAGTAAGTTCTTTGAAAGTAACACTCGAGGTGCCTATGACTCTCTTCAGGTGGAACTTGAACGATTTAACAATGGATTCCCAAAGGCCTCCGAAGTGTGGAGCTGCCGGAGGGTTGAAACGCCAATTGATGTTGTCCATAGTAAGAAATTGGTAGATGGAGTTGTCCATCATCAATTCTCGAAATTCTTTTGCGAGTTCTCTACTTGCCCCATAGAAGTTAGTGCCACGATCACAAAATATTTCTGCAGGCTTACCCCTGCGTGCTATGAATCTCTTTAAGCAAGCGATGAATGCTTTGGTTGACAAGTCACTTACAACTTCTAGATGAACTGCCTTGGTTGCAAGACACACGAATACACAGATGTAGGACTTGGTATTCCGACTTCCTCTTCCCTTGAAACTTCGAGTCAAAAACGGTCCAGCGAAGTCAATACCGGTATTTTGAAATACTGTTGAAGGGCAAACTCTGGACCCTGGAAGGTCTCCCATGAGTTGTTCCGCTAGTTTTGGACGATTTCTGAAGCAAGGAATGCATTTTCTCACTACTCTTCTGACAGTATCTCTAGCTGAAAGAACCCAGTATTTTTCTCTTAACGTTGCTTGAAGTAGTTCTGGTCCAGCATGTAGCAAGGTGAGATGATAGTGAATAATGATTAACTCGACGATATGGTCACTTTTAGGAAGAAGAAGGGGATGCTTCTGCTCTTCTGGAAGCACTGAATTTTTCAACCTGCCGCCCACACGAAGTAACCCAGAATTATCGATGAACGGTGTTAAAGGAAGAACTCTGCTGCTGGATGCTAGTTGCCTCCCAGCCTGCAAACACGAGATTTCTAAGCCGAAATGAACTTGTTGTACGATCTTCACAATTGTATTTTCTGCGTCATTCAATTCATCAATTGTCAAAGAGGTTTTCCTTCTTTCCTCAGCAGGTATAGAACAGTTCCTGGCGAATCGAAGACACCAGGCAAAAACTCTTTTCAATTTGTCCCAAGAAGAATATCGCTGAAAAAACTCGGTTTTGAAAGTGTCATTTACCGTTTGTAGCATGGATATTTTGAATTGTTTCTTTTCCTCTTTCGACAACTCTAGTGATAATAGATTGTCTTCTTCAACCCTGGAACTAGGTAGCGAAGGATTCTTCAACCACTTCGGCCCATTCAACCACAACTCGCAGTTCACAAATTTTGATGGCGATAAACCTCTTGTGCCGCAATCAGCCGGATTTTCGAGTCCACAAACAAAGTTCCATTGCACGTTTGGCGTTAGCTCTTGAATCTGTGCTACTCGATTTGAAACGAACGGCTGCCATCTTCTCGGCTCTGAGTTGATCCAGGCTAAAGTTATTTTGGAGTCAGACCAGGCAAATTTATTTTTGACCGGAATGTTCAGGTACGAGAGTGTTGAATGTAGCAAATTAGACAACAAAAGTGCGGCACAGAGCTCGAGTCTCGGAAGGGATTGTACTTTGAGCGGTGCCACTCTAGTTTTAGATGTCAGTAGGTTGACTCGTACTGAATCAATAGAGATACATCGGACATATATCGCTGCACAGTATGCCTTCTCTGAAGCGTCGCAAAAGGCATGTATTTCTACTTCAGCATGAGAATTAAGTACATATCGAGGAAAAGTTGAAAGTTCGAGGAGATGAAGTTCCTCCAGAAATGTTCTCCACGTAGTGCATAGTTCATCAGGAAGAGGTTGATCCCAAGAGAATTTCCCTTGCCACAATTCTTGAAGTAAGATTTTCATAAAGGTTACACATGGTGACAAGAGTCCAAGCGGATCGAACACTCGGGCGATTTGAGATAGTACTTCTCGTTTCGTATAAGTATCCTTTATCTCAACTGGTAATACTGCGAATTTGAAAACATCTAGCTTGGGTGACCATTTGACTCCTAGAACACTACAGTCTTTGTCATCTAGATGAACGAGATCGTTTTCTGTGGAGTCGATTGAAACTTCACGAAAAATAGAAGGATCATTTGAATGCCACTTTCGAAGATGGAAGCCTCCCTTGCTCGTCATTGCTTGTAACTCTGTTACAAGTTGTATAGCTTCATCCCTTGTAGCAGCTCCCCCAAGAAGATCGTCAACATAAAAATTGTGAAGTGTTGCCTTAGATGCAATTGGGTACTCTTCCTTTTCGTCAAGTCCAAGTTGCTTTAAAGTTCTTGTAGAAAGGAATGGTGCACAGGCGGTCCCGTATGTCACAGTGACGAGACGATATTCTGCAATAGCATCTTCAGGTGAATTTCTCCAAAGAATTCGTTGCCAATCAGCATCTTCTTCGTGTATTTTTATCTGTCGGAACATTTTTTCAACATCCGCACAGACAGCGACTTGAAAGGTTCTAAATTGAATCAGGATTGGGTAAAGTTCTGGTTGAACCCGAGGACCAGTCATGAGAAGGTCATTTAGTGAATGTCCTGATGATGTCTTGCTGGATCCGTCAAACACTACTCTCAGTTTCGTAGTACTACTAGAGTCTCTTAGTACAGCATGGTGTGGCAAGTAGTATGAATTAGCCTTATCATACTCGGCATCTGGAACAACTTCCATATGATTAAGCTCTAAGTATTCATTCATGAACTGTCTATATTGGTTGTATTTTTCCGGGTCAGACCTGAGATGACGTTCTATACCTATCAATCTACGAATGGCTGTTTGTTTAGATTGCCCTAACTGCGTAGGAGATGATTTAAATGGCAACCTAACTGTGTATCTGCCATCTTCATTTCTTGAATGTGTCTCTTTAAAATGCTCCTCGCAAGATCTTTCTAAGGAAGTTAGAGGATTTGCTCGAGGAACAGAATCCAACTCCCAAAATTTATGAATTAGATCATCCGACACTAATTGAATATTATTTACATGAAGAATTTGACTGAACGAAGAAGCTCTACCACCTATCACCCAACCAAGTTCTGACCGAATTGCAAAGGGCTTATCCTCCCCCATCGACAACGTCTGACCCTTCAACAATGGTAGTGTCAGATCGATTCCAAGAAGAATATCGACCTGACTACTTTTGTGAAACGTTGGGTCAGCTAACGTGAGATCCCCAAAGATTTCAGAATATGAAGCATCCAAATCTTGGTGCGGAAGCACGCCCACTATTTTGTTCACCACGTACACGTTAGCACTAAAAGAACTCTGAGATGGAAAATGTGGACTGAACTGAATTTGGGATATTCCATTTGTTCGAGTGTCTGCGGAGCCTAAACAAGAAATACGAACATTGGCCTTTTGTTTACTTAGACCCAGCCTTTCGATGCACTCACTTGTGATCAGTGACGCCTGACTACCACTATCTAATAAACATCTGCATAATTGATAATTACCCCATATATCTCTTACACGAATAACGGCTGTGCAGAGCAGAATTTGAACACTAGGGCCAACATTTGAAATGCAAGATGTACTATCAACCGTTCGTGAATTTTCGGACGTTTCATTAGAACTACTTGCTCCGGGAACAGAAGTAGGCGAAAACACGGGAGCATTTATAGAAAGCCCACCTGAATTTGGCATATTTCCCTGACTGCCTCTTCCACTAACAAATTCAATATGAAGCAAGGTGTGATGAGGTTTTTTGCACGTGTGGCATTTGAATTTACTTCTACAAGCCTGAACGCCGTGAAATTGTGTTAAGCAGTTGAAACAAACATTATTTGATTTAACAAATTTCCAACGCTTTTGAACTTGCATTTTTGAGAATGTTTCACATTTACTTAGGGTATGTTCCTTATGACAGAGCGGACACTGTGGCTGTATGTTCGACGCAACTAAAGTTACCTTTTGGACATTTCTCTTTGCACATTGATTTGCTGTCATGATTGATCTGGCATGAGTTGAAAGAAATTGTAGTAAATCATCTAACTTAGGTATTGCATCAACTTTAAGTGTTCTTTCGAACCAAGTTCTAGTATTAGAATCTAGTTTGAATAATATGGAAAACATAAGAAAGGTGTCTGCAGTTTGATCAATTTTGAATTTTAAAGATTCTAAAGTTCTCACAAATTCCTTCGTTGAATCTATTAAATTTAACATTTGAGTGGATGATTCATTATGGATTGGTGTCATGTTAATGAATTTTTTCATCAGTGAGGAAAGTATTTCTCGTTTGTTAAAGTACCTTTCGGTTAGAAGGTCCCAGGCAATTTGAAAATTACTATTAGAAATGGGTAGTGAATGTATAACCCTTTGTGCATCACCCCTCAAAACACCCTTCAGGTACTGCAATTTTTGAGCTCCTGTCAAGTTTGGATTGTCCGAAACAGCTGCTCGAAATAAATCAGAAAACGTTAACCAATCTTCAATTGTTCCCGAAAATGTTGGTAAGGATAACGTAGGAAGTTTTACATCTGCTGACTCAGAACTTTTAACATTTGAATTTTTAGCTTGTTGCTCAGCTCCATGACTCTTATGAATGTTTGTACCAATAAGAGCAAGCATCTGTTCTAAAACGTCCAAAAGGTCATCCTTTTCAACAGAATAATCGTCTATTTCTTCATCCTTACAGTTAGTTATTATTGAGTTGAAAATACCTTTTATTTCATTTGTTAATTCGACAAAACGATTTTTCCTGATCTCTAATTCTGCCAAATTTAAATTTTGAATATCACCCTCGGTCTTTGTTTTAAGGCGCGTAATACTTGATTTAACACTCCTTTTTTGGTTTAGTAACGTTTTGAATTCCATCTTACAACCCAAGATACGATAAGAAAAAATTCCTCCTTTCAACCCCACTCGTAAAACGTAGGGGACGCAGCCGTTTGACACTTACAGAAAGGAACCAACGCGAAGCGAAACGCTTACAAACACCCCACTCAAATAACAAGGGGACGTTCTAATCAACCGTTCGAAAATGCAGAAAGGAACCAACGTTGCAGTTCAAACGATCTTTCGGTATGCAGAAAGGAACCACCGTTATAATTGACGAATTGGAGTTTCAACGTTTGATGTTCAATAAGAGCACAAATCAAGAATGGCAGACACAGCAGTTAATTACCAGCAACAATATAACTTTAGAATAAATTAGTCTTTCTTATTAATTGCTTTTAACTTAATTTCTGAATATTTCATGATACGTTACAAAGGAATGATTCAGGCTACCGGCTCGAATGGCCAAAATAATGTATATAGAATGGTTCGTTGAATGTTTCATAGAATGGTTCATAGAATGTTTCGTAGAATGGTTCATAACTTAATTGGAAATGAAAAAAAACAACTTACTCATTATTTTGTTTTACTTTAATTCATCTCAGAAACCGACGCCGAACTGAACACAGCCATACAGAACGTAAACATAAACGCTCTCTTGAGTAACGGTTACAGAGAAAAGAAACAAACATGAAAAAGCGCTCGCAGCGCCAATCGACAAGTGGACTGTATGGAATTTACTGAACAACAGTCTTTAGAAAAACGTTCAACAATACAATCAGTTTTTCTCCAATATAATTGTTACTTAGATAGCAGTCTTGAGGAAAACCTTCAACGATACAATCAGTTCTTCTCCAATATAATTGTTACTTAGATAACAGTCTTGAGAAAAACGTTCAACAATACAATGAGTTCTTCTCCAATATAATTGATACTTAGATAACAGTCTTGAGGAAAACCTTCAACAATACAATCAATCCTTCTCCAGTATAATTATTACTTAGATGACAGTCTTGAGGAAAACCTTAAATTCAGTTTACCTAAATAGATATTCAATCCATTCAAATTTATAATATGGGAGACCCGTTAAAGGCGTACTATTTTGGCTAATTTGCATCTTGTAATTTGACTGGTTACTTTCGTTTCGTTGAATAATTCATTTGTGGAAAGTTGCATTTCTCTTTTATCGAGGAACTACTCTATGCAGAGAAATGTCACAGAATATGGGGATATGGAAATAAAACAATACGTTTGTACCTCGTATCTTGTTGGGCCTCCTTTGTTAGCAAGAACAGCGTCAGTCCACGTTGCTAGGCTTTCCACAAGATTCTGTTTAAAGGTGTAGTCTTGCACTCCTTCTCTGTAGGAACCTCTTCATTTCACCAGATTATTATTCCTTGTCGTGATGGATGATCCGATATCGTTCCTAATCTCACTTCAACTCTGCCTGACAGGTCTTCTATGGGCTTTAGTCTTTTGGGACGTCCATTCCATCCTCGTCAAATTGTTACGTCAAATTGTACCAAGCCCGAGTAATCTGAACAATGCAACAAATGTTATTGTCATCTTTGTAGTAAGAAGTCCCCTCTCCATAGCTTTGACAAAGGATCAGAGCATCTTGTGGTCAAGATTTTTTTATTGTTATGACCATTTTTGCTGTCGAGTTGCATTGTTATCTTTGATGTTGTTGTTGTTCCAATCCCCTTGGTGTAGGAAATCCTACACCAAGTCCAAAGGACCTAGGTCCTCAAATCCTAGGTCCTTGGAGAAGGGTAGTCAGCATCTTCACTTTAAGGTGAGATACCACTAGGGCTGAAGTCTGAATTGACCTCGAAGAACATCGGTCCCGTAATTTTGAACCGAGTCAAGTGACGAGACCGGAACACTTGACCCCGAACCTCCAGAGGTAAATTTGAGAACTAGGAGGACATTGTAGTCACGACCTATTTTACGTGCCCCGGCCACCATTAGTGAACACGGCGGTGGATTTGCAGCGACGAGCATCGAACCAGGGACGTTCAGATCACTGGCCCGCTGCTCTTGCCATCTGGGCCACCGCGCCCCATCATTGATGTAACAAGTCCCATCTCCATAGAATTAGCAAAAAGGATGGGAGCATCTTGCGGTGAAGCTCTTTAATAGTTGTGTCCATTATGTTGTTGTCGTGTTATGCGTTGTTATGTCCAGCATATTGTTGTCCACTTATGACCATCATGCTATAGTCGAGGTTTTTTTCTTTTTTTTGTTAAGATCAGGCAGAGTCAAGCAGGAATATATGAATATATACAACAAAATTCGGAAAATAAAATATCAACATTAATATTACTACAATAAAATAACATTAACATGCTGACAATATGAACATTGAAATGTGAGCAATAAAATACAGACAATATATAAAACAAATGCATAAAAAAGTACAATAGGATGGTGCTATGCAGAAAAAGATGTAAATAAAATGCTGCACAAAAACTCCTCTCGCGTCTCATAATAGATCGCAGAAGTCTCATTCAGTTGAGCATTGTTATGTCCAGTATATTGTAGTACGGTTATTTTATTGTAAGGTTCATCATGTTTTCAAGATATCCATTGTTATGTGCAGCGTATTGTTGTTCAGTTATTTTAATGTTACGTCAATCATGGTGTTGTAGAGTTATGCAGTGTTATGCCCAGCATATTGGTTGTCCAGTTATTTCAGCGTTATGTCAGTCATGTTGTTGTCAAGTTAAGTTATTATGTCCTGCTTGTTACTGTAGAGCACCTTTTATTAAATTAAGCTTTTACCGCCTGATTCTTTTACGACGCGAACAGAAACGATTCGTCAATTTTGAAAATCAGGAAAATTCGAAAAATAATTAGGATTTTTAAACTGAACATGCTGAAAGCAGATAATTTCTTGAACCACGCTTTAACCCTTCAGCGGGCACGACCGTGTACAGAGTGCAACATTTTCGTAATTTTGAATGGTTTATCTTTACATGTAAGGTTTGAATGTTCTAAGCAGTTTCTATTTATAGTTACACCCTTTCTAATGCAGGTCTGATTTTCTGACCCTCGTATTCCTTTCCTTTCATTGGTAGTCGTGATTTAACCGTGGTAAACCAACGATTATGCTGGATTACAAGCAGGAGTTGATGTACTCGATAAAATGTGCAGCTATTACGCAGTATCCCGCATATCACGAAGATGGACAAGCTCATTGTTTTTTTTTTAGGTTTTTGGACAAAATAGGAATCAATTCGCGAGTTGTCCTTAGATCCAATAAACCGGACAGTTTTGAAATGAGGCGATTGTAACTGCATTCTTTGGCTTTTAATTATAAATATATCTCAACATTATAAACATTTTATATCTTGTCATAAAACGCAGAATAGTTATTTTCAATTTAAAAAAAAAAAGTTTATTACAAAACGAATAATCAAGGTTGAAAGAGACGTTGCACTTTGTGCCAAGCGCGCCTGCTTGTGTTCCAAAAATTGGCGCGCCCGCTGAAGGATTAAACTAGGGGATCTTCAACCCGTGGAAAAGATTTCGATCATGCAAAACGAAAGCTTGATATAAATTTGAAAAAAAAACTTTTAACGACAAATTCTCTCACTCAAAAAATATCAAGAATGCACGGGAAAAAGTAGCCCACGGCACATAGGTTTATCAAAATAATTAACTGGTAACTGTATTCAGAATCTCAAGACGAAACAAACACAAAAAGCAGCATGCTAAGGCTTTCTTTCTTTCTTTCCAGAACCTCATGTGCGTCTCGTCTTCCTGCATTTATTCTGTTTCATGCAATATAAAGTAAAAAGTACATTCATTGAACTCCCATTTTTTGTTCTTTGTAGTGAATAATGAATAAAAACATTTTTTAATTAATAATGGTTATAAAAGTACAAAATATTTTTTAAAACACACCATACACTCAAAACTTCAGTGACATGTTTTGAAGGAATTAATCCTTTATCATTATGCTATAAAAAGCAATTCAAACAATCATTTCAAAGGGTGAAGCTCGTTTGCAAATGATACATTTTTTCCTCTGCCTATTATACTTATTTCACAGACGTGTGGCCCTCGGAACTTTGCGAATTTATTGGCGTGGCCCGCGAACATGAAAAGGTTGAAGATCCCCTACTTTAAACAAAGGAGAGCCATTCAAAAATCTCCATGTCTGTGCTGAGTACTTAGCATGGTACCAAAGCCACGAAAAATCTGTTATGGAGTTATTGTTTTTAGGCGAACGGCTTTCTGATGCAGGTTGATCCAAATTTCGGTTGTCATGCTTACTTACACCGTGTCGCGAGTCAGAACTTTTAAAACAAACGAAACCAATTTGACAATCCTCTATCATCGCCTGGAAAAGAGGTTGAAATCGCAGTCTCATCGTGACGAACCACATAAAATAAACATTTACATGAAAGTACGGTTTGGTTGGTCTTTCTGTTTGTTTTCACATTATTTCTTTTATGAATCGATATTTCTCTCAAAAATCGGAATATTTTTAAGGTCTTGACTTGAAACGGTTAAATTATTTTGAATTTTTCGCGGGACCTAAACGTTTATTTTGCAAAATATTCTTCATAAGAGAAGCACATTTAAAATTTGAATCACGTGTTGATATGAGGCTCTGTTTACGTCATACAGAGCTCAAATATGTACATGTTATTAGAACCAAAGGGCTTGGTTTGTCAGTTGTTTGTTTTAACGTAGGATTACGTTCCTCCATAACGGTCCTCCGGAAAGGAAAATTTCAGACGCTAAAACCGTTCGTCCGTCGTCGCGAGTTATGATTTTGGCAGCTCGCCAAACCCAGTCTGTATCGCTTGGACAAGCAGTAAACAGTTCAACAGACAAGTACCAAAATGCGTCAAAGTTTTGACATGACATATATATATATATATATATATATATATATATATATATATATATATATATATATATATATATATATATATACAAAAGAGGTAAGCAACGATAAGTAATCCTACGTTAATAACCCGCAGTAGTTTCGTTAGAAGAGAGTACCTCAAATTTGTTTTCATTATTTCTTTTATGAATTGATATTTCTCTCAAATATCAGAATATTTTAAGACCTTAACTTGTAAGAGTTAAATTATTAGGAATTTTTTGTCCGAGTTAAGTTTGAAAAATATTCAGTTATTGTTTCCAATGCCCCCTGGCTGGAAATTCCTAACCAGGTCCATATAGGCGTCGGGCTGAAATGTGAGACTCTTCGAATTTTCTTTGCGACCCCCTCATCCCCCCTGTGGGTCGCGTCAAGCAGTTCGTCCACCTCTGGTTTAACCCTTTCAGGGACACGGCTTGCATGGTGCAGATTTTTCTCTCTTTTTTTTTTTAACCTAAAAAAATTTTGAAATTTTTTGTTTGTATAGCACCACACGGGTCAGAGTCCGTGTTCGCTAGGGGCCACCGCAATTTTGACCGAGCACCCCCCAGGGGCGATCATCTAGGGGGGAGATCGTACCCTCTCCCACGCTCTCTGACCTCATAGAGGGATTTTCCGGTCTACGGATTTAGCGGGCCCATATCCGCCTAGACGAGGAGGTATTTAATGGCGCGTGTCAGGATTCGATCCCACAGCCCTCAGTACCGAAAGCCAGCGCGCTACCACAAGGCTACCTCGAGCCCGAAAAATAATCGTCATAAAAGAAAAACATTTAAAAATTGAATCACGTGTTTGTATGAGGTTTTGTTTACGTCATACAGAGCTGAAATAGGTACATGTTATCAGAAGCAAAGGGACCCCTTGTCGTGACTTCAGCACTTTTGACTCGAATCAGATGTGCTGATGCCATAACATACGGAGATAAAGAAAGTGTGCAGCAGAATCTTAATGTATTGCTGTTGCTGTGTCACATTTGTTACAACACCTAATTTTATTTACTTTGTTCCTTCTAGCCATCAAATTTTCGACGTTTTCTTCAATCCTTATTAGGCTGTCAGTTCCAGAGAAAGTCAGCAAGTTCTGGATATAAAGATCATGTTGTGTCGATTACAAACTCAAAAAATTTTAATCTAATCTCTATAGTGATAAATTTCTGTATTTTAATCCCTGTAACAAATAAATTTTTTGACTGGGATTCATTCAGGCCCTTTGAGGGGCGGCGTTTGCATAGTGCAGACGTAAAAAATAGCCTTTCTTTTTCACTTCCATTTAATATATTCCAGTTAAATGAGCAGAAAATGGCTAGTGCTGTCATCTGTTATCAGTTTTAAGAAGTAAAAACATATTACAACCTGTAATTGGAAAAAATTTCAAAATTTTTTTAGGTTAAAAAAAAAAGAGAAAAAAATCTGCACCATGCAAGCCGTGTCCCTGAAAGGGTTAAACCAGAGGTGGACGAACTGCTTGACGCGACCCACAGGGGGGATGAGGGGGTCGCAAAGAAAATTCGAAGTGTCGCTGATAGCTTAAAGTTGGATTATATAATTATTTAATCAAAAAAATATGCGTTGCATTTTCTATAATAACATAGTTTTAATATTCTGATTTATTTTGTACAAATACATATTAATATTTAAATAAGATGTTTTAATCACACTAGATTTGCCAAAAATAAGTACAGATTGTAAGAAAGACATTTTTTTCCCTTTTATAATGCAAAGTAAATAGCCACCCAAAATTCATTGATTTTTAAAATAGTATATAGAAATTTGCTTCTTTCTTTCTTTTTTTTTTTTCTTTAACATTTTTCTAATTTTTTTTTGTGGTATTTGCTACGACCGAAAAATCTTCATCGGGGTCCAATGATATTTTTATTTAAAGAAAGTGGGTCTTTGTCGACCAAAAGTTTGCGCACCACTGCTTTAAAACCCTTTCAGGGCCTGTGGTCCATTTTTGATCCGCCATTTTTCTCGTCCTTATTTCACTTGATTCAATGTATTCCAGTTAAATAAGCAGAAAAATGGCTAGTGCTGCTATCTGTTATCAGTTTAAAGAAGTAAAATCATTTTACAACCTTTGGAAAATTTTTGAAGATTTTTTAGATTAAAAAAATCGAGAAAAATGTGCCCCGGGCAAACGGTGGAGGTTTTAGCACATCAAAGGGTTAAACTATCAAGAACGGGAGACTGCCCCCCCCCAAAAAAAAAAAATATATATATATAATAATAATAATAATAATAATAAAATAAAAATAATAATAAAAATATAAAAAAATTTAAATAAAATAAAATGTAAAAAAATAATTAAAAATAATAATAATAATAATAACAATAATAATAATAATAATAATAACAACAATAATAATAATAATAATAATAATAATAATAATAATCACCTCCCTATATTGAAAATTTTCTTTCACAAGGTTAAACTTTAGGACTTAAATCTACTGCTGCATTAGAGATACATTTCTTTACTTTAATCCTTCTCGGGAATAAATTATCAGTGCTTCCTTTAATCCTTTGAAATCTCTATTTCCAATAAAAGTCATCATTTCTTTACCATTACCCTTCTAGGCAACAGATTTCTAGTGTTTTCTTTAGTCTTTTAAGCTGTCAATTATAGGAGACTGCCTCAAAAGTCATCCACTTCTACGTGTAAAGAACGTGTATTGTCGAATTTTAACTGAAGAATTTAAATCTGCTGCTGCTCTAGTGATACATTTCTTTACCACAGTCCTGTTTAAAAACTTAATTGTCTCTGTTTTCTTCAATCTTTTTAAACTATAAAGAACGGTAGATTTCTAAAAAAAAACATCAACTTCTGGATTTTAAAATCATTTTTTGCCGATTGCAAACCTTAAAATTTAAATCTTATACTGTTTGTTATTTTTTTTCTTTGTTTGACAAAGTTTTTTGTCGCGCGCATATATATACATGTTATAAAATAATATTGATTTGCGAGATAACTGGGGTGAAAATATGCGTAAAATGCGATATCTCAACTGACCACAGTTATAAAAATGAAACTATTTCATTCGGTTACTGCTCTTAGGCCGGTAGTACTTCCTAGTACTATGTTCAATAAGATTATTCTAAATTACGTTAAAGCTTCGTGTTACTTCATAGACCAAAACATCTATCTTTATCTTTCTATAGATATATCTTTCTGTTTAATATTATACACCTGTGTTGAATTTCTGCCATGCTGTTATATGTAGGACGTTCTGTGACACTTGGCTCCTTTATGCTGTACATCCCTTTGTCTGTTCAAATTAGACTTTTAACATTTGCTGCAGCATGTTTTTTTTAACTTGATACCAAATGGAACATATAATTATATTTTGCCCCAGCCTGCTACCTTTCAGATTCTCCAAACTGGATATATTGTTAAACGTTGCCTACTTTGTCACATTGTGCGTTCAAATCCAATTTGGTGTGACGGTGCTTCACCATGTGATTTCTACGTTATACGTCATAACTCCCCATTTCCGTTGCATTTTCTTGTACTGTATTGAAATTGAACCTCTGTGATTTTACATGACCCACTTCCGAATAGGTCATTCGCCGAGAGGGTTCCTGCAGTATAATTCCATCCAACATACAGCTACGTTTTGTCACAGATTGCTACCTTAATGATACTCCAAACTGTGTATACTGTCAAACGTAGACTCTTTGTGACGCCCGGTGGCGTAGTGGTTAAAAGATTCAAGCTGCTACACCACATGTCCAGGGTTCGACCCTAAGACTGGGCAAGGTTGACTTTCATCACTTCAGTGAGTCGATAAAATGAGGACCAAGCATGCTTGGGAACTAACTCTGGGTGTCCCGCGTCAGGTTGACCACCTGACCGAGACATATGCTGTATGGCACCCCAAGCCCACGGTCAAGAAAGCGGAGATGGGCACCACCGGCCTTGGTCCACATTCGGACTGTTGCGCCAATGAGTTCAGTTTAGTTTAGACTCTCTGTACTGTCCCACATAATATATTCTTATCAGACTTAATTTAACAGTGCGCCACCTTGTGCCCAAAGTTATATATCTTAATTGGATATCATATTCTTGTACTGTGTACAAACTGGATATGAAATTCGGAGATTTCTCAAGTTATATGTCCCAAATTGGAGAATCTGTGGTTCTTAGATTCTACGTGCTGCCACGCGGTCGTAATCCAGATTGGACATTAGTCTGTGAAATGGTTCCAGCACTCCAATTCTGTCTCACCTATGAAAGGTGTCTTATAACTTTTGAATGGTATCTTCGTTGCCGCCCACATGTAGTATGGTGAATACCGTCTCAAGTTGCCACTGCTTCAGCTCGAGTTTAAATCCTGTCCAAGGCTTGGAACTTTGTGTTGTTTCCTAAGAGGAAGCTTTGTTAGTTTAGCCACTTAAGTGCTTCCATAGTGAAGTAGCCAACAAAATATTGGTCAACTCTATTAGAAATAAGTGCCTGCTATACTGGAACCAAGAAAATAGATTCTATGTATCGAGTCATTTTTTACCATGTTTTAATTAACTTGCTTTCTTGTTTGTTTGTGTGTGTTTGTCCGGTACAAATCTTGCAATCGATTTGTAACTAACTTCTCGACTAGCTAGACATTTCAAACTTTTAGAATAGCTCAGAACACGATGACAATGCATTCTTTTAATACTTTTAGCCATCTTTAAGCAGCTTTGAATTCATTTTCAGTTCATTTTGTTTTGTAGACTGGTGCAGCCATCTATCGTCCGGGACGGGAACGAAAAGCTAAACGCAAGTTAACTTCCAATTAACTTCATTTTCTTTCAAGTTGATGGGATAATTCCTCAAAAAAAAATTTAAAAAGTATTTATTAATACATAGAATTGTCAAGTTTATATGATTCAACAGAAAATTTAAAAACATGGTATATAAAAAGTTCTTTTTTCCTTGTAATTATAAGGCAATTTATCAAAAGAAATTCTCGTTCCTTGTTAGTATGTTTATTTGTTTGATAATGTCCACAGCAGGCATAATCATATTTGACGAATATTTTCAGGTACGGTTTCCGCTACACGACCGAGGAGTGCGCCGAGGGCGTGTTCATGATGTGCATCCAGTCGGTGACGGGCGTCATGATCCAGTGCCTCGTGGCGGGCATGGTCTTCGCCAAAATCGCGCGTCCCAAGAAGCGCAGCCAGACCCTCATGTTCAGCCGCTACGCCGTGGTGTGCCTGAGGGACGGCAAGCTCTGCCTCATGTGGAGGGTGGGCGACATGAGGAAGTCGCACATCATCGGGGCCCAGATCAGCGCACAAGTCATACGCCGCAAGGTGACGCTGGAAGGGGAGGTCATACCTTACTATCACACGCAGCTCGAGGTAAGTCAGCAACAGCTTCTTCCGTGTTAGCTTGAATTGAGTTATAATGGGGATTTGTTACCAACAGACAACTGGCATTTATTCACCTTTTTTAATTGAAGGTTTATATGTAAAACGAGAGATACCAGCAGTAATATACCGTATATTTCGGACTATAAGACGCAATTTTTATATTAAAAAAATCGACTTAACATTGGGGTGCGTCTTATGGACTTGTTTGGACGTCAGAGCGGAGAAAAATTCAAAGAAATCAGTGTCCTCACATATATATATATATATATATATATATATATATATATATATATATATATATATGAAATGATAACTTTGTGTAACCATTGCCTATTCAAAATTATTTTTTATTATCGCAATATAATAACTCCCCTCAACCTGAATTTGACCTGGTAATAACCAAAATAAACTATTAAATTTCCCCCTAAAGCCACGCGCCATGACCGTTATATAACCATTATGTAAGGCGAAACTTCTAGAAGGTCTGACGTTAAGGTCAGTTGTCGTGAACTGCCCAATCAGAAGTTCATTTTCACTCGCACTCGGGCGAGAAATTTACTTTCTTTTTGCTATTTGTGTTGTCGCACTTATACTGGAAAGTCGCAGTTTCTCGCGCTGCGATTTTATATTATCTGCGAGCTGTTCCAACAGCCCCAGGACGAGGATTACCATGCAAAAAGTCCTATAGCTATTAAACTGTGAGTGCATCAAAGTGTACCTGAGCCACTGGAATATTTTTTAATAAAAAACTGTGTAATCAGCTCTGTGGAGGATTGTGTTTTCTCGCCTGGACTTGCTTTAGTTTGACTCACCTTTTTGCCGGCCCCGGTACCGACTACAAATGTCTTCGAGTTCACCGATCCGTTAATCTATATATATAAAACAGTTCCGTAACTGACTCATTCATTCATTCATTCATTCACTGACTGACTGACATACAACGCACAGACCAAACCGCTGGACCTAAAGGGCTGAAATTTTGCATGGCGATTCTTCTAATAGTGTAGGGGTGCACTAAGAAAGATTTTTCAAAAATTCTTCTTAGATTTTTTTAAATTAAATTTTTAAGCTGTTTTTGTAACTTTTCTTAAGTTTGCATTTAAAATAATAATTTGAGTTAATAACAATTTGTTATAAAATTTACATCACGAGAAAGATCATAAAAATTCCTTTAAAATGAAATCTTTTTGGAATCTTTACCTCGATTTTCTGATTTTTGGTGAATTTTTAAAGAATAATTTTTAGAATTTAATTTATTAATTGCTGATCAAGTGATTTTTTTTCTGGTACTTTAAATAAATTTATCGTCACGTGCATAAAAACTAAATAGACAAAAAATAATTTTTTTTCTTGCTAATGCGGCAGACGATTGGACATTATAAAAAAAAATATTAAAATACAGTAAAAGAAATGTTCTAGAAACTGTACTATATTAACTGTACTATATTCTTTAGTATTCTTTATATTAGATTTAATTTGAATATCTTCTTCTACATTATTTTGTCTATAAAAATATCCCTTACGATTTTTTTATAAATAAATATATATATATTTTACATCAAGTATATACATTGATCGTCGTATTTATTATATATATATTGGCATCATGAAGCTACAGATGGCATTAATTGCATACATTGACCGATGTTTTTACTTTGAATGTACTCCGTAGCGAAGCGCGGGTTTTCAGCTAGTCTTACATATATATACATACAGGGTTCCCACCTATATCCGTTACAGTCCCCTTAACTTCTAAACCGGTGACAGCTTAGACCTTAAAATTAGTGTCTAGGTATAGTAAAAAGGCTATGCGCTACCCGATGAGACAACTTACAACGCCATCTATCGGCAAATTTTGGAATTAGCATTTTTATCTCAAAAATGGTATGAGATACTGGAAAAAAGCCAGTTACAAAGTTTTTCAGCATCATCGATTTAGTAAGAAAAGACACCCTTCGGACATTAATAGTCAAAACAGAATGTAAAAAATGACGACGCATTACTAATGCTTGTGCCTCCGTAACACCTGCCATGTTGCAGAATGTGTAGCAACAAATCCAGTCCAGTATGCAAATGTGTATAGTGGCTAATGGAGAGCATTTTCAACAACATAAATAAATTATCCTGAAGATAGGAAAGTGTCTCAGTTTCTTTCTTTCACTCTTTATGACATGATGATTTTCGAAATCGTAGCCAAACAAATGTTCATTTTCTACATTCTGTTTTAAGTATTAATGTGCGCAAGGTGTCTTTTCTTGCTAAATCAATTATGCTGAACAATTTTGTAATTGACTTTTTTCCCGTATCTTGTACCGTTTTCGAGAAAAAACGCTAATTCCAAAATTTGCCGATAGATGGCGTTGTAAGTTGTCTCATCGAGTAGCGCATAGCCTTTTTATTATACCTAGACACCAACTCATATATATATATATACAGTGGAATCTCGATCTATCGTTTTTCAAGGGACCGATTGAAATGAACGATAAATGCGGGAAAACGATAGATGCGGAAACATAACAAAGCAATATGATCGTTGGGACTAAATAAAATGAACGACACATACGGAAAAACGATGGATCCGTAAACGATCGATCGAGATTCCACTGTATATATATATATACACAGAGGTTTGAAAATTATTAGAATAATTATGAAATTTACAATAAAATCTTGTTATATTAAAGAAATAATACATTATTTTAAAAATATTGATACATTTAATATTTTGTGTGCGTCCCCTTGTTTTTTATTGAAGATTCAATATGTCTTGGCATAGTTTGTATGAGTTTTTGGCAATTAGATTGTATTTCGTTGTCATGGTACCAAACTTGGATGAGTCTTTTTATCAGACCATTATTGTTTGTGATGTTGCATTTCTTTAATTTTTTCTTTACAATGACCCAAAGATTCTTTATTGGGTTCATATCTGGACTGTTTCCAGGCCATGGAAGAATTTTTATATTTTTTTCATCCAAAAATTTGGTCACAGATTTTGCTTTATGGCACGGAGATCCATCATGCATGAATATGAAGTCTCCATTTGGAAAACCAGTCTTTTAATTGTGGAATTAGTCTTTGTTCAAGTACTTTTTAATACTAATACTGTTTCATCATGCCGTCTACAATGTATAAATGTCCAGTACCCTGAGCAGACATTACGCTCCAAGCCATTACTTTAGTAGGATGTTTAACCGCTTGTGCTATGCAATTTGGCGAAAATTCTTCTCTTCCTGACATACTGACTGCTTTCTTCTGATATCGCAAACGTTGATTCATCAGAAAAAAACACCTAAAAGACCTAAACACCTAAAAGACTTTAAGGTATGTAATTTGTGGAGAAATGTTCTTGTAAAGAAAATTTTAATCAAATTTATAAAACAGTTCTCTATCTTTAGTCAGTATGCAAGAAACGTGATTTCAGGAAAAGAAATGAACAACTTGAATTCAACCGATTAATTAAAGGAAAATTAATATTTCTCACCTTGCTCCAGTCATTTCCGAATTGGTCTTGCACAACTTTTGCCCAAACAAGTCTCTTTTTTGCCATAGCAGATGTGATTTTAACCTTTTTTCGAGGACGACGAGCACTGAGTCCAACTGAGATGAGCTTTCTACGGATAGAAGAATCACATACATTTGCTCCATATGCTTGCAGAGAGATTTTTAGTTCATCACTGGTTGCTCTTCTGTTACATTAACAAATTTGAATTAATTTCCTTTCAGTTCATGCAGTAAATTTACTTTTCCTTCCGCATTTCCTTACTCTAGAATTTCCATATTCACAGTTGGAGTCCAAAGATCTTTTTATTCTGCACACAGATGCTTCAGAAATTTTTGCTTTTTTAGCAATTTCGCGTTGTGTATAGTGATTTTCTTGGATGAGACACTTTGCCACAGCTAGTTTTCTAGGAGAAATATCACTTGCATTTCCCGTAATCACGCAATAATCCTTTGACAAACGAAAAAAAAAGCTACCAATTATACACTAATCAAAGCAGCTAAAAGAATTGCTTTAACAATAAAGTAATACCGATGCCAACTCTAGAAAAGAAAGAAAATACTAGCATAGCAAGCAGAAATTCGTTTTCGTAGTTCGTTCGTTTTCGAAGTTCGTATTTTAAATTCGTTTGTTAATCAAACAAATTCTTTATGCAATGCAAACAATTTGATTACTTTGGATCAAATATTTTTCTTTATAAAAAATGGCAACATTTAACAAAATTATATCCCCCAAAACTAAAGGAGTGAAAATTGAATGTATCAACAAAACAAATTACCTTTCATGAAATATTGCAAGTATATACAAAATGAATCAAGAAAAACTGAAAAATCACAATTATTCTAATAATTTTTACACCTCTGTAAATATATTACTTTCTCGCTATTTGGTAATCTTACTGGGTTACCATCTGGGCTGGTTAGAAACTTTAGAACGTTTTCCAAATACGACTTTCAGTCGGCAGAGGGTTGAGTAAATAATTTTCTTTTACGAGCCTTCACTCAGAGAAACATAGGATGTAGCAATTGATTTTGCGAAGGTTATGTAACCATTTAGTCGTCTTTTTTTTCAGTTGAAAACAATTCATTGTATTTTGAACAGACTAAGTATTAGATATGGATTTGATTGAATGGTTGCAACAGATAACGGCCAGCACTCAGGAGTGATAAAAAAATAATAATTTCAGACCCTGAGCACTGTTTATTAAAATTTTAAGGCTACGGGGTCAGGGATAGTATTGTTGGAAGGTTTTCTTTTGTTACGTTAGAGCTAGACAGTCCTAAAAATATAAAGAATCCGAAGAGTAGTAGATAACCTAAATATAAAGTTTAGCAAAATACCTACAAGTTGATGTTGGTGATTATACTTTCTGTATTTGTATTTGGAGAAAAAGACACGTGTGAAATAGGTAACTAATTTGGAACGAGAAACAGAAATATTAGCTGTGTTGGTGCCAAGTCTTAATGGTAATTTTGATGTTATTCATAATATAATCTATATATATAAAACAGTTCCGTAACTGACTCATTCATTCATTCACTGACTGACTGACATACAACGCACAGACCAAACCGCTGGACCTAAAGGGCTGAAATTTTGCATGGCGATTCTTCTAATAGTGTAAGGGTGCATTAAGAAAGATTTTTTCAAAAATTCTTCTTAGATTTTTTTAAATTAAATTTTTAAGCTGTTTTTTAAACTTTTTTTACGTTTGCATTTAAAATAATACATTGAGGGTTATAAAATTTATATCACGAGAAAGATCATAAAAATTCCTTCAAAATGAAATTTTTTTCGAATTTTTACCTCCATTTCCTGATTTTTGGTGAATTTTTAAAGATTAATTTTTAGAATTTAATTTATTAAATGCCGATCACGTGATTTCTTTTTCTGGTACTTTCAATAAATTTATCGTCACGTGCGTAACAACTAAATAGACAAAAAAAATTATTTTTTTATCTTTCTAATGCAGCAAACGATTGGATATTATCCAAAAAAATGCATATCCCTTACGATTTTTTTATAAATATATATATAGATATAGATAGATATATATTTTACATCAATTGTATACATTGATCATCGCATTTATTATAAATATATATATTTATTTTTTGGCATAAATTGCATACGTTGACCGTTGTATTTAATTTGAATGTACTCCGTAGCGAAGCGCGGGTTTTCAGCTAGTCTATTATAATATTTCTATGCAATTTACTTTCTCTTTCTCCTAATATATATATGTGTGTGTGTGTATTTGGAGAAAGGGAAAGTAAATTGTATAGAAATATATATATATATATATATATATATATATATATATATATATATATATATATATATATATATATATATATATATATATATATATATATATGTATGTATATGTATGTATGTATGTGTGTGTATGTATGTATGTGTATATATATATATATATGTATGTATGTATGTGTATGCATGTATGTATGTATGTGTGTGTATGTATGCATGTATATATATATATATATATATATATATATATATATACATGCATACATACACACACACACACACATATATATAAATTCTGCTATGTCTTATAATGTTTACTGCAGAGTCGAACGACAATCGAGATTGAAAAAATGTTAAAGATCATTCGGCTTAATCTTATATAAAGTTTAAAAAAGTATTTGGTCGTTTTAGAATAAGCATTAAAATTGAAATGAGTCGAAATTAGTACCAACCAGAGACACCCTTCGCAATAACATGGTGAGATAAAATTTCGTGTACTGAACGTATAGAATATATCTATATTTTACAGCATATTAAATTTACGTTATAAATGCCTATAAAAATCATTCTTTCTGGCTGCGATGATCTTGAGTAACAGAAGCGAAACACGACCAACGTAGGTCGAAGTTAACAGTTTTTAATTTTACAACCAGGTTACGAGGACGTATGAAAAGAAGAGAAAACGGGTTTTAAGCCAGATTTACATTTGTTTCATTAGTTAAAACTTAAAATTACTTTGCACAGAGTAGAAAATGCAAAAGAATCGAAGCGGATAATTGGCAAAGTTTTCTAATACAATGTCTCGTCAACCAATCTAAGCTTTTTAATTCATGTTATTTTAACTAGAAATCGATAATTTATTATTTTTGACCTTTTGTTTGAAGTTCTAGATTATAATAAATTTTGCTCCATAGTATAGTAAATTAATTAAGGTTTTTCTATTCTCGAACTATCTTCATTGTCAATTACTAGTTTTAAATTGCATGTCCCGGGTAACACGATATCCATGCATATGTCCATGCGTAATTTTAGGCGTATTTGGGACTATAATTACGCCATCCTTGGCGCTTTGTAATTATAAATCAATTTTTCAGGCTAAACATCTCGTTATATGATCATAAACATTTTTTTGGGGGGGTGCGGGTGATTTACATATCATTGGAATAAAATTTTCAATCTTTTTTCGTTTGTTGGGCCAAAGTTACCCCAGTTGACAGTATATGTAATAAAATATTCATTTTATTTTAATGTTACCTTCAGACCATAAGACGCGCCTCAATTTTAAGTTGATTTTGATGTAGGATAACATGTCTCCATAACGGTCCTCCGGAAAGCAAAATTTCAGATGTCCTGCGTCGCGAGTTATAATTTTGGCAGCGCTCCAAACCTAGTCTGTATCGCGTTAGCAAGCAGTAGACAGTTAAACGGAAAAGTGCCAAAATGCGTTACAATTTTGACACATATATATATATATACAGTGTGTCCAGCAAAGGAGTCCCTGATTTCAAAATTATAAATCTCGAAGACAAAGATCTGTAGACGAATACAACAAACGGTATGTTTATCGTGAAAGCAGTTAGAATTTTATACACTAATTTTCGAAATAGTTACGAAGGCTGCTACCAGATGGCGCTCTATAACTCGTATCGGCATGCATAAATAAACTCGTAGTCTTTGCAATCACTACATCATAATCTTTTCAAAATGTCCAACATTCGCTGTACGGAGGTGGCGCAAACGAACAATAAAATTTGCCATCACACCCTGTAGTGTCTCAGCAGAAATCGAATAAGCTGCCCAACAGATCGCCGATTGAAGCTCGTCCAGCGTGGTGGGATGGTTCCTGTAGACAGTATCTTTTAATGTGCCCCCCAAAAAATAGTCACAGGGACTCAGGTCGGGCTAGTATGGAGGCCAGTCCATGCCTGCGCCAGTAAAATTTGGCTAACAGCGCCATCTGTAAGTGTTTTGTAACTATTTGGAAAATTAGTGTATAAAATTCTTACAGCTTTCACGATAAACATACCGTTTGTTGCATTCTTCTACAGATCTTTGTTTTCGAGATTTTCAGTTTTGAAATCAGGGACTCTTTCGCTGGACACGCTGTATAAATACATATATATACATACGTACATATATGTATATATACACATACCATATACATCAGGGGTGGGCAGACTTTTCCAGGGTACGGGCTATTTCTAATTTTTTCAAGGTATTGCGGTCCACCCAGTGGCGTAGGTGTGGTCATCGTGCGCTTCCAATGAAGGTACATGTGTCGTCTACACATTCATCGAATCATTTGCTTAAGTAAACACAGTCGCATCGATTGTGAAAAGCCGATTCTCCAGTTTAGCTGGCGTCGGTGTTCCATAAATATGTTTCTTTTAGTATGCGCGTCTTAGGTCTTAGTAAAGGCGGTCACCCCAAAATGTCTTGGTGGTCCACCGGTCGATCGCGATCGACTTAATGCCCACCCCTCATATACATACATATAGGCATACAAAAGAGGTAAGCAACGATAAGTAATCCTGCGTTAATAACCCGCGGTATCTTCGTTAAAAGAAACTACCTGAAATTTTTATATATAAAAGTTTTTACGCGTCTTGTGGTCCGAAAAATACGGTAATTGTTTCTCTTTCTTATATGCAAGTACACATACTTACAAATTCATTATCATTTTTACTACGTCTAATGTATACGGCAAAGTCGATCGGCAACCAAGAATGAAAAATATTAACAGACATTTCCTTGAATCTTTAAATGAAAATAAAATTTGTTCCTCGCTGCAGGTTCGTTTCGACGATTCGAAGGACAAGGTGTTCCTCATCTGGCCCGCCATCATCGTCCACGAGATCGACGAGTCCAGTCCGTTCTTCGGCATGTCTGCCCAAGACATCCTCAGCGACGCCTACGAGCTCGTCGTGGCCCTGGAAGGGACGATCGAATCGACTGGGCAGTCCATCCAGGCGAGGACGTCGTTCGTTCCGACCGAGATCCTGTGGGGACACAGGTTCGAACAAATGGTGTCTTACCATAAAGACACCGGGGAATTCTTAGTGGATTACAGGTAAGAGACGATGGCCATTTCCGCTGTTCAGTGTGCGTAGATGGTAAGAAACTCTATTTTTTAGGATTTCGTATTTAACTATGTTCAGGAGAGGTTTTTACGGGATGGCGTGGCATTTCTCCCAGGAAGGTTGTAATGTTTGGTTTACACTTGTGTAGGTAAATTTATTTAGCGTGCATTTTTCTGTGATTCCTGGATAGTTTGATTTACCTTGGGGAAATGTCTTGCGCGATTTTCATGCAGGAACAATGGTCCGTATATACAATAATCCACATTTTATAGTAATATTTTCCTCGAAAGTTTATCTGTACAGAAATCATTATACATATAAAAAATACTTAAATCTTAATTTTTGTTTTTTCAAAGAAAATTTCGGTTCAAAATTTGAAGCATATATATATATATATATATATATATATATATATATATATATGTGTGTGTGTGTGTGTGTGTTTGTTTGCACTTTTTTTTCATTTTTGTACTTGTCGAGCTAATTTTTCATCGGCATGTATATAAAGATTGTCTTTGTAATATTTTGAATCACTTTAAAGGGCAAAAAAGGGATTTTCTTGCACTGCTCTTTACTTCTTATTGTAATTTCTTCTTCCGAAAATAATTGTCATAAATTTCCCTTTCAATCGGAAATTCTTTATATAATTTAATAGAAATAGATCAAGTTAATTCTTTCAAAAATGTCATAGTTATATTACCTAGCAACGAATTTTAGATATTTAGTTAATCGGGATGGTAAGCGCCATTGTAGATATGTACAGTATAAAAATGTTATATCTGGCAATGTAGTCACCATAGAAATATGTGGTTTGTATAACTTGATACTCAAAACTATACAAAGAAAATGAAAAAGGCATCTTTTGGGATGTTTGTATGGTGGTTCGCTTAAAACTTAAACCGTGTTATAAAATCGTTGCAAAGTAGATTTTATGCATCTAACCTTCCTGGGGATATTAACCGAGTGTACAAATGGAAAGGTAATACTATTGTATTTTCAACTAGTAGGACCTAAAATAGTACTTTTCTGAGTACATGTCCTGGGTCCAAGGGGCGGCTCCAGCCCACTTTTTTTTTTTTCTTTTTTTTTTTTTGGGGGGGGGGGCAGCAACGTCGGCTCTTAAGGTTTAAATAAATAAATATATATATATATATATGTACTATATATGAAATAAACATCGTCTCATTTTAAATTTAAACTCATTTAATATTAGGTCTACTATTATATAATTTTAGGCTATGAAAAAAAAATACGCCGGGCTTTTTGGGGAGGGGCAATTACCCCTTGGAGCCGTCAGTGCTGGGTCATTCCCAGCATTGGAGAGACTTGAGAAAAACCAACGAGTCATATCGCAGCTTGCAGGTTCCTTTTAGTAGACTGAGACATTTGCGGATATCTAAATTTGAAAACTTTGAAGTGCAATACCTCATTAACTATGTAGTCTGACTCGAGTTGTTAATCTGTCTTATTCAGTCAATGGAGTTTAATTTATTACTACGAGTTATAACAAAAAGGATGACCAGACTCTAAAAGACCACAGCCATCATTAATCCTGATTAATATTTATTTATTATCATATCGTCCATTAAATGGACGTTCCATACTCAGCGGTTCAAACAAAAAGAATACTGAACTCTGATAGAAATTACATAAGTAATGTTGAAAATACATCGAAACATGGACGACTAACGCCCTCTACACTTGAAAAACACAACTAATTTCCGTCACGCGAGTATTACGAATGGTTGTGCATCAGATATTAAGGTATATACGCCGTTGAAATGGCATTTTCGATCGAAACATCTATTTTCCACTCGTGCAATAATATCAAAGCCTAATCTTTTATAGTTCTAATGCTATTTGAATTATGTTTCTGTCTTAACTCAGAGTAACAACCATTTTAACAACAGTTGTCAAAGAATTGTATAACCGGAAGTAGTTTTTTTTCTCGAAATGAATTTTTTCATCATTTCTCTTTACGAAAAATATCGTATAATAAACAGTCATGTGTGAAATGCCTTAAAAATTTTGAAGAGTTGCTCTTCAAATGTTTATAAAGGGAGATCATGCTCATCGTGGTAGATTCATTAGTTTTTGTTTACAATGGTATAAATTTCAAATGACAGTGAATTTTAAGCAATTTTTCTGTGCATCAGTACTTAAACTGCTGCAGCTTATGAGATAAACAGAATATCATCTATCATCTTGAGAATACTGTATATCCTAGAGAAAGTTTATTACCTTCATTCTCCAATTTATAAAAGGACAATATATTTTTTTTTAATTTTGGGTTAGCACGTTTTGCAGAAATGTCAAATTTGCACCCAGTTTTTCCCCTTGAAAAAAAAATATTTAAAAGTAACAGCTAATTTTTTAATGCATTTTTCCAAGATTTAACTTACATCTCATTATAAAAAATAGATAAAAAGAAGACAAAATTTCGATAAATCACCTCCGAAGGTGCACTGATAAACATTATGGTATGCAAGCGAAATAGTCTGCCGAGCATGGTTGCGACATAAAAAGTTCTTAACAGTTTTATATGTGATATGCGACGCGAAACGACCTTGATTTGGGTATTTATTTCTTACATAAATTACCCTTTAGGGCACTCGCTTATATTTTGCGAACCGCACATGTCAGTTAATGGGCCATAAAAACAACTTTCGAGTGTGTAGGAAGCACAATATCTAAGAAAGAAAACCTTATAAACCCTGCATTGGTCGGGCATTTAAAAATTGCAGGCGTGGTGTCTGATAGACACCATACTGTCTTATTTAGGTTATAGTTATCCCATTTGTAAAAATAAATATTTATTAAAACAGTAATTTAAAGACATGATGCATGTAAACGAAAACCAATCAAAAATTTTAATGCAATTTTATATGCGCTTCTTAACACTAAAATAACTTAAAGTAAATTTAAAAAAAATAAATTTCTGTAAGCAATTTTTACAAATGGAACCCAATCAATTGGTTTAAAACATGGCAATACGAGTGACGCTGGCGGATTCTATGTGAACAGACCTTTACACCTTTTCTTGTACCTTTTATACCTTTTCATTTGTTCACCGGCGCCATTTCGAGATTAGCTTCTTTATTTAAATGTTTTCAGTATGGTAGTGCTTACGGGCATCCCTTTGTGTGTCATCTTAAGTATAACTTAATAAATCATCTAAGCATTCAATAGAGAATTAGTCTCTGTATTCGTTATCAGTTTTTAATGTAATCCAGATTACCTCTAATTGTGATGCATTGTGAGATCTTACTGTGATTTTCTTTTCAGTCTTTTGAGAAGTTCGGGTAAAACTCGTCGCCGAGTATCACTGAATAACTCTTACTTTCGTTTGCTGAAACCTGACCGACAAAAATAAATCTGCCTTGAAATAATAAGTTTGCTTCTTGCATTTTCCTCTGTAGTAAAATTGTGCCTTATGTTGTGTATATAACACAGGTCCCCCTTACCTTCTTTCTTTCCAGGAAATTCAACAACACTTACGAAATAGAGACTCCGCTGTGCAGTGCCAGAGACTTCTACGAATACCGGCGGCTCATGTCGGTGTCGTCCAGAGCGGTCAGTTACTGCGGGGCGACCACTGAAGGGGCCAGCCTGGCCAGCTTCAGGAGGAGCGACTCCACGACCGAGGCTCAGTCCACCTCGTCCCAAGTGCAAGGTGTCGATGCCAACCCTTTGTCCGGAAGCTGCGACGAGTGCTGAACTTTTAAGGTACTTAACATGTTGTTGATTGAACGCGTAGAAATTATATGGTGTGTACGGTTCAATAAAAATTTCAACAGTCAATAATTTCGACAGTCACTTTAACAACTATTGAAATTATTACTAAATTCAATAATTGTTAAAGAGAATTTAGATCTAGGGCTATCCATCATGGGCTTTCCATTTCACTTTTCCTGTTGTATGTAGATTATAGTTTGTCCCTGTATTTCTAAAAAAACAGTGAGGTAATTCTAAGTAAATGTGAGGCGCAATTTATACGAATATTCTACGTATAAATTGCGCCGAATTACGAAATTCGGCGCAATATTGTGTAATATACACAGTGCGTCAAATAAGTTTTAAGACTGGGTCTGTAAAAAGAAATGGAAACAAGAAATTAATACCTGTTTTGGTTTTTTATTCAAAATAGGACCCTGTGGCTTCAATGCACTTTTTACTGCGATTTATTAATGAATCGAACGCCTGTTGTAAATCCCTTTGTGGAATGGTCTCCAAAGCACATGTCGATGCTTCTTGTATGGTCGAAATATCCTCAAAATAACACCCTTTTAACTTCATTTTTAGTTTTGGGAATAAGGAGTAGTCACAGGGTGCTAAATCAGGTGAATACGGTGGATGGTTCAACACGCAGACATTATTTTTTGCCAAAAGTCGACGAACAATAAGGGAGGTGTGACTGGGTGCATTGTCGTGTAACAAACACCAACTGCTTTCAGTATTTGTGTAGTCTAGACGAATGCGACGAATTCTGGCCATCAGACGCTTTAAAACAGCTAAGTAGTATTGACCTGTAATTTTTCTCCAGTTGGAACAAATTCTTTGTGGATAATACCTTTAATATCGAAGAATGTAATGACATTGTTTTGATTTTGGATGGAACTTTTCTTGCGTTTTTGGCTTCCGTTGAATTTGGTGACTTCCATTCCGCACTTTGTCGCTTTGTTTCAGGATCATATTGGAAACAACAGGTTTCATCACCTGTAACAATGGACTTCAAGAAGTTTGGATCGTTTTCAGCGGCTGAAACGATGTCTCTGCAATGTGCAATTCTCATTGATTTTTTTTCAGGGGTTAAAGTGTGTGGAACAAATTTAGCACACACTTTTGTTTTACCCAAATCTTCATGCAGGATGGTTCGAATTGTTTCTTTGTTAACCTTTAGATTACGGGGCCCATTTTTCCGATTCCTTCATTAGAACAGGAAATTTCATACCCACTTTGTAAGAACGGCCATTAGGGGGTTATATATATTTATATATATGTGTGTGTGTATATGTATATATATATATATATATATATATATATATATATATATATATATATATATATATATATATATATATATATATATATATATATATATATATATATATGTATTTATATGTATATATACTCGTATATTCCGTCTTGAGCTCGTATTGTTGGGACGCATGCTATCCCACCCCGTAAGGAAAGGGTTAAAGTTTAAAGAGTCTTCCATCATTCTCAGTCATGCACAGCGATCGTTTGTTACGAAATTTCGTACTTTCTCAATAACTTCAGGTGTCCTAGATGAAATTGGTCTTCCACTACGCTGATCATCTTCTACCGTATGTCTTCCGTCCAAAAAAACGTTTGTGCCACACAAAAACATTTGATCTACTTAAATAACAGTCACCGTAAACTTTTTTCATGAGTCGGTATGTTTCCGAAGCACTTTCACCAAGTTTTGCGTTAAATTTAATTACAGCTCTTTGCTCCATCTTAAAAAATCAACACGAAAAAAATACACTTCTGCAATAAATGCTCGCCTTCTCTCAACTACTTAACGAAATGCGCTCAACTTGTTGACAGTGTACCAGAAGACGATGGACGTTAAGACACATGCACATTTACACTTACAGTACCATTACAACCTGCGCTCTGAGACGAGTCTTAAAACTTATTTGACGCACTCTGTATGTGTAATATATTGTGTAATATATTGTGTAATATATGTATACATATAAATATATATACATATATATTATATATATATATATATATATATATATATATATACATATATATATTATATATATATATATATATATATATATATACATATATATATTATATATATATATATATATATATATATACATATATATATTATATATATATATATATATACATATATATATTATATATATTATATATATATATATATATATATATATATATATACATATATACATATATATATTATATATATATATATATATATATATATATATATATACATATATATATTATATATTATATATATATATATATATATATATATATACATATATATATTATATATATTATATATATATATATATATATATATATATATATATATATATATATATATATATATATATACAGTGGAATCTCGATCGATCGTTTTCGAATCCATCGTTTTTCCGTATGTGTCGTTCATTTTATCCAGTCCCAACTATCATATTGCTTTGTTATGTTTCCGCATCTATCGTTTTCCCGCATTTATCGTTCATTTCAATCGGTCCCTTGAAAAACGATCGATCGAGATTCCACTGTATATATATATATATATATATATATATATATATATAAATTATTGTGTCCGAAAAAGTAATAGTAGAGTTTTAAAAGGGTTATAGCTTCGGAACAAAGCATTGTAGAGAGGGGAAGTATACGTCAAATTGAAGAGAAAATCTCCAAGTTTCATACCTGTTCAACAGACTTCGATGTGTGCTCCCTTAGTTGCCCTGCAGACGTCAAGACGATATTTTAGCCTCTTCCCATACACGGCAGTGGCGTGATAGACGAAACAGCTTCAGAGTTCCTTTCTTTTAAAGGTCCAGATTTCGGACATGAATGGAATAGTCTCTTCTAACGAAACTACCGCGGGTTATTAACGTAGGATTACCTATCGTTGCTTACCTCTTTTATATGTATGTATGTATATATATACGTATTATATATATACACATGTAAGTATGGGAAAATTTTGACGCATCTTGTACCTTTTCTGTTTAACTTGTCCAAACGATAGACTGGGTTTGGCGCGCTGCCAAAATTATATCTCGCGAGGACGGACGGTTTTAGCGTCTGAAATTTTCCTTTCCGAAGGACCGTTATGGAGGAACGTAATCCTACGTTAAAAAAATTAAATTTTTTTGTCCTTTCAAAATCTGCTTCTTTCTCACTTTTAATGATCATTTTTTTTCCATTACAACTTTACTATCAGTTAGTTAATGTAATAATCTCTTATCATTTCAGCCAATCTCCTTTCAAGTTTACGAACGAAGTCGCCAAGACCGAAGAGTCACCAACATTGTTTGAAGGAGAGCCCCTTCTGCACTCCTGAGCAAGTGTCTTTTCAAACCTCTGTGATATCCAAGTTTCAATCATTTGGGATATTTTTTTTTCGTCGTCTACAATCACTGAATTGAATGCTGACCAAAGATATTTTCAATACTGAAGTGTTTCAAAGATACGTCCAGAGAGAGGCATAATGAATCTTGCAAATGATCATAGACTTATTCCGAGTATCAAAAGCTTAGTGAAAGCTTTTCAGACTTCTGCGAAACGATAATGATCGTTTTCTATCCTTTGTTTTTAAGGATAGTTTTTGTGAAAGAGTAAGAAATCCAACGATTTAACTCAGTTTATAATCCCCCCTCACCGAAAGATGGAGTTACTTCAACTCATCTTATGCAAGCGTATTTACATCTGATCACTGAGTTTTTGGCTTTTGTTAATAAGAATTGCAAAGTCCAACGCCTTCAACGTGCAAAATTTGCGAAATGTTTCTGAAATTACCATAACATGATTCATCCAAACATTTGGCAAATTTGCAGTGTTTTAATATTTATGGGCAAATTTTTGCATTTGTAGACATCTTTTAGAGCCGTTCTATTCTTCGTAAGGGGTTTTAAGCAAATCATTCTTCTATATAGATCACGTCCATGTGACATCACACTACACGCAAATTTCAAAGACAAACAATTTAGGCTTTAAAATAAGCTGGTACAAAGTTAACGCAAAACAGATATCATTCAAATAGTTCAACAAAATTGAAGTTTTGTTAGCCTTCTACTCAGCATGTAAGAAACTCGAAATCAAACTGTAGTAAAGGCATTGTATATACGTTCTGATTAAAGCGACATCATTGGTAACATGTCCTATAGGAATGAAATGATCTAATACACAAAATGAAGCCACGGGGATCTCTTGATATCAGAAACTCATGGATTACTGTGCCTTCCTTGGTTGACTGAAGACAGACAGTCAATATTTGCCGGCAAATCTTCATTTCTAGATGGAATGCTGTCAAAGTCATAAGGCTCTTAGTTACTTAAGAAACCTATTTAGGGAAGGATCAGTAATTTGTAAGTTCCCCATACCAAGAGATCAGGTGGATGTCAAAGATCGAATTGGCATAGGAGGCAAGATTTCCTGAAGCGTCCCGATGTGTTAGAATAGAATGATAAATTTATTAAATCAAAACCCTAAAAGGAAGCTTGCGTAATACCTTCTTGTAATGCAGCATTTGAAACATGGGAATTTGCCATTGGTAACTCCTTAGCTTTTCATCCTCGTGGTGTGACAAATTAGAAATGTACCAATTCAAACCTACCATCATTGTAGTCAGTCTGTCATGAAAATGTAAATTGGAGCTTTGATTAAAAGTTGCTTCATTTGGCCTCATGCAGTGGCGCAGTCAGATTCCGTTTCCGAGGAGGTTGCAGGTTGGTAAAGAAAATACTCCAGAGATTGCAACCCATGTTTTTATCCTATCGACATTTTACGCTCCTTTTTAGTTGCGCCTGAGGCATCATGCGCAGGATTACTTGCTGAAGCATGCCTAGACTTATACAATCAACGATTTCATAAGCTTCTGCTGTAGCAAGGGACCAACAACTCCATCCGCAAACTATACATTTGAGACTGACGTACATTCCGTTCTTAAGGTTGCAGACATCTTTCATTCGTGAGTTACCATCGCAAAGGCCATCGCATTACCGTCATTCAGCCGGAATGACGATAATTTCTCGCGTGATACATTTCTCGCGTTAGACTATAATGATCATGACTGCATCTAGATGAAACTGTGAAACAAAGATAATTTCACTCAACCGATATCTCAAAAAAAATTCTTATCTGACTCTCTGAAAACCTTAGCTCAAGGTCTCATAAGTTTAAACTTAGAACATGCTATATTTCTGTATGTTTGCTGTAAATTGCACAACACTAATATAAAAATTATTTTCCTTTTACATAAATTTTAACTTTAATTATGTATAGTTTCTTTTCCTAATTTTGCTGATGTTTGTACAATTTTAATGTAAAGATTTTTCACGATTCATTAAGCAATTTCCATGATTTTGACATAAAAATTATTACTTAAATGAATTGTGAAAACTTTTCAGGATCCACGTCATTTACAGTATTTATTTTTTGCTTACTCGTTGTAACTCTAAAACTATTCGCTCATTACAAAAAAGTGAGATGGAACTGTGTTATTTCAAATCTCACCATTTCCATCTCACAAAAAGTGAGATGGAACTGTGTTATTTCATTCCGTTATGTGATTGGAGGGAGCATATAACGATACGTCCCATCTAACCTGCCTTTTTACGACAAAGGCTGAAGTAAATGGCGACTGCATACCCTAAGGTCTGTTCACATAGAGTCCGGTAGCGGAAGCGTTGAAGGAAAGATGGCGCTGAGACGGAAATAAACCGATCATAGGCGTTAAAAATTTCGTTGCTAATCGTTTGGGGGTTTGTCATTGGTTAAATATATTTCAATACTTTAACGCTTCCGCTACCGGACTCCTATGTGAACAGGCCCTAATGCGTAGCTCCCTTCTTGCGAATTTTTGTAATTATTCCATTCTGCTGAGTTAAATTGTTGAGTTTGTTATTCTTTCCCCAATCAGTGCTTTGTTGCAAAATCGAGCACTAAATTTGCGATCTAATTATAGCTATATATTTCGAGAATTATAAAGGTTATTCAAATCCGAAGAACTTTTTAAAAGGATGGTTTGCATTCCCAAGAGAGAGAAAGGAACTTTGAAAGTGCTAAATTTAGTGGTTTAAAACTTTTTGACAGAAACATCGTTTGCGACAATCAATCGTCAAAGTGCTCATAAATGTTTAAATTTATGCCAGTTCACTGTGAGTTGCCACTTTTTCTTGGAGAAATATCCAACAGAGAATTTTGGGTACGTATTCTGTATTTGTATTTTTTTAAAGCATTTGAAACAGTGCAACTTCGTATCAGCGTGCCTGGTACACTGAACTCATCTAAGTGCCATACTGTACCGTACTGGAAATGTGTATATGTTTTAGTAAGTGGTTACTGCAGAACGAATTATACGCCATTTTGATTTTTCATACCAATTTGTGTTTGTTTGTTTCAAGTCATCAATAAAGTAAACGTATTTATGCTATTTTTTTTTTTTAAGTGATGAAAAATATTTTGAAAGTAAAAGGCAAGAGAGAGAAAAAAATTCATATCGAGAAAACTGTATTCTTCATTAATCATAAGCCCACTATCATTATGGATAGCATATAAAAACGAACTGGGTGCATTCCAGCTTAAACGCTTGATATATTGCATTCCATAAGCAAATTTATTTTTCTTATAACCAGTTAAGCCTTAAGTGTGTAGTCTATCACCAAAATGTGTTCTTTAAATTTAATATGCATAATAAAAAAAATACATAAATATATGTATATCTTCGAATATCCATTGTCTTCATTAAAATGTTATTTAGTGTTTATAAATTTTGTGTTTAGTAAAATGTTATTATTCGGCTTGTATTTAATTTGATATAGTTACTATATAATTAAATGCAAGCACAAAAAAAAAATATATATATATATTTATTTATTCCTGTAAAAGATTTTATAAGTTACTTTGTATGAGACATTAACTGTGATGTAGAAATTTTTATTATCATTATTCATAAGTGAATTTCGTATATAATTGAAAATCAGGCACACACACACGGTTAAAATATGCTGAAAAGTTGGTAAACGTTCTTTTATATAAAATTATTTATAGTATCCCAACAGCAAATATATTTTAATTTCCAAGAAAGTACTCATTGTTTTATCTGTGATAGAATGACAGTTCCTTGAAAATGAATAACCGTAAAATCGTAGAACACGGTCCGCTTTGTGATGCTTGTCGACCAAGGTAAAGCCAATTGTTATGACCCAAATATTCCTGAACAACGTCGATTTATATACACCTGTGTTCTACAAATAGCACTAGGAATCGTTTAATTTTTTTAATATAGGGTATAAACGAAAATGGAACTCATATCCTTCCCCCCCCCCCCCCAACGAATTTTAGCAGGTGTTTTTAAAAGGCATCACTTTGGTGAAAATTCAATTTCGCCAAATGAACCGGACCATGTTTTCCGATTTCCGGTTTAGCCAAGGACTGTATAAGAACGCCATACAACAGCTTTCATGTGTCTGCGACACATAAAAATATCAAAATTTTCAGCTGAATATATATAGCAAATAGTTTGTTGTAACAAAAAAAATTTAAATGGAATTTTAATTTTTTTTTTCTATTCAGCGACTGTTCATTCCATTTTTCGAAATACCATTTTAATTAAAACATGGACTAACTACTCATTTTTAACGTATTTGGTCATAATTTTTTCGATATTACTAATAATAATTCAAAAGAATTAATGCTTTGAGTTCTTTAAAAAAATCGACTGTTCTAGAATCGCAAATTTCCATTCATCCACTGTCGTATTTAATAACGAAGAAAAAATATTTAGAACGCACTAAAGAATCGAAATTTTAATCGAATACTTTAGGAAAGCTGTTCGCTGATAAAAAATTTGAACGATTTTTAAAAAGAACACTTTTTAAAAATATATATTTGACAAATACTCTGAATCTTGCTGCTATAAATAGATATTTTTTTCATACTCTCTACGCAAATCATAATTCCTATTTAACTATTATAAAAGATGCAGAAAATGGAACAATAGATAGTTTTGTGATATGCTATGAAAATGTTACAACTCAGAATTTTGTGGGTCCACTACATAAATGAGTGAATTTAAAAAATCGTTTGGCGTCAACAGCTGTATTTTCCATAATCGTTTGAGCTGTAATTTCTCATAAAAAGTTAAATGCAGACCGTTGAAAATAAGATGACGATCATCGTTTTGTAGTGAAGTGAAGTGAACTGCTATTTATTAAAAGCTGCAGCACAATTATTTTGTTCTAGTACAGTCTTTTTCCCCTTCTGTATATATTTGCTAAATTAATCTGTATACACATTGTTATGAACTAGTTGATCTTTTATACACTTGTTTAGATTCTTTGTAAAAAAAATGCAAAAAAATAAATCATATATTTTATATTCGTAAAATGGTTTGCAGTATTTTCTTTCATAGTAAACAGAGTACAAGAGAGATCTGTTTAATGCTTTATTTTTTACGCATGTAATGATTATGTTGAGACGTGTTTGCAAAATAAAATGGAAAAAAAAAAGAAATCAATTGCTTGTTTATTCAAAGTTTCAACACAAACATTTGACTGCTTTTGTCTCAGCTCGTCTACTATAAACATTAAAGGCACATATCACTGACTGACTGACTGATCACTGTATCTGTTGAATCATAAATCCTAGGAAGCTGCAATTTTGTATAGTGGTTCCTTTTAGGCCCAACGTACTCACCAAGAAATCTTTTTTCAAAAAATTCAAATTTTAAGGGGGTTAAAGCCCCCTCCCCCCAAAAAAAGAAAAACACCGTAGATCTGGAACCATAAGGCATAGAAAGCTGAAATTTTTAATGGTGGTTCATCTTAGGCCCAAGGTTCTCACTAAGAAATCTTTTTTTAAAAAAATCGAATTTTAAGAGATTAAGCCCCCGCCACTCAAAATAACATTGTATCTCTAGAACCATAGGGCCTAGGAAGCTGAAAGTTTTAATAGTGCCTAGGGAGCTCACCAAAAGATCTTTTAAAAAATTGAATTATAAAGAGGTTAAAAGAGCTTAATTCTTCAAAATAAAACACTGGCTGACTGATCACTGTATCTCTGGAATCATAAGGCCATAAAGAAGCTGAATTTTGCTTTGTGGTTCCTCTAATGCCCCACGTACTCACTAAGAACAATTTTTTTCTTTTTAAATTCAACCTTTTACGGTGTTAAAATATGGGCTTAAATCACACCACAATAGAAAAAAAATCTAAGAAGGGTGTCTTTTTTTTTTTTTTTTAGTATTGTAGATCTGGCAGTGTTACCAACCTCTACGAAGCACTTCCCCCCGCCCCCTAGCGCCATCTCGAAATCCCCCTGTTTCCCCTTAACACCAACTTGAGATCACCCTAGACCTTCCTAAAAGAAATTCTGGTTCCAAATAGGCATCCTGTTTCAGAGATAAATTGAAATAAATAGAAAATACACACATAATGAAATGGAGGTAAATTTACATTTGACATATGTATGGAACTTATAATCTAATAAAAAACGCTTCTCGATTGAACAAAATATTAAAAAATGTTCCTCCCACAATATGCCCCTAAAAATATGTGGCCCCTAAAAACACCCCTTTTCATCTAACTTACCCCCAAATTTAGGGGGGAAAACCCAAGTTGGCAATACTGAGTTCTGGATGAGAATTCTTATATATTATACCCCCATCCCCTCACCACTCCAAAAACATACATAAGTACACATACGAATACACCATTCATACACTAAAACCATCAGCTTATATATATATATACCCAGTGTCCTTGCCCCCCCCTAGAAAATTGAATTTTTTGTTTCTACCTAGCTAGCGCTCGTAAAATATTAGAATTTTCATTTAAAATCATAAAGCCTAACAAAACTGAATACTAAATTGCAACCTCACACTCGTTAACGCAAGCGCGATAAACGTCATTCCATATACGCAGGAGCGATTAATCGCCAATTTCAGGTACGCAAGCGCGTTTAAACGCCAATTCCAGACGTTTGCTTTTGCGATTCAAAAGCAACCCTACACGATGTTTTTTCATCGCGAAAGGGAATCTTGAATCCGATGCATTTGAAATGTGTACACGTTGACGTGTGATAGGGCATAATATAACATAAAATAACATAAAAGTTTATTTTTTATAACCGTATATATGTATTTTTAATAATAAAGGTGTAAAAGTTTTAATCTATTTTACTTTGCCCCCCTCTATATTTGACTCTTCCGGCGGCATTGTATATACCGCCCCTGCAGTTGGTATTCCCGCCTGTAATTGCCCTTGAGCAATGTCTGCAAGTCGTGAGGAATATTTTGCTGCAAGTAACATTTTTTGCCACGAGATGGCGACATACATGCTCAGATGGCTATTGCGCATAGCCCTATGGCGGATAGTTTGCTTACGACGTTTTGAAAGATCGTCTTTCAGTTTAACGACTGCTGTCGTTAAGTTCATCGTTACTTTACTTCCCTTACAAGTTTCTGCGAGCAAATTGTACAGTACCCAGTTACTTTGTCACTTTATTTAATGTTAATTAATAGTAGAGGTCCAAAGTGTAGAAAAGTGATCAAATAATATACTGCAGTGTATTTTTTTTAAATTCCTTTGAAAATATAAATTCAAATAAACCTTGTAGAATGTATTATTGTAGATGGAGCTTTTTATCTGACGACACATAAAATCTGTAAGATAATATCCTTGATGTCATCGTTATTATGACAATTTTTGCGTGACAAAGGGACTTAACCGATTTCGTAAGTGAAAAATAAAACATCGAATTCAGTCTTCAAATTATTTTTTACTACAGAAAACAAAAATGAAATAATTGTTTAATAATTCACAAGTACTTACTTTTTGCAACAATTAGACTGTCACTGATTCATTTAGCTTACTTGTTTCATCACACACAAAAAACACGAAACGATTGACCGTTATCAAGTACTTGCCACTGCGTTTGAATGGCATTATTGTATTATTGCACCGATTTACATTAGAGTGTGGACTTAAGTAACCTTTTTTTCAGAAGCGAAAAAAAAAGCAACCTTTTTTTCAGAAGTACCCCCCCCCCCCCCCTCCAAAAAAAAAAAAAAAAAAAGATTCGTTATTTAGTGGTGTTAATGATTATTTGGGAAATTTATTATGAATGTAAACAGTTAGGAGCCCATCAAGTGCTTTTACACTAAAATTTCAAAAAGTGTATTTAACCGATATGGCTCAAATACTGATGATAATGTTTGATTGCTAAACATGACTTATTACAATAGTCAGTGTCTGTGCAAATTCGTTCCGATAGAATGCCACACACAATATGCTTTGTTAGGACAAACGTCTTCCATAATAAGGAATTGGCTCGAAACTGTATAGGCACTTCCACAACGAATGGAATCGGGGCCGTTCCAACCCGCGGGTGCAAGGGGTGCGGGGCACACGGGCAAGTCAACCCCTCGGTTAAAAAAAATTTAAAACTAATTTATTAGTAAAATAATCAATATAAAAATATTATCATTATGCTAGGTAACTACTTAGAGTTAAAAATGCATTTTAAAAGTATAACTGGAAATAAACAAAAACACATTGGTTCTAAAAACGCTACTCCACGTCCAACCAGTTGAGAAATACATTGTTCGTTTTTGTTTTAACACGCTTTAACCCATCATCCCATCAAATCGCGTCGGTGCGGGCGGTTTTTGTCAGGTTGCAGGAAATTACTCGTTATGCCCCATTTATACTCGTTTATGGAAAGTATGTTACATGATCCATTTAAAAATGAAAAAAATATTATAGCTGAAGATTTATGCGATGAAATTGACAACGTTGCACCCTATATTTCCCCTGAAATGAACGCGTTAAATGTGATTCAATACCTATTTACAAATAACCTCATCTATCTGTTTCCAAATTTAATGATTACCATACGAATTTTTTCACTTAAATATTTCACTTGAAAACTTAAAATAACAAAAAATTATTTGAGATCAACAATGGGATAAGAAAGGCTTTCAGACTTTTATCTATTATTAGTATCGAAAAGGACATTTCGAAAGATATAGATGTATCAGATATTATAACAGAATTTGCATTAAAAAAGGCAAGAAAAGCAAAGATTATTTAAGCTTTTTGTCTGACTTATTAAGCATATGTATTAATAGATATGTGTTGTATGTATTTAATATAACGTATTCATTTGGTTATTATATCAATACATTAATAATTATTATGTTAGGTTGTAAAATTAAAAAATAAACTGAATTTATAATATTTTCTGTAATTCGTTGTTTCATTTAAGGTAAAAATACTTCAGAGAAATTTCAATTAATCCATACGGTATGAGGGGGGGGGGCAAAATAATTCTCGCACACGGGCAGCAGCTACCCTAGGAACGGAATAAACATGAAATGGAATAAACATGAAAGTTTCCAGGAATTTAAAATTCGTTAATCAAGCATACATATTAGCTCCATAAAAGGTAGGTACCAAATTTTGGCTAGTTACAACTCTACCAATAAACTTGATTTTGCGGTGTATTCCACATATAAGCTAATGACGTTTTCATTATTTAAAATGTTGTAGACCTAGGTGCGAATCATTATAAATGTTTGATGCCTTCAAAAAAAATTCCTAAAATCCATTTGTGGGAAAACAATCTAAGGAGTCTTTAGATACTTCTATGAAAGTACGGTTTAAGTTATCATCAGTCCAAACCTGTTTTAGCTGAATGAACTTGTCGTGAACCCTCTTTCTTACACTGGTTCACTTAGGTTCTTTTCTCTGTGGCATAGGGACAAATGAGTCGTCACTGAACAAGACGAACATAAATTTATTTACAGATTTAACATTTAAACAGTTTCACACATAACATAAAAATTGAAGAAAACTCTGCAAGAGGTGGGCAAGCCTGCAATATCTTACCAGCCCTCGGCTATCTTACACTCTAATCTAGTTACCGAGCAATTAATTAACTGGAGGCGAGACGAGCCTGCTTTTATCTTGCCAGGCCTCCTGAAACTACTCTCAGAGATTCTTTTTCTCTATCTTAACTTCTAATTACCAAGTAATTACCTACCCAGAGGTGAGACGAGCCTTCTTAAATCTCGCCAAACCTCCGTTCCCTACCAGAGACGCTCTCCTTATGTACCTTTCTTACTGACTGCCCGACGACCCCCTCCACCCTCTTGGGTTCAACGCCCCCGCAGCCAATCCCTGATTGGTAGAGGGGTGGGGGGAATCACGGGGCACAACACTTTCGCTTTAACCAGCGCTGCTAGTCAAACATTACACTACAGAACTCTAGTGACATTAACAATGACAGATGTTTTGAACTTGTCAGCAGTAATATTCAAGGACAGCATGATTCTAATGCACCGAATTGTACAAACTTCGTCAGCTTCCGAAACTTCATAAACGCGTAATGTTGCTGTAAATTGCTAAATTCGTTTTTCGTTCCATAAAAACAGGCTGTTAAGCGCACAGTGTCTGCTTAATGTCCATTATTTCCAGGGCCTTTTTATCGCATGGGCAAATCGGGACTTTGCCCAGGGCCCTCTGATGCTAGGGGGCCCCCAAACCCCCTTGGTGTATGCACCTAGTACTTCTAATAGTATGTGTAGCCCATGGATAGTTCTTATTTTTATGAATATTCGTAAGGGGGGTCCAAATAGCATCTGCCTAGGGGCCCCCAGCGTTCATAATCGGGCCCTGATTATTTCCCAATCGGTATCGTCAGAGAACACTAATATTGCATTACAGGATTGATTTATAGGAAAGGAAGTGTGAGGAGAGTTCTTGGTTAATTTTATCACCATCAACTTTCTATTTCCCCCATGATTTGTTTTAATAAATGGGAAAGATAATTTTTGAATTTGCCTGAGTGGCAACAGTGGCGTGAATTTCGTTTTTCGTTCGTTTCGTTCAATCATTTTTCGTTCCAGTTCGTTCCATAAAAACAGGCTGTTAAGCGCTCAGTGTCTGCTTAATGTCCATTATTTCACAATCTGTATCGTCAGAGAACACTAATGTTCCATTACAGGATTGATTTATAGGAAGGGAAGTGTGAGGAGAGTTCTTGGTTAATTTTATCACCATCAACTTTCTATTTCCCCCATGATTTGTTTTAATAAATGGGAAAGATAATTTTTGAATTTGCCTGAGTCGCAACAGTGGCGTGAATAACTTTTTTCCTCTTACAGTTCTTTTCATCGTTTAAGAGGTAGGTTCCATGTTTCCCTGGAAATTTGAATTAATAGAAATCTAGTTTTTCTTTACTTGTGACGACATAGGCCAGGTATATTTTAAAGTGCATAGAAAATGGTTGCGTGAGTGGAAAAATTACTAATCTGAAGTTTGTTTTATTTTTAAAAAACGGCTTCACTGCACTTTAGGGTGCCCCCGGAATTTGGTTGCCAAGTGTGCGAGTTTTCTCACGCGGGCGCCAATGTTGTTACTCCTGCAAAATTCTAACGTGTTTGTCATGTGATTATTTTGTGACACATTGTCACGATTAATGTTTATCGCCGCCAACTTAAATGGCACGTTGGCACTATTCGCGCCAAAAAAACAAGGGGCACCCCGAAGTGCATTTTTACAAAATTCTACCAAGCCATGAATTGAAAGTCATAGAGTTATTATTTAAATTAAATTAATTAAATATTACTTAAATTATTTTTATAATTGCAAATGTAAAAATTTGGAAGAATGCAAATGTGTATAAAATTTTTCTATACTGTGTTTTTTACTATTTTAATACTCATAGTTTATGCTTTTTATTGCATTTTCATTTCTTTTATGGATGTCTATCGTCGCCAACTTAAATGGCACGTTGGCACTATTGGCGCCAAAATAACAACGAGCACCCTATACTGCAGTTTTACCCAGGTATATTTTTAAGTGCATAAAAAATGGTTGCATCAGGGGAAAAATTACTAATCTGAAGTTTGTTTTAATTTAAAAAAATTTTAGTTTTGCTTTTGTGAAAAAAAGCGCTCCATAAAGTTTTGCTTCCAGACTGTGTGCATGTCTTCTTTGTAATTACAAAGTTGAACAATAAATTATTTGGTTAAAGTAAAGAAGTGGGTACTCCTCGGCGCGGTTTGGCGAACTTTTCAATATTCGCCAAGATCACACTAAAAAATGACGACGATTATTACAGAGTTCATATACAGGAAGACGTCGAAATCACGTAGAACCCGTACAGAAAGACGTAGGAAAAGGCTTTTGTAAATAAGTAGGTACCCCTTTCGACGTAAGTCATAAATGCGGGGAAGCTATTGCTATATTTTGGAATATATTCAAATATAATTTCTTATAAAGAAACTGTTCCGTGTTTATTACTCTTAGCCTAAAATTAACTTTTGACTGGATGAGTTTAATTTTTATTAGTGCTTATTTTCGTTTTATTGTTTGCATTAAAATATCCTGTTCTTAAGTTTCAATTGCGAGGAAATAATGTCCTTCAGGATTTATTCTGAAATATATATGACATTTAAATTGCCTAAAATTGACTGTATATTCTGTATATACACGTCATTTTGTTTTGTTTAGTGTGATTTTAGCGAGTTTTGAAAACTTCGCCAAACCGCGCCAATGGGTACCCACTTCTTTACTTTAACCAAATATTTATAAATTCCTGCGTACATATGTTAGGATACATAACAGCTTAGTGCTAACGTAATAACTTTCCTTGGGATCCATTTCCTTTGTACATTCTGACAACACGTGCAGGATGGGGACAAAAGTTTCAGTCTTAAATTTGTGCCAAAAGGAACGATAGAATGAAGTGGTCTCATTTGTAAATGAGCCATTCAAAAGCCAAATCAATCAAGTCCACTTTTTTGAAATTTTAGTGTCAACTGATTGACTCCGAACTTTATTGTGAATGTAAAGTTTTCCAAATAAGTATTAATACCAAAGACAGAATTTTGTTCGTCCATCGAATAATAAGTCACTTTTCAGAAGCCAATTATGGAAAGTCCATGTTTTAATGTAAATCGTTCCAATAATGCAAGATGCAAGTACTTGATGATAACGATAAATCGTTTAATGGTGTTTACAGAAGATCGTTCTCACTTTATGGAAACGATTTTGATAGTTAATTATTATTATGTATAAATGCCGTATTTTTTGCGGCGATTTGCTTCTATCTGATAGCCATGGTTCTTGACAATGGCTCTAGCTTGAATTTTCCATGAAAGTGAAATTTTTCTTAGTACTGTCATGTCAATTTTACCCCATTCCTCTTGGACCGTTTTCCAAAGTCCGTTTTCTGTGTTCTTGGATTCCGTTCTCCTAAGGCTCGTTTTAATAAACCGAAAGCGCAAAAAAACCAGTGGAGAAGTGTCAAGTGATTTTACAGGTATTTCATTAAATGAGATACACTTTATTCCTGTTTCTGATTCTTTCTTTGCTAAATAAGCAGCAGTTGATTTAGACGTGTGACTAGGGGCTTTTTCTATATGAAGCTGAACTTTATCAATGTCCTTTCCATATAAGGCTGGAATTTTTTCTTCGAAAATTGGTTCTAAAATATTCTTCTGGGAGTAGAATGAATTAATTTTGGCTTTACTTGAGACTTATTTGATTTTTAATTTGCCGTTGTAACAAAATCCTGCAACTATCATTAATCCCATTGGGAATTTTCTGTACACTGACGAAGTCATTTCGTACAGTCATTTCTGTCGGTTCAGCAATAGAAAGTTGATCTTTTTTTATTACAGTCACTTAAATACACCCATGCCTCATCCAATGTTACCACAAATTTCCATTTTTCAGCAGCTAGGTGTTTTTCATATAATTTTCTACAATTTGTTTTTCTTTCAGCAATATGTTTTGGCAAAAGCAGACGAACTTTAGGTTTAAACATCTTTTTCAGCTTCAAATCTTTCTGAATTATTTTATTTACAGTGCTAAAAGATATTCCTAGTTTCGATGCAATGGATCTTTCAGTCGGCGGATTTTCTTTTAGGATCAGAGACTTCACTTTCTTGATATTTACCTACGTTCGAACAATCTTAGGATGAGGTTTTGCGGTCATTTTTTTATTTTTACTTTCAGTTAGACCTTTTTTTTTCTTTCAAATTTAATATATTATAAATACCTTTTTTGAAATGCCATAACCGCGATTTTTACACCGCTTTATAATTTGTTGAAATGAATATTTCTCCTTGGAAAACGCAGTTATGTAACCTTCAAGCCATCTGTCAATTTTAGGAACCATTTTAAAAATAAATCTTTTATTTTACATTCCAATAAAAACAAAACAGTTGCAGACGATTATTCTGAAATTGCCAAATTTTTATCTCAAAATGCAAACGACAAAAATAAATTACAAAATCGTTTCCATAAAGTGCGAACGACCTTCTGTATTTTACTTGTTTCATCACAATCTAATTGCTGAAGTCAGTAGTACTTGTTTAATTTACAATTATTTAATTTTTTTTCTGTAGTGAAAAGAACAGAGCTTCTTTTTCTACAAAAATAAGTGTTAATAAGTGGTTTTCTAAAAAAATAGGTGGAAAAATATACTGCATTTTCTCAAATAAAGGTGCGTATTTTTAGTACCGTGTTTTCAACTTCAAAAGGAATTTATAGTTTAGCAAGATGTTAAAAGGTCATTTTTTTCATTTTGGAACTTATTGGAAAAATTTTAGAATTAACTGATTTATTATTTTATCATTCTATTTATTGATTCGGAAAACTAAAGAAAATTTTAAAATAAATAACTAATTATGTGAATAATTAAAAAAAAGTTGGAAATCTTTATCTGGTCATGGAACAGAGATTGAAATACAGAAAAATATCCACTTACGAGAATACGTCACAGGGGAACTAAAAACTCGCAATTAAAAAAAAATACATTTTGTTAATGTATAACAATTGATTCGTAGGTTTCGTAAAATTTCCGTTAACCCTTTACTTCCCAGTACCCGTTAAAGTTGAAATTCTGACCTAAAAATTTGTAGGCACTCTGTTTAGGCCTAAAGGAGTACACAGTTAAAATTTCATAAAGATTGCACTTCCGGTTTCGATTTTGTGGGTGTTCCATGACCTGGAACACTGGGAAACTAGCGCTCTGAAAAGTGCGGCTAAGCGAGCATTGCCGTGAAGCGAACAAACAAAGAAAAACTCACACACACAAATAAAAACACAACAAAAAAAACTTGATTATATATGATTTTAACTGTAAATAAATATTTACATTTCCTATATACAAAAAAAACACACAAATGAAAACACAACAAAAAAGAACTAGATTATGTATGATTTTAAATAAATATTTACAGTTCCTATATACAAAAGCAGTTCCTACACTTAATATTCACTAACCTATTTTTTTTGCTTCGTGATATTTTTGGAAGCACGTCAGTCCCTTCTGAAAAAAGCACAAACCAACATTGCAGGTTTTGCAACATTGCAGGTCCTCGAGTTTACGAACTGTAAACTCGAGGAGGCCAGGATGCTGCTCAGGCAATCGACGAACAACGAGGAGCCCGGAGGACTAGATTGCACAGAATTTGGACATAGGCCTATTGTTCCGAGGTATACGGTCAAAATTGAACCGGTTTGGACTGGCCGAGTTGGACAGAGAGGTCGCCAGAGAGAAACACGTGTTCTAATGCGCAAATCGCTCTAGTTTTTCAGTGTTCCATATCGTGGAATTGTTTTGATTCTTACCTGGGTTAGTTACTATTGTTATATTTTAATTTACTATTAAGGTTAACCACTCTACACATAGTGTAAATGAGAATGGCCGTACATCAATCTTTACAAAAATAAATAGACAGGCAGAAATGTTAAGGTGATATGACAAGCAAAACCAACTCAAAATGAGAGAATTCAAGGTTAGAGGCAACAACAATTTATTAAATTTAAACACATTTAAAATATCAATTACAATTATTAACTATGCCTCATTAATTTTCACATTTTTTTTTTTTTTTTTTTTACAATTGACATATTACTTCATACATTTTACACTATAGGTGGCTTGCGGCGATATATTACTTATTAACTTAAATGAGCTCCAAAAAAAATATTTATAATAAAAAAACGCATATTACCTCAGCCGGCTGTATTTTAACTAAAAAAAAGGAGAGGTTGAAAAGGGAAAGAAAGGGAATATAGAAAGGAATAGACACAGGCCTACATTCCTATGATAAGCTGCGACTATGACTTTTCATCCTCCAGGCCTTTAATGCTGTAGATGGATGTGGCTTTGAATACGGCGGGAATCATCAGTGACGTCGGAGACCAAGAGCAGACAACCGTCAAACATCACAGTCAGCAGCGAGAGTCCTTTTCTTGAGAAGCCTCAACTCCCACGCAAAACTTTTTTCTCCAAAAAACCTCCGCCCCCGTAGCCGGGCGACGAAAAAGGAGTTCCCGTGCGTTCGAAGCCCCGGTGTACGACACACGCCGAAACTGGGAGCAAAGTTGACACAACTTGTTGTAGACAGTCATATTATTATTTTTTTCATAAAACTTGGTTTATATATATTTTTTTTAACTTTTCTTTTTTTTTGTTTAATTACTTTTCGTTGCGAACGTTGCCTGCCCCCTGCGCTGTATCCATCCGCGTGCAGGGCCGATGCTCCCGAAAGGGGGTGCCGGGAGCCTGCGCTTCTGTAGGAATCATCAACATTCCTTTGGGCTGGTTTCAAAATTATTGCCTTCCCCCTCACGTGGGGACCAAGCAACGCACTCCCGAACCGAAATGGCAAAACAAGACGTATTGGATTACTGCATAGCAACCGCAAGACAGGAGAAGTTAGAGAAAAGTAGGAATTTACGGAAAAGAAAAAAAAAAGGATATTTACATTTCTATTTAAATATTTTAAGATTTAAATCTTTCGCCAGCTCACCAAACACTGAACCAAAGCAACCACCTTACATATTTTTACTGAAGTGCGATTATATATCACACATACATCTTCCTCAGTAGATACAGATTTTTAAACTTAAAAATAAACATCACTTGAACACGTTACGGGGCCTCAATTAGCATAACAATATCCCCCTCGAACGGAAAAAAAAAAAAATTGATCACAGGGAAATTTTTCTTTCAACCCCTACCACTTACAAAAAGGAAAAGAACTAAGAGCGAATAGCCTCCAAGGACTTCCACTCCGAGCGTTGACAAAACACCTGGTCCCGCTCGGGAGTGACCCCCTGGGTGACTACCCCACCGGACAGCCATGCGGCCACGACCGTCTGCCTCTCATCGGGCGACAAGTGCGCGAGCAAAAAAAAAAAGGATGTTTACATTTCTATTTAAATATTTCAAGATTTAAATCTTTCGCCAGCTCACCAAACACTGAACCAAAGCAACCACCTTACATATTTTTACTGAAGTGCGATTATATATTACACATACATCTTCCTCAGTAGATACAGATTTTTAAACTTAAAAATAAACATCACTTGAACACGTTACGGGGCCTCAATTAGCATAACAAACACCTTTTGAAAATATTTCGTTATTGCTATGGTTTCCGTATAAAAAATTTAAAATAATATAGAATAAATAGTTTAGAGTGCAGCCAATAAAATAACATAGAAATTTTTTTCCTAGCAAATTTTTGTATTTAAAAATGATTTTTAAATTATGGCTCTGAAATATGGCTCTTTTTTATAACGCCACTGGAGCGATGGTATGAATGGGCTTGTGACATACTGCCATGTATTATCAAAAAGAGTAGATCAATGTAAAAAATGAAGCTAATTGCTTAATTTTTCGCCGAATTTTCACGGTTTTAGAAGCGAGTAAAGTTTGGTGTTCCACTATGTGTGTGTGTGGCAAATGTCCCTGGGGGATGACAACATTACACCCCAGTCCGGTGTACATATGAATATAAGACACAGAAACAGACAAATGACACAATCACAGAAGAATTTTATTGACAGACGATGACACCGGCGATGGACGATGGGTTGCAGCTCCCCTTTCTAGACGGGGTTCCAATTGCAGGCGGAAGACTGACCGGTTCCCCAGAATACAGCCAAGTCTTACGCGGGAATCGAACCCACACCCCCGGCGTGGCAGGCTGATGCCTTTAACCATTTAGCCACTGGGCGACGTTCCACTATGTGGATCACCGGGGAGCAAAGCGTTAAGTTAAGCCAAAATAATACTTTAAAAAAAAGTGGGGATACGCCGTTTCCCCTGCGAAAGATAATTTAAAGACTGAATTGGGTGTTATTCCTTTTTTTCCACTTGCCTAATCGATTAAGTCCCTCGGTCAAGCAAACGTAATAATAACGATTACTCCAAGAATATCATATCTTATATGTCGTCAGATAAAAGATACTTCTGCAATGTTCATCTGAAAATATAAATAATTACAAGATAAAAAGAACTTTTTATAAATCATGTTTTTAAATTTTCTGTTGAATCATATAAGCTTGACGATTCTATGTATTAATAAATACTTTTTAAAAAATCTTTTGATGAATCATCCCATAAACTTGAAAGAAAATGAAGTTAATTGGAAGTTAACTTGAGTTTAACTTTTCGTTCCCATCCCGGCCGATAGATGGCTGCACCTGTCTACAAAATAAAATTAACTGAAAAGGAATGCAATCTGCTTAAAGAGGGCTAAAAGTATTAAAATAATGCATTGTCATCGTGTTCTGAGCTATTCTAAAAGTTTCAAATGTCTAGCTATACTCGGGGCAAAGCTTAGTTGACATTACTATTTATGCTACAACGGCCAATTTACACCTGCAACGTAAGTATCTTCTCGCCGCTACAAATGCGGATTGCCATATTTGGCATTTTATCGCCTACTGAGGATTGATTTTCCATCGGTTGCTTTCCAGCAAAGCGGGAGACAATTTTGTTTTCACATCACAATTTGAACTAATTTTCTAAAGTACACCAACATAAATTTTCGAATTGTCTTAATTCCTATAGAATTGTTTCCTGTACATTTTATGATTTCAAATAGTATGTGGTTCTCATAGAAACCATGCATTCTTATAAATTACTTTGCCAATTTTTTACATACGACAAGTATTTATCTCTCTTTAGGCATTAAGAAAATTATGAAGATTTTAAATATTTAGGCTTTAAGAAAACATTCACATGGTTTGATTTCTATTTTCATGTAATCAATGTACACTGCTGACCACTGTAAATGCAACACCCTGAAGGAAACATGCAAATAACATGAAATTTACAACATGCATTAGCGGAGGTGAGATATGCAAATGATTAGAATTTCAGCGCAGACGCACATCACGCGCGCCTGTGGCGCCACTTCAAAGCGCTATTTAAGGCTTGGAGATTTCGACGATTTCAAGTTCGGCAATTGTGTTTTTCTTGTGGTTTTTTCAAAAAAAACGATCAATTATGCCTCGTCGAAAACAGCGATCATCTTTTGATCAACAGACGAAGGATAGTGGCCTACCGAGATTGTGGATTATCTTTCAGGGAAATCGGTAGTCGTGTTGGACGAAACCAAACAACTGTAATGCGGATATGTGATCGTTGGATGCAGGAGGGTACGACGGACCGGCGTGTTCGATCGCATCCACCCCAGCGCACCACTTCACGTGATGACAGGCAAATTGTGCGCATGGCAGTGACGGATCGCTCAGTCACATCACGAACCATAGCACTGCACATTCAGTCTGTAACGCATCATCCAGTGTCTGCGCGTACCATTCGACGCCGTTTACAGCAGAGTGGTCTATCCGCAAGACGTACATTGCTTTGTCTACCCTTGACGCAGAACCACAGACGTCTTCGCCGCCAGTAGTGCGATGACAGAAGGATGTGGACGGCAGAATGGAATGAAATTGTATTTACTGACGAGTCACGCTTCTGTCTGCAACACCACGATGGTCGCATTCGAGTCTGGAGACACCGTGAAGAGAGGATGCTGAACAGCTGCGTTATGCACCGCCACACTGGTCCTGCACCGGGTATTATGGTATGGGGCGGTATTGGATATCACTCTCGCACACCTCTAGTACGCATTGCCGGTACTTTAAACAGCCAGCGCTACATCTCCGAGGTGTTGGAGCCGGTTGTCCTTCCTTACCTTCAGGGCTTGCCCACAGCCATATTTCAACAGGATAATGCGCGACCACACGTGGCACGCATTGACCAACGGTTCTTCGTCAATCGCCAGATTGAATTGATTCCCTGGCCGCCTCGCTCTCCGGATCTTTCGCCGATAGAAAACATGTGGACCATGGTTGCTCTACGATTGACCCAGATTCCATCCCCAGCTGCCACAGCAGATCAACTTTGGCAACGTGTAGAAGCTGCTTGGTCTGCTGTACCCCAAGAACTCATCCAAAGTCTCTTTGAATCAATGCCGAGGCGTGTGGCAGCGGTGATCTCCAACAATGGCGGCTACTCTGGCTACTGATTTTGGCAGGAACCACACTTCACAGAAGTCTATAAATTTAATCATTTGATACTGGGTCAACATGTTATCTACAAAATAAATTTTGTTGGGATATCTCTTGTCTTTCTTGGTGTTGCAATTTGGGTGGCCAGCAGTGTATTTTGAAACTTTTAACCATGCATCGTTCTACTTACTACACTGAAGTGCCACTGAATTAGGGATACCTACGTAGTAACGAGTTGGGCCTCCTCTGGCCTTGATAACGGCTGCCACACGACGAGGCATAGATTCAACAAGTTTCTGAAAACGTTCCACGAGAATGGGTTGCCAAATATTGGCTAAAGCTGTCCATAATTCAGTAAGGTTCTTTGGTGCTGTGTGAAGGCCTTTCACGCCTTGTTCCAAAACATCCCAAAGATGCTCAATAGGATTTAAATCTGAGCTTCTAGGTAGCCAATTCATGACAGAGAAGTCAGAGGAATGCTCATCCAAACAGCCAGTAGCCAACCGAGACTTGTGAGAGGTACAGTTGTCTTGCTGGAAAACTCTATTACCGTGCGGATAACAGAACAGCATAAACGGATGGAGGTGATCACCCAGCAACTCTACGTACCGAATTGCATTGAGGGAGGTTGGTACACGCACCAAAGATCCCAAACTGTGCCACGAAAAAACACCCCAGACCATGATTGAGCCACCATGCCCTTGTACAGTTCCAGCCAGGCATGCAGGATCCATGGCTTCATGAGCCTGACGCCATATTCTCAGCCTCCCGTCTGCGTTAAGTAGTCGGAATCGAGACTCATCACTCCATGCTACTCGTTTCCAGTCCTCTACACTCGAGTCTCTGTGCTCTCTTGCCCAGGCAAGACGTGCAGCCCGATGGCGAGTATAGAGCATTGGTACTCTCGTAGGTCGACGGCTCCCGAAACCCATACGGTGAAGCGAGCGTTGCACAGTCCGTTTACTGACTGTACGACTGGCACCGTCATTAAACTGGGTGGTAATTTGAGCTAACGTTTGGCTTCGCTGGCTACGTACAGTACGACTGAGCCGTCTCTCACCACGCACTGTCAAGGCTAATTGTCCTTTGCAGTTTGCCCGATCGCTAGTTTTTTTTCCACCATCCATGTATTCTTGGTATACTCTTGACACTGTCGACCTTGAAAATCCTAGCTGTCTGACGATTTCGGAAATTGAATGGCCCATGCGTCGCGCACCTACGATTTGTCCGCGATCGAAGGCGTCTAAATCAGGCAGTTTACCCATACTGGTAATTCCAACAACTAATTCAGAACAACCACAGTACGCGCTATATATGCAGTTACCACAGCGCCCTCACTAGACCATACATGATGCGCAGCGCTATACAATTTGCATAGGCTTTGCTATCCCTAATTCAGTGGCACTTCAGTGTGTATATATATACATATATATACATATATATATATATATATACATATATATATATATATATATATATGTGGGAGGGGGATGGGTGGATGTGAGGGAACACACACACACACATATATATATATATATATATATAAGGGTGGATCAAATGAAAACGGAGCAGTGGGTATAATTTCGTTTATTTTTGTATGGGTGTGGCGCAAATTTGTGTGGAAGTAGAGCGGGAAACAAGTAAGGCAACACCAATTGCGGAAATGGACTCGCCTTAGGTATTCCCACATAAGCACGTGATATGCGGTGGTGGTCGGCCAGCAGTATCATCCGGCAAGAGTATGTCTTTAGACATCTTCTCAGATATCATGCTGGAGGAAAATTTTCTGGACAGAATTGATGCAGGTTGTGAATCTTGGTGCCATCACTTCCAACCAGAAAGCAAATGACAAAGCCAACAGTCGAAACACCCCAGCTCCCCACCGTCAAAGAAGTGCAAGATGGTACAGAGTAGATGCAAAGTCAAGTTGATGTGTTTTCTCGCTCAGAAAGGACCGCTTCACCTTCAGTTCCCGGAGTGGCTTTGTTGCAACGCGCCGTCACATATGGCCGCTCTTACACAGGGCACGTTGGCGAAGATTCGGTGGTCGATGTCACAACAACCACAGTATATCCCGGTACGGTGTTATAACCGGGTGGGTGTTGAATAATCGATCCACCACCATATAACCCGGATCTATCGACATGTGACTTTCATATTTTTTTTTCCGCTGAAAAAGGCATTGAAGGGTCGACTTTTTTACTTGACAGCGTAGTCATGGACAATGTTCGAAACTGGTTCCGATCTCAGCCAAAGGACTTCTATCAGCAGTGTATTCACCGCTTGGTGAAACAGTGGGACAAGTGCTTGTATAGCTTTGGAGATTACGTTTGAAAGAAACTATGTCATTTCATTCTGTGGCTCCTGTTCCGTTTCCATTTGATCCACCCATATATATATATATATATATATATATATATATATATATATATATATATATATGTATGTATGTATGTGTCAGAATTAATTGGGAAAAGAATAATTAAGTTAAAATTAAAGGGGGCTTAGGGATTAATCATTTTTGTGGCGCGAAAAAGCCACTAGAAAAAGACGCGCTACGGGTGAAATCAGGGGAATACCCGTTTTCAGTAATTGAACTTCGATTCGCGGTGAAATGAAGCTCCATGCAGAGAGATTATTTTTGGATACTGTACAGGTTAGGCGGGAAGAAACTTCTAGAAAATTGTAAATTGGGCTCTGCGCGTGTGCCAAGAGAGTGGACGCTCGGTTTTGACCTCGAAATCGGGAGAGCGCGGAATAGAATTCAATGCCGACGGACGTGTGTTCGTCGCGTCTGTAAGTTCAAAATGGCGAGAGCTGAACGCGCTGATTTGGAGCTTGGTTAATATGAAAAGGAAATAAAGTGAATTGATTTAAGTTATGGACTGATTATCTGTTTTACTATTCTTCCACTCGCCACTGATATTAACGGATGATGACTGCATTTAAGATGTGAGAGCAGGCAACCACACGCCTGTCGTTCGTTCGTTCGTTCGTGTGTGTGTGTGTGTGTGTGTGTGGTCGTGGTATTTAAAAGGTTAGACTACTTAGGGGAACAAAAAGGGTTTCTTTTTACAGGAAACCTGATTAAGGGTTGATTTATACAGGCACGTAAAGGGAACGTAACGGGAACGAGCCGAGCCCGAGCGCCGGATGCATGTGTTTATACAGAGACGGGAGTAGAAAGTGGCGGGAACGTGTTTCATTAGTTGTGAAAGATTTGTAACGTCATGGCGCGGTTTCATTTTTCAGTTAAAGATTTAGCCATTATCACATTTTTGTTAGAGGAGGAGGAAGAGGAGAGTCAGGGCCGTGCTTAGGGGTGGACAAACTGGGTAACAGCCCAGGGCCACCAATTTTATTTCTCATAGCAACACTTTTCTAAATGTTACGGGTTTTTAAAGAAATCCCTCATTTTTCGCGGTTTCTATAATTCAACTTATAAAAATATATATGTTTCGATTTTTTCTAAAGAATCGCAGAAAGAATCTTAATTAACAAACTACCCTTTTGGTTCGAAAAATTTCTCGGTTAAAAAAACATGATTTATCTTCAATTCAGTTCAATCCTTTTTTTCAATATCAGTTTCTACTATCTGTCAGTCACTACATACAGTCATTTGAAGAATTTTAAACCGTTTTGTCGGACTTTGTTCGTTTTCACGGAATAGTTACAAACTGAGAAAAACGTGAACATATCCTTGTGAACGAATACTAATACCATTTGGTCAAATGTTTGCTCTATTCAAAGCAAACAATAGACAAGACATTTCTCCAGGAAGTGTAAGACAAATAAGTAAATGCAATAAGTAAATCCCTATGACTGCAGACATAACAGATCCTGTCAAGCCTACACAGCTGGTTAAATACGCATGCGCATCATCAGAGTGAATGAAAATATTTTCGTTTGTTGCTAAGAACATTTTACAATAAATGTGCTGACAGATGTATACTCGATGGGCTCGGCTTTGCTGGGGAAATTTTGAAGATGGTTCAAGATTGTCTTACTCCCTTGTTGACTACAGGACGACGAGAAGGATGTGGAGCCAAATCTTCAACTCATCCAAGAACATAGCAGCAGCCCACGCACACATCTTTCTGGAAAAGGGAGGAATCAAGATGAGAACACCTATAAAGACTAACTATTTCGCTGTGGCCTTTTTATTTAAAGCTGACCGACTTCCTAATAGTTTGGCATTGGCAAACTTATGGTCCGAAACATTACGATCTTGCCTGCATTTGCAGCTCTTCGTGTATTGCTTTATGCCAGTGTTCCTTTTGATATTTTAGCGCAACGTTAAAATTTTGTGCCAGCTCGTCATGCTTCAGGCTGCTGACTACCATTACCTTACCCATTCTTAATTACACCTCAGCATAAATTCTCTCCGATAATTATACACTGGAATAACCTTCTAAATCAACTGGGTTACCGGGACATTCAAGTTAGGTCTTTCAAAGTCGATAATTTGAATGTCACCTGTTTTTAGCGATCTGAATTTTCTCAGATCACTAAAAACAGGTGACATTCAAATTCTCTCTTCATTGCCAATTGATATTGACAGTTTCCATGGATGGAGGTATGTTGTTTAAAGATCAAGTTCAAATGCTCCGGAGGACTTTCAAACAACAATGTGCAATTTGATAAAAAATGGACTTCGAGTATGTCACTCTGACTGAGGCTGCGAGAGAAACTATCGCATGGGACATCCATATTCTCGACAAAAGCAAGACCTACAACTTGTGGTAGCCAGAACCTCTTGTCAATAAATTACTTTGTGGTAATAGATTTTTCGAACTCTCCTACTGAAAACAGCAGGACAAAACATACAGATATAAGGTGACATTTCCTGCAAAAAGTTGTCCATTAAAAATTGTTTAATACGGATGCTCAATTCAAAAAAGCAGATATTTTCAATAAACCCTTGCAAAAGGAGGGAGTTTGATGATTAAGATTTTGCTTAAACGTCAAAGAAACTTCGTTCCAATTTCAGATTATGATCTTTACAGTACTTTTCAGCTTCATTATGTGATCTGTTCTTTCCCTCGATGCTATCTATCATAGATGTCAGTTCTTGACCCATCTTTACGAGGAACGGCTTTACAAACCCAGATTAATTCTTTACACGGGGTTTCCGAGACTTAATATCCAATTTAGGTTTTGTTATTCCACTATCCGGTTCACGTTTAGCGGTAACTTATCTGGCTCTGTTGCCAAAGTTCCCGTTTTTTTCAATTTTTGACTTCTTCCGTAACTTTGTTATCAGGACTTAAATCTTCGAAATCAGTTTCTAATTCTTCAGGGTACAGGGTTTTCTTATACGGGTACAGGACAACTTTATGATTTTCGTCAAGTGTTCGTTAATTGGTTCCAGAAAGCAAGACAAGTACCGAACGAATTTTTCCCATAAGGATTAATGGTAATTGAATTAATTCGTTCCTGAAAACAAGAAATTCCACATTTTATAGGGCAATCTATAAACTCGTGGGATTTTTTTAATAAATAAAAAATACAAAATCTTTAAGGGGATATCACTTTAAAACCTTCAAAAAACTCAATTTTTTTTATTATGATTGAATTTTGAAGAATAGAATATGAGGAATCTTTAAAAAAAATGAAGTCGATACTACAATTAGAACTAATTTTATGGCCAAATGTATAAAGCTAATAGTAAAGTAATTTATAGAAACTTTAAACTTTAAATGGACTTTTTCTAAAAACTGTTATTTTCAAACTTGTACGCACTATTTCTTCAAAAGTAATGGTCACAAATTACTAAAATTTTGTATGCATGTATATCTAGTATGTTTATACAATTTCTACCTAAATTTAGGTAAGTACATAATAGTATTTTTTTTTATGATACTTCTTGTACATTACAATACATTTGCCTGAAAAAATATTTTTATGTGAAATAGGGTAATTATTTTAGGTGTATATTAAAATATAACCTATGGATAGAATATCTACAAATAATTTAATATATATCTCTTATAGTTTAAAAAAAAATATGCGCGCAATGCATTGATCTAAAATTCGTTATTCATAAAACTTTTTTTTTCTACAAAAAATAATTTCTAATAATCTCCCAAATAATCCGCTTTTGTTTTCTGATAGATAAAGCTTTGTACAATTCACCTTAAATAATTACAAGATAAAAAGAACTTTTTATATACCATGTTTTTAAATTTTCTGTTGAATCATATAAACTTGACAATTCTATGTATTAATAAATACTTTTTTAACATTTTTTGATGAATTATCCCAACAACTTGAATGAAAATGATAGTAATTGGAAGTTAACTTGCATTTAACTTTTCGTTTCCGTCCCAGCCGATAGATGGCTGCACCGGTCTACAAAGCAAAATTAACTTAAAACAAATTTAATTCTGCTTAAAGATGGCTAAAAGTATTAAAATAATGCATTGTCATCGTGTTCCGAGCTATTCTAAAAGTTTCAAATGTCTAGCTAGTCGGGAAGTTAGTTAAAAATCGATTGCAAGATTTGTACGGGATAAACACACAAACAAACAAGAAAGCGAGTTAATAAAAACATGGTAAAAATTGGTTTAAATTAATTACAAATTAACTGTTTGACAACTGTTTGGCTTGGTAGTAAAATCAGTGTATTTGTGCTAAAGTTGATTTCCCCCTTAAAATAGACAGACATAATTTAAAACAATAATTAGATGAAATAAAATTTATCTTCTCTCGCCTGTACTGAAAGGAATTTATGGGATAGTGGGGAAGTAGAGGAGGAGAGGGGTTATTGCTTGGAAGTGGAGTCTCTTTCCAATAAAACATCAGTTGCTTGGACAGGGATTATTTCTCTTTACACCACCGATCGCTGTTCTAGACACAGATTTAAAGACCTTTCACGGACGGTGGTCCATTTTTGGATCGCTATTTTTCTCCTCCTTCTTTCACTTGATTCAATGTTATCAGTTTAAAGAAGTAAAATCATTTTATAACCTTTTACTGGAAAAAATTTCAAGAATTTTTAGGTTAAAAAAAATCGAGAAAAAATGTGCACCGTGCAAACGGTGTAGGTTGTTGCCCCTGAAAGGGTTGAGGAGTTTTACTTCAAACCTATCAAGGGAAACTTGCGGAGGCACGGTGGCCCAGTTGGCAAGAACAGCGGGCCAGTGATCTGAACGTCCCTGGTTCTATGCTCGTGGCTGCAAATCCACCGTCGTGTTCACTACTGGTGGCCGGGGCACGTAAAATAGGTCGTATCTGCAATATTCTCCAAGTTCTCCAATTTACCTCTGGAGGTGCGGGGTCAAGTGTTCCGGCCTCGTCACTTGACTCGGTTCAAAATTACGGGACCGGTTATTTAGCCAAGTCGGACTCCGACCCTTGTGGTGCTAATTTAAAACAGGAGACGCACCTTCATCGCCCATAGCCTTCGGGACTTGATCTGATGTTTCTGTCGGTGAAGTGGCATAAGCAACAACAACAACAACAACAACAGAGAAACTTGCTTCGGCCTACGTTTTAAAATGTTTCTGAAGTGAGACACTGCTTTATTGCTAAACAAGCCCACATATCAGGTTGCTAGAGCTTTGTCAGGGTGATACTTTTGAACAAAATTTTGTAATTCAACTTGTTTCGACCTTTCTTTTCGCCCGGAGGGACAGGATTCGGGTAGCCTTGTTTCATCCTCTTTTTTTTAGCATGTGTGACGAGTGCAGAGCAAACGTCGAATACGGTAACATTTTTTTCCTTGTCGAAATGCAACGAGTACCGAGTTATGGCTGTATTTTGAAAATACTGGGTTCGATGAAAGAAAAAAATACAATGCTAACCAAACGAACTTTTTATTTTCATGGCTCACTTTCATACGTCCATCTACCTTGTGAGTAGCTAAAGTCCATGGGGCTGACGAATGTCACACCCCAGTCCGGTGTACATATGAATACAAGGAAATAAAAGCATAAATCACACAATCACAGAAGAATTTTTTATTAACGAACGATGGCGATGGATTGCAGCTCCCCTTTCTAGACGGGGGCTCCTTTTGCAGCGGAAGACCGAAGAATTCCCCAGAATACAACCAAGTCTTATGCGGGACTCGAACCCGCGCCATCGGCGTGACAGGCTGATGCTTTAACCACTGGGCGACATCAAATATAAGATCGAAAAAATAATAAATAAATAAATAAATCTAGTCGCCATGGTCTACCTATGGCCCATAATGCTGAAGAACGTCTGTCCGGAATACATAGTTACGCAGTGATATTAGCAAGTTTAAAAATATAACACAAGTGGGTTCATCTTACAATAAAAACAGTTTATTGAACTGAAAATACAGCGACCGGTTCGGTCAAAATGAATATGTAATCTACTAACGTACGCATTGTGATGTAGGTCAAACACACTTAATAATTAAGATTATAGGATATAATTAATAAATAACGAGCGTGGTAATGTCTGTTTTAAATATACAGTAACCACCGCTTATAGTGATCAGTAGTTATAAGAATCAACCGTTTATAAGAATCAATATCGTGAAAGCAAAAACAAATGTATTATTTCCATGTTAAAATTTTCGCTTTAAAGAATCAAGCCACCGGTTTTAAGAATCAGTTTACACTCTTCGCTTTCCTTTCATTTTTCCAAAAAAGCCACTTAAACCGTCAAAAGGCACGAAGTTCTTTCTTTCTTTTTTTTTAAGGAAGATTGATAAGATGGTATGGAATATAGTCGTACAATTCATCCCTTTCTTTATTAGACATAACATAAAATAGTTTCCCCTAAACGCTTTAGCACAACACTGTCATATTAGCTTGACCTAGGAGCATCTTTACCCGTCCGGGTCCGATTTCACTTTTCTCCATTGACAAACAAAAATAGGGACTCTTTTTCCCACCTCCCACATCCTGGTTGCGGCTTCCTAGACCCTGAAACACATAAATCTTCGGCGAAGTGTCCACTATCACTTAGGCAAACGGTACATTAGTAGTATTCAGCACATTATCAAACCGTGAAACGTAAGCTAGAAATCTTCGTCTGAGACAATTAGTATTGAAAGAGGTATAAACAGCCTCCTGAAAACTTCATTACGTCAAACTACCATAGAAAACTTTTTCTTGCTCCCTTCCTGTAGTTGAATTGTTAAAACTGTTAAGCAGGTATGTGGTAACAAATATTGGATTTTTTTCTTCTCTTACTATAATCATGTGTATCTACTTATAGGTCCAGAAATTAAGTTGAATTTTTAAAATTATAAAAAATAATTTTAATAAAAGATAATTAACGTAAATTAAAGAGTATTTTATGGTAAATTATCTAATATATGTATATATAGGTGTGTGTGTGCCTGTCCAAAAACCTAAATTTCGGCTATAAGAATCAACCGCTTATAAGAATCAAAAACAGTAATAACAAACGTGATTCTTATAAGCGGAAATCACTGTATTTGCATTGTTGAAACTCTATAAGCCTCTACTCTACTTGTTCAAACTAGCGGCGATCCAATTTTTAATTGCTTGATTATTACTGAAGATTATTAGAAAAAGGTGAACAATTTTTCTAATAATGGGAGGTAGCATGAGAGTATATTAAAATATTGGATCACGGCAAGCACTAATATTTGATTCCTTAAGTTTAAATAACTAGATATGACTGTGACATTTATTTTAATTTTATTCTTTAGTTTGTAAAAGTGGCTGGTATATATAATAGTTTCGTGTGGCTGGTATATATAATAGTTTCGTGTGGCTGGTGATTAAATAATCAACATTAAATATTAAGTTTTAAGGAATAATATTTTGTTTTTTCTTATAAGAAATTTTCGCACCCTATTCAATTCCCCATGTTTGGAACTGTTCTGATAAGGCAATGTAATCTATTCACAAGATCATCGCCATTTTTGCACATTCCCAGACTCTACACCGGATAAAGGGATTAGCAAAAGTATCCATTTCAAGAAACATCTCAAAAACAGACATTCACATGTTTTTACGCGCAACTCAGCGCTCCGTCACGGGAACACCTGCAGACGCGCATGGATACATGAAGACCAACAGCATCGCCGAGCATGATCCACAAATTTCAAACTGCTCCACGAGTTTCAAATTATAGCATTAACGAAGATAAAAGGTCAACATACAATTGTATTCAACATCAAATATGTTAAATCACCTCTCACAAGCTGTTGTGGAATGATCTACAATCCTAAGTCCTCGGCGCCGGGCAAATCTCCTTTCTTACCATCTTGCGAGCGGACTTCTACAAAAAGGGTGAATCGCCCTTCGTCGGGGGAGGATTTTTTTGGAGGTGAGGGGTTGGAGCTCGACCGGACGGAGAGACCCTGGGCCCTTGGTGCGAGCAGCCTGCCTCAGATATATCCGAGATGAAGAGAAGAGATCTCCTTGCGACATACCTTGCCTCGTCTACAACCTTGCCCTCGCCCATTTCCCAATAACCCTTCTTGTCTGCAGACGGTAAATTTAATGATTCCCTTTTTTTTTATTTGATAAAAAAATCATTCAATTATGATTTAGTTTTTAGTTATTTTTTTATTTTTTTCGACAGCCACTTTATCGATGAGTCATTTAATTAAGGTTTTTATATAATGAGTTCTCTAACAAAAAATAATGAGAGGATATTGGTTCCTCGGTTAACGAAATTGGCCTAAATGGCGAAAGAATTTGTAATTGTGAATAATATAATACACTGCTTGACAATTGCTAAGGAACAACTGGTTTTTTCAAACTAGCGTTCCCGACAGCAAACTAATCACAGTAAAATGAAATGCAGAGGGCGTAATAGGGCAGGACCTGTTATCTGTATAAAAGGCAGTGCACGAAAACTTTTTATTCATTCGAAAGTTCATGCAGTTAGGTGTTTGACGAAAATAGTGCGTAGGTTTTTGGAAGTTATTTCTGTGAAAATCAGTGTGGTGTGGCTATAATTAAGTGCAATATGTCTGCAAGACAACATTTCAGTGCGTACGATGGTGGACGAGCAGTTGGACGGCTCGAAGCAGGACAAAGTAGCAATACTGTGGCCAGAGTAATGGGAGCGGCAAAAAGTGTCATATCGCGATTTAAAAAAGCCGCTGGAGGTGGAAATGCTATGCGAAAGCATGCCAGTGGTCGTGGAAGGAACACCACACCTCAAGAGGATCGATATGTATCCCTAGTGGCGAAAAGGAACAGCCATCTCACTCCTAATCAGATAGCTGTAGACCTTACAACCGCTACCGGTACAAATATATCAGTCAGAACCATTTCTAGGTGATTAAATCAGGTTGGTTTGTATGCACGGAAGCCTGTTCAATGCATCCCACTTCAACCACACCATCGTCGAGAAAGATTACGTTGGTGTAAGGAACATATTGGTTGGGGTCAGCAAGAGTGGTCCAGAGTGATGTTTTCTGACGAATCCCGTTTCACTGTGACAAGTGATTCTGGCCACCAGTTAGTGTGGAGAGAGAGGGGAACACGTTATGCACCACAGAATGTTCAGGAACGTCATCGGTATGGCCAAGGCGTGATGGTGTGAGCAGACATTATGGACAATGATAAAACACCGCTTCATATCTTTGAGCGAGGTACCGTTACATCGCAGCGATATTGTAGAGAGATTATTATGGATCATGTTCGTCTTTTTAGGGGTGCAGTAGGTCCAGATGTTCTGTTTATGGATGACAATTCGCGCCCACACAGGACCGCTGAAGTATCGGACACTCTAGAAAGTGAAAATATTGAACGTATGGCATGGCCTGCTTACTCTCCTGACCTAAATCTTATAGAACATACCTGGGATGCTCTTGGAAGACGTGTTTCTCAAAGAACTTGCCCTCCCCGGGCCATGGAAGAACTGAAAATCGCCTTGAGAGAGGAGTGGGACAATATCCCCCAAGGACTCCTCAGTACTTTAGTAGACAGCATGAAAAACAGATCCAAAATGTGCACTAGTGTCCTAGGAGGTCACACACCTTACTAAGGTACTCATAACTGTTTCATTCTGGCAGGACGAATCATTTTTCGTGGCTTTTTGGAAATGCTCCAAAGAGCACCTTTTTTGTTTTTCGTTTTCTTCTTTTTCCATGTGGCGTAATCTGTACCATTTTGCATGATAAATAATGCACAGTATCTCTACTAAATATGTACGAAGTTTCATTTCTTCAATTAATGTATATTATGAAATATTCCGAAAAATGTGACTGTTCCTTAGCAATTGTCAAGCAGTGTACATTAATAAACCATGTTATTTTATTTGTAAATTCTAGTCATGTCAATTCAGTTGCCTCGTAGTTTTTCTTCGTTTCCTTTTAGGTAATTTTATTTCAGCTTTCTTTTCAGTGAATTTTTATCAAGTTAATTTAAAATAATTTTCATGATTCAACCCTCTACAGCAGGGGCATCAGTAAGTCGAACCAGATATTTTATTTTTTATGTGTTATTGCTTAACAACGCGCGTCTTTAAAATGTACTAACCACAACTCAAGTGAATTAATATGTTTCAAGCAACTAATTTTTTTAAACACCTCTAAGAGTGTATGCAAGTTCTAGTAATCTTAATATTTTAATTCAATTTAATTCTCCCCGTTTTAAAGATATAAAACGTAACACGCATACGACATTACTTACATATATATGTATACAATCAATGTCACTTCGAGTAGCACATATCACAACTGGATTAAAATCCCTCATACCTTGTGGTACCCTTAGGTACAGACAGAGATACGATCAAGCTTTTTACAAGCCAATTAGAAAATCTCATACATCATTCGATAATACGACGCAATAAATGACTAATTAAAAGTTTCTTACGCCATTCGACAAATCGCCGAGAGAAGATGCCGTAGAACACAAAATCAGTGTATTTCATCTATGTTCTATCTTCCCGGTAGCAGAGAAGAGATGTGAAATGCATTCACTGTTCACACATTACCGAGGTTTTTAAGGAACGAACGTGAGAATAACGCAGTTCGACCAAAACGATGGATTCAAAAGATACTCATTGGTCAAGAAATTTCCTTACCCTGACTTCCAAAAATTGTCCGTCAAATTAATCACATTACATTTCTACAACATTTACGCGTTATTCACATTCGAGAAACCGCCAGCACAAAACTTCAGTCCGGAAAAAAAAAAAGTTTCTCGCGGTTTACAGTCTTTGACAGTCAGCAGATATTTTCTCGCTAGTGAAGCCTTTTTCACAACACGGATTTTTACTCAAGCGCGAAATACGGAGTATTTCATCTGCAAGGCCTAACAGTTTTTTGAGAAAATGACGCCGCAGAATCTTACAGAACTCGAAGATAGGTGCATGAAGAGGAAATAGAGGCAAGAAAATTCAACAATCGCGTGAGTTGAATTTGTCTGGACCCAGAATAAAGATTTTGAATGCGTATGTTAACAATATTTACGGATATGCCGCTATGAAAAAGCATAACACGTTGTTGACCGGTCACTAGTAAACTCGTGTTCTCATGCACAAACGCAGATTACGAGTAACGTGTTAACTCGTAATAACTCTAACACCAGTTAACTCGTGTTTAGCGTGAAAGCTAATGATCGTGGTCGGTCAACAATCTCTCTATCTCTTCTCTCTATTCTAAAAAAAAGTAACTCCCGCTGCAGCAGCAGCCGCTGCCACCGCTGTCAAAAGCTTGTCACGCTATCTCCTCCGAAACCGCTAGGGGTATGGGGTCGAGACCGATACCAATAGATGCAGAAAAATGTGGGGAACAAAGTTTGACATGTCTCATCTTCGTCAGACTTTAAGTTTTTTTTTATTTTATGTTTTGTGGGAAAATATTGACTTTTTCATCTTCAGATTCCGATAACTCGCCCAAAAAATGATCGTAGAATTTTGATCTTTTTACAGTCTAAGACTACAGACATTTCTCTTTCAAACTAGACCTCATTTGTTGAAAAATATTTTAAAACAGACTAATATTTTCATCAAAGAATGAAACACAGTTTTTCAAGAAATATCGTCCCCTATGTGGATGTAATATCGATGCTCTTCGACGCCAAACGATGGATTCAAAATAATTAGCGCCACTTCTATTCCAATGGTGAGTGTAGTGTCGCTTCGGCAGACGACAATGAAATTCACATCAATTTATTCCACATCAATTTATCGTTTGGCCATCAAGATTTTAATTAAATAAGTTGAACATGCGTGGCAACATAAGTGATATAAAAAAAGAAGAATCAATGTTTGGTTGTGCCTGTTTGATGTATTCGATGTCAAAAATGTAGATTAATTATTAAGTTGTATAAGCAACATCTGATAAATAATAAAATAATATTTATACTGGAGTCAGAGAAGCGTTATTATTATTCACCTACAATTTAAGACGCTTCATTGGTGGACTCGTACGTGATAGAATTCTACTATGGCTGACGAAGATGCAAGCAATGAAAATGACCCTAGTGCAACAACTGCGGCTGTCACCAAGGTAAGCGTCAAAGTTCCTTATTTTGGGAAACCAGATCCGAAGATATGGTTCCTTCAGCTAGAAACACAATTTAGAAATGCAAAAATAACTAAAGACCAAACAAAATATGATTATGTGATAAGTTCCATAGAACCTGAGATTTTGTCACACGTATCTGATATGCTGCTAAGTCCGCCACAAGATCGCAAATATCAAGCCATCAAGGACAGATTAATTTCATTATATGCAAACTCGGAGACTCAAAAAGCTCAAAAATTACTGAGTGAGCTAGAACTGGGAGATAAAAAACCATCTCAGTTACTGTGTGAAATGCGTAATTTGGCAGGTGACAAAGTTACAGATACTTTCCTAAAGACATTGTGGATCCAGCGTCTACCCCTTAATATGCGCAGCATTATATCTGTTAGTGGGGAAGATTTGTCAAAAGTGGCGACGATGGCTGATAAGATTTGAGAATTAAATCCTATTCCTCCCCAAATAGCTGCTACTTCGTCCATTACCGTAAACTCGGGGCTGATTGAAAGCTTACAAAAGCAGATGAATGAACTTAGTTTACAAGTTTCTATTTTATCCAGACAACGGCACAGTCGTTCGCATTATCGTTACCGAACCAAATCAAGAGGTAGGAGTTTCAGTGGTAACAGGTCCAGTAATATCTGCTACTATCAAGAAAAATTCGGCGACAAGTCATTTAAGTGTAAACAACCGTGTAACTTCTCATCTGGATCACAGACAAACAACCCGGAAAACTAGCCCCCCGTCTCTCATTGACGACAGGGAGACAAGGGGTAGAGCTGAGTAGTCTTTTCATCAGCGACAAAGAATCGGCCACCCAGTTTTTACTACCGGGGCAGAACTATCCGTTATTCCTCCATTACCTGCAGATAAAAGAGTTGTCTCGAAATTAGAACTATTTGCTGCAAATGGCACGAAAATTAAAACATATGGCCAAAAGTTACTCAAGCTTAATCTTGGACTCAGACGATTGTTCATTTGGCCCTTTGCAATTGCGGATGTGAACAGACCGATAATAGGTATAGATTTTCTTGCAAATTTTAACCTTTTGGTAGATTCCAAAAATCGCAAATTGATTGATGATACTACATTGTTAGTAAGTAAAGGAACTCCTTGTTTTCAAAATAATAATAATATTCCTATTTTAAATGCCGTACATGATCCATATAAAAATATTATTAACGATTTTCCGGATTTTCTAAAACTGAATGTAGTTAACAATAAGGTCAAAAATCATAGCATCGAACACTACATAGAAACCAGAGGTCCACCCGTTTTCGCTAAGGCTAGGAGGTTATCGGCAGATAAACTCAAAGCAGCCAGAAAGGAGTTTGAATTTATGCTTCAAATGGGTTTATGCAGACCGTCTAAAAGTAACTGGTCGAGCCCACTACATCTGGCTATGAAGAAATCCGGAGATTGGAGACCTTGTGGGGACTATCGAGCGTTAAACAATGTTACGATCCCTGATAGATACCCTCTTCCATTTTTAACGGATTGCAGTTATGTTTTAGCGGGAACAATTTTCTCTTCCATTGATCTCATTAGAGCGTACCAACAAATACCGGTTCACGAGCAAGATATACCGAAAACAGCAATTCTCACGCCTTTCGGCTTATTCGAGTTCCCTTTCATGACGTTTGGCCTACGCAATGCAGCCCAAACGTTCCAACGTTTCATGGACTCGGTGCTGTATGGACTAGATTTTGTATTTTGCTACTTGGATGATATTCTAATAGCCTCTCCTGATGAAGAAACTCATCAGCAACATGTACGAGCAGTCCTCGAAAGACTAAACGAATATGGTCTACGCATTAATGCGGCAAAATGTAAATTCGGTCAAACTAAACTTGCATTTCTTGGGTACGAAGTGTCAGCTGAAGGGCTTAAACCTCTTTCAACGAAAGTTGATACAATCAATAACTTCCCAGAACCTAAGACATTCATTAGTTTAAGACGCTTTTTAGGTATGGTGAATTTTTATCACCCATTTATACCAAATTGTGCAAAATTGCAACAACCTTTAACAGCATTGCTCAGTGGTATCAAAAAGAACTGCAGAAAAGAAATAACTTGGACGGAAGAAACAAGAAACGCTTTCCGAGCTTTAAAAGATGCACTTAGTCATGCCACGACTTTGACTCACCCATCCGAAAAGGCTGAAATATCATTAACAACAGATGCCTCCGATACTGCTATTGGAGCTGTTTTGCATCAGATCGTGAATAATGAAAAACAACCCTTGAGTTTCTTTTCTCGATCTCTCACGGCAACACAGAGAAAATATAGTGCCTATGACAGAGAGCTATTAGCCATCTACACAACAGTGAAACATTTCAAATACGTCTTAGAAGGTCGATCTTTTACAATATATACGGATCACAAGCCAATAACATTTGCCTTCCAACAAGATTTGGAAAAAGCCTCGCCACGGCAGGCTAGGCAACTGTCATACATTGGCCAGTTCTCAACTAATATCCAGTTCATTCAAGGGGATGAAAATACCGTTGCTGACACACTCTCTCGTATAGACACCATTTCTGTGCCATCTTCAATAGACTTACAAACTATAGCAAACGTTCAAGAAGATGAAGATTTGGAAATACTGAGAAACAACCCAAACTTAAGAATCTTACAAATTCTTATGCCGGACAGCGACAAGAAAATCTACTGCGATACTTCTACAAATTATAATCGTCCATACATACCCGCAAAATTTCGGCAGAAAATATTTTCATCAATCCATAACATCTCATCCCGGAATAAGATCCACAATAAAATTGATTACGAAACGTTTTATATGGCCCAACATGAAAAAAGACTGTCAAATGTGGACTAGAGCATGTATATCATTCCAACGTTGCAAAATCCACAGACATACACAGTCAGCTCTGGGAGAATTCAAAATACCCCCACATAGATTCCAACATTTAAACATAGATTTGGTTGGACCGTTACCTATTTGCAAAGGATTCAAATATCTCCTAACTATAATCGATCGTTATACTCGATGGATTGAGGCGGTGCCGTTGGAAGATCAATCAGCAGAATCAATCGCTAAAGCTATGGTTCATACCTGGTTTTCACGCTTCGGAATACCAAATCGCATAACATCCGACCAAGGGCGACAATTTGATAGTCAACTTTTTCAAGCCTTGGGAAAATATCTTGGATTTCATACGAATACTACGACAGCGTATCATCCGCAGGCGAATTGTTTGATCAAAAGACAGCACAGAACTTTTAAAAAAGCCTAAAATGCCACCTGCTGGAATCATCAGCAGGTGGGCACTGTTATAAGTCATGGCTGTCAGCATTACCTTTCGTTCTTTTAGGCATAAGATCTGCCATCAAAGAAGATTTGGGTTGCTCATCAGCAGAACTTGTATACGGAACCGCCTTAGCATTACCTGGAGAATTCTTTTCAACAGCACCTCTCATGAAACAGTTGGAATTTTCTCAAAACCTTCAGAAAATAATAAGAGAAATTATGCCAAGTCCTACCACAACCCACGGAAATAGAAAAGTCTTTGTTTCTAAACAACTTTCCAATTGTTCTCACGTATTCCTATACAACAACATCAACAATTCTTCACTACAGCCTGTTTATTTTGGACCTTATCCTGTAAAAGTAAGAAAGGATAAGTATTTCGATATTGAAATCCAGGGAAAAGTAAAAAGAGTTTCGATCGACAGAGTAAAACCATGTTTTCTAATGAAAGAATCGGATATCCCCTACCATGAACCACATTCCAAGAAAACAAAACTTGACGAAACACCTGAACTCAAGGCTGCCGAAGAAAATTCAAAGACTACCAGAACCGGCCGACATGTGAAGTTTCTCAGTCACTTAAAAGATTATCTTCCGTAATCGCTGTTACTGGGAAGGGGGTGTGTAGTGTCGCTTCGGCAGACGACAATTAAATCCACATCAATTTATCGTTTGGCTATCAAGATTTTAATTAAATAAGTTTAACATGTGTGGCAACATAAGTGATATAAAAAAAGAAGAATCAATGTTTGGTTGTGCCTGTTTGATGTATTCGATGTCAAAAATGTAGATTAATTATTAAGTTGTAAAAGCAACATCTGATAAATAATAAAATAATATTTATACTGGAGTCAGAGAAGCGTTATTATTATTCACCTACAATTTAAGACGCTTCAGTGAGCAAGAAAAGATAGACGTCATAGAACTTTAGGCTTATAGCTGCCAATCGAGCAATAAAATGTACATTTGTCTTTATGTTTTTTGAAGTCAGCTTGTGTGAGCTCATTTCTTGTCAGCAGGCTGTAGCAAGTAGCACTACTTATTTTAATTTTGTTGTACCAGCGGCAGTAGCCATTTTGTCTATGCTATAAATTACTTTTAATCTCGCCTCAGCGTTCTATTCATTTCAACTTAGGTATATGGACTCTGCCATTTAAGTATTTTATACATTTTAAAAGGGTATAGTTTAAGGACTAACTGACCAGCAATGTTATAGGCCAACACCTATAACATTGCTGATCATATGGGTCACAACCCACAGTTTGCAGACCACTGTTATAAATTACAAGCAGCATTTGGCACACAGTTTGAGAATTCCTACTTAAAAGACCTAAATTAAACCTAAAAAGGCTATAGTTTAAAATGTTTTATACATGAAATTTTCATTGAACCCACTAGATGAGCTTATGGACATAGTAACTGAGACCATAAGTTAAAAAAAAACCAAAATGCAAAGAGGCAATTGACCAGTCTCTTTGGTCACCTCGAAGGAAATCTTTCCCTTTGAGGTGACGAACTCAGTCGTCTTTGCTTGGTTTGGAGTGCTACGATCAACTTTTGCTACATGAGGGCTAATTAGACCAGGACCTGCTGCTTAAAGCCATTTCCAAACAGCTACAAACGTCCAAGCCAAGTTTGGTGTTGGGATACTCCCCACTTTCCGTCTTTCCAATTTGAAAATTAAACTTTATGTTGTTTTTCCCATACAGCGTATGAGGTACCAGCTTCTGGGATGACGTAATATAACTGTTTCATTACGATCGCTAATTGCAATGTTTGAATTTAATATTTCTAATTTTCGATGTTTATATATTTTTGCAATATTTGTTATTTATTGTATCTTTGTGTGACAATTACATAGATGTTTCATTTGGCCTAAACTTTTTCTGCTTCCTGCATATGTAATTACGTTTATGCAAATCAGCCAGATGCACATATGGTTTTGAATGTATATAACGTGCTGGCTTTAATTTGCTCTCAGGTCAGTTAAAGCGTTGTGTCAGGCAGAAAACTATTGTCGAAGCTCGATGCTATTTCAGGTTTATTTTTGTGGTGGCTTATCTTTTAAAGAGAAAATATATCTACTTTTTTTTTTTTTTTTTAAAAGAAAGACTGCCTCTTTTACTTGTTACTGCTTCAGTCCACTGCTACATTCTGCGATAATGCTTTTAAAATATCTACCATATCTACGAATATACCAATATAATCTACCATAATCTACCAAATCAATCTACCATATATACCAATATCTACCTTATTTATTGTTTTAATTAGGCCAACAATTGGAACTCAAACCTACAGACTTTAGTCACTTCTTTGCATTATAGTTATTTTAAACTTTTGGTTTCAATTGCATCTACATAATCTTGCATCTATACTGCTATAGCACAATTTGCAGATTTTTGTGATTTTTTTTCAATAGTTCCATTTTTTTAGTCATTTTTTTAATTTGATATCTCATGGACGTAGTGTTATTAATCTTGATAATCAATGAGAGTAATTTACATAACATAAATAAATTTTATTACAAAAATATCCAATACAATATTTTGTCCTAGTGCAGGATCTTAATAAAACTTATAATTAACATTAATATTAATGAATTACTACACATGATAAATCAACATATTAAAATAGGCTGTTATAACAGTTGCAAAAAAGATCTTCATAAAATGATCAAACACCTAACTCTTTTGTATAAAATTATTTGATTAGTATAAAAATACGAGATGAAATTCCTTGGACAATACAAAAGGTTACTTCTTTTTTAAACTTTTCATGTATGCTTCAAGCACACTTTGTGTTTCTTCCCGGAAAACAAACTTAACTATATCTTCCACTTCTTGCTTTTCATAAGATTCCAGCAGATCGACATGTGGCTTCCGTAAGCTTATTTTGGTTAAACGACGGGCAGAATCTGAAAAAAAAAAAAATACATTAATAAATAACATTTCAGTATTATATACAGAATTGCAAAGAAATACATACTTATTATATTCTTTACTTGTGCAATTTTTAGAATATTTACATCGCAAAATAAGACATTAAATCATCCTGAAAACTCTAAAAATTCATGACTGAAAAATAACATATTTAAATATGTTCAGACAAAAAAATATAAGTAACCTCTTCTAGACATTTTGCAAAGTACTTTAACGTGAAAATTAAATATTTTAATTCAGAAAATAATTATCTCATTTTTTATTTCAAAATATAATTTGTGAGCTTAGTAAAAATATAAGATTAAAAACAAAAATTAGTCTTCCTCACACAGAAATAGAGCTAAGCAATTGCAAACAAAAAGTTCTAGCTTCTTAAATACATTAACACATGTAAAAAAAACCTCAGATATTGAATGAAACAATTATACGAAGGAAAATTACAGCAATAACTCTTTTTCAGTCTTAAAAAACTAGAAGTAATAACATTTCACATCAAAAATACTTTTTTAAAAAGATCTGAAAGTATGTAAGTCCTACAGAATCATATAAAAAATTTTACAATGAAAATTGCCGAGATATTTTATATATATACATACAGTGTTGGAAATTGATTTATGAAAATATGGTTTTTTAACAAAAACTTCTTTAATATTCATTAAAAATGAATGAAATTTTGTGCATTATACATGCTATGTACAGAGGCTGTTCGCACATTTTTTAGACGATTTTGGTAAGCAGTAATAAAAAATCGTTTGCTGAAAAAGAAATAATTGCAATTGTACTATGTTTTTAAAAGTCAAAATTATCGTCTGCGGCTTGAAAGTTTTGTTTTTATTCAAAATGGCGTTTTAAACAAAGCAGTGGTTCGAAGGCTACATTTATGCTCTTTTCGAAGAGAAATATGCATACTCCGTTATCCAAAAACTATGTGAGAGTCATGGTTTTGTGATATCTATAGCGTCGATAGGTAATATCGTCAACAAGAAAGGAAAAAAACGTCAAATTGGAGCCTCAATTGGGACAAAAATTCCAGACAAGTATCCAAGGAAAAAACGGACATCTTCGACTATTGCAAAGGTACGTTGTTTAATGTTAAAAGAAAATCCCGCTAGTCAAAGGACAGTTGCAAAATCATTAAAATGCTCGGTGTCCACTGTAAACAAAATGATAAACGTTGATTTAAATCTTAAGAAAGCGAAAAAACGCAATGTGCAGCGTCTTCTTCCAAATCATATAGCTGAACGCAGGACACGCTGCAGAATTCTATATGAGAAACACTTATCCAAAGAAAAATGGAAAACAATTGTCACAATAGATGAATCATGGGTGTATTTAAATGATTGCAACAAAAAAAGAGCCATTTATTATCATAAAAGGGGAGAAAAAAATTTAAGTACATGGGTCAAAGAATCAAAAGAAAGTTTTTCTAAGGGATTCATGATTGTTGCTGGTTTTTCTTATAATGTCAAGTTAAAAAAAAAGAGAGTGGAAAAAATGTCAAGATTAACTCCAAATACTATCAGGAACATATTTTATCGCCAATTTTTCTGAATGAAATACCATCGCTTCACCCACAGTGCCATCAATGTGTGAGACTCCATCAGGACAAAGCTAGCAGTCACACATCAAAATCCACTGTAAATTTCCTAAAAGAAATTAAACAAAAAACTGGTATCAAGGCCATACCCTTCACTGATATCCCTACTAAATCTTTCGATGTATCACCTATGGATTTTTTGTGCTTTCGGACTTTTAAAATCTGCATTTTCCAAACGTCGTCCCAAAACGCTTACAGGACTCTGGAAAGCTGTTCAGGAGGAATGAGATAAAATACCTCTTCTGACACTGCAAAAGGCATTATTATCCTGGAAATTGCGGTGTCGAAAGATAGTTCAGAATAAGGGATGTGAAATAGAACAATTAAAACACAAGAATTTTATGTAATTTAGTTTTGTGAATACAATATGCATCGTCTAAAAAATGTGTGAACAGCCTCTGTATAACAAATGATTTACAAAAATAAAATTTCATACATAATAATAAACAAAAACATAAGGTAAAAAATTAGATTTTTGTAACATATAAACATGGAAATTGATTTATGAAATATCACATTTCATTGGCTATTCTGAAGTAATGTGACAAAAATTTGCATAAAACAAAGTAACGTGACTTGCGCAGTAGACATAAAAAGCTTTATATATCGGAAGCAATACATTTCAGCCATACTTTTCACGATGGGTAAACGAAAGGTGTTGTCTGTGGACGAAAGAGCCAAAATCGATGCATATCTAGAATGTGGAAAATCTGTTCTGGAAATTAGTAAATTAATTAAAAGACCAGTTGGTGTGATATATAACTATAGAAAAGATTCAGCAAATTTTGGCAAAAATTTTAACAAAAAAGGTAATCCACGTTTAAATGAGATGGAGAAAAGGAGGATTTTTCAGCTTCTATCAAAAACTGGCCACAATTCAAAGCAGATTTGTGCAGATCTATCACTTCCTGTTATTTCTAGAAGAGTTAGGCAAATTTTACATTCTTCATGGAGTGTGAGATGGTCGAAGATGAAATCTAGAAAGATACTTCTGCGTCACAAGCAGATGCGTTTTCAGTTTTGTGAGAAGTACATGACAATGGGCGACAACTGAAAGAAAGTCATTTTTTCCGAGGAAAAGAAATTTAATTTGGATGGCCCCGATGGTTTGAGGTATTATTGGAGAGATCTCTGAAAAGAACCAAAATCTACATTCAACAAAAATTATGGTGGCGGAAGTTTGATGGTTTGGGCAGCGATTGCTATGATGGCAGAAGTGAAATAGTATTTATAAATGGTCGTCAGAATTCATATGATTACAGCTTACTTTTAGAAAATTCCTTTCTTCCATTTGCATGGCAATATTATAGTTTAGATTACATCTTCATGCAAGACAATGCAAGTATTCACACTTCAAAAGCAATGAAAGATTGATCTGACGAACAGAATATTGTTCTTTTAGATCATCCACCTAATAGTCCTGATCTGAACCCCATCGAAAACATTTGGGGACAGCTTGTTCGAATGGTTTATGCAGACGGGATGCAGTACACATAAACTTGTAGAATTGAAAGCTTCAATCTGTCAAAACTGGAAATTAATTGATCAGAAGTACATTCAAAACATTGTTTTATCAATGCCATGTGGAATAAAAGAAACTGACATGGAAAGGCGGCTTTACTAACTATTAATTGCAATGAAATGTGATATTTCATAAATCAATTTCTATGTTTGTATGTTACGAAAATCTAATTTTTGACCTTATGTTTTTGTTTATTATTATGTATGAAATTTTATTTTTATAAATCATTTGTTTTACGTAGCATGTATAATGTATGAAAATTCATTCATTTTTAATGCATATTAAAGAAGTTTTTGTTAAAAAACCATGATTTCATAAATCAATTTCCAACACTGTATATTAGGACGGAGCGTAAAAAAAAAGTTTTCGATTTCAGTTTTGCCCTAGTGCGGAAAAGTTGGGTACTGGTGGGTAGGTCACGTATGCAAAGTTTTGGGAAAAACAAAAAATATCTTCCGTCTCCATTTCGGCCGTGAGTTTTAGCAGATTTTTACCATATAGTTAAAAACGTGTATTTCCATTGTTTTGTATGCAACTCGTCATTTTGTTCTTAAATAAAATACAGAGGTAATTCGAAACTTAATACAGAAAGGCAGCAGCTGACACACTGCATGCAAAAAGGTAAAGAAATATTTTGGCATGAAAACATTGTCGACAACAACTTTAGAAACGAAGCTTAAAACCTTCGTAAAAGACTCACGGAAATTGTTCAACATTTCTTCATGTAAGTGTGTTTCTTTTAACAAATGTTCTTGCCCAAATCATAAAAGGATTCCTGAAATGAAAAGAACTTTTCTTATAGACCAACGGGTACTTAGGCAAATGTCCATAGGCGCAGTTGACTTAAACTGAAAGCTGATGAAACGAGCCGATAGGAAGCAGAAAGAGCCAGAAGCAGTAAGTCTTAAAATAAATGTTTCGCCATCTGTTACTCCATCTAGGCTCATATTTCCTGATCCAGATTCTGACGTGGATTCACATAACTCCGATAGTGACACAGATTACTTGAAGCCTTCCCCATCCACATCCAGGATGACCCAATCTGAAGGGAAAATGAAGTTATGATCAAGCCGATACCCAGCAGTAGCTATAGCTTGTGACAGAACCGGAGTTTCAGATCGGACTGGAGCCATCATTGCAAGCGCTGTTTTGGAAGATTTGGGGATGATTACCGAAACACACACTTTAAATGTAATTGATAGACATAAAATAAGAAGAGAGAGGGAAAAAAATTCGGAAAGAATATCAGCAAGGAAATAAAAGACAGCTGAAACCACTGAAGGGACTTTATTTTGACGGAAGGAAGGACAAAACTCTAATGCAAGAGAGCATACGGGGAAAGATGTACCACAAAACAGTCCTGGAAGAAAACGTTTCAATGATTAAGGAACCTGGAAGCAAGTACCTTGGACACATAGCACTAACCTCATCATCAGCTTTGAGTATTTCTCAAATGATGCTTCAATGCATGTAGAATAAGAATATTGACATTTATCAACTAGTAGCAATAGGGTGTGATGGAACAGTCGTTAATGCTGGCTATAAAATCGGCGTGATTCACCTTTCTGGGGAAGCCATTGGGAAACCCTTGCACTGGTTTATCTGTCACGCATATCTGCCACGTATATCTGTCACGCGTTACACGCAAATGAGTTGCCACTCCGACATTTAGTGCAGCATTTGGATGGTGGAACGAGTAGCCCTAATGCATTTTCTGGTCCTACTGGGAAAGCATTGGCAAATTGTAAAAACCTCCCAGTTGTGAGATTTGTAGACATTTCGAGCGAATTTCCGAAAATCGACATAAGGATCTTAGCACACACAAGTGATAGCTTTGGGATATTTGTCAAGCTGTCACAAATAGAAATTGCTCATCAAGTTTGTCACAAAAGCACCCTGGGAAAATGTCTCATGCACGTTGGCAAACAACTGCAAATCGAATAAAGGGTTTATACATTAACTCGTCAGAGCCTTCAAACCGACTTCAAACTCTGGCAGAGTTCATCATGAAAGTGTACCCAGCTATGTGGTTTACAGTAAAATTAAATCCATATTGCACGTATGGTCCACGAAATTTGTGGAAGACAATAAACATCTCACGCTATCTTAAAAACGATTTAAAGACTGTGGTCGATCCCATTATCCAGAGAAATGGCTATTTTGGCCACCCGGAAGCAATAATATTGTCAATGGTCACAAATGACAGACAGTCCATTCGAAAACTTGGACTACGTAGGATTTTCCGAGCAAGAAAAAAAAAGAGAAAGGAATCAGACACTACAACATTTCGTCACTCAACTTCAAGGCAGTTTCATATATAGACCTTATTGATTGGCAGAAATGTAATTTGACGGAACCCCCGAAAACACCTCACTTGAAAGAAGATGATTTGAGAAATTTGATTTCCAGTGGATAGTCTGTAGCTCAACACCTTGGAAGTCTAAAATTTCCTTGCCACACACAAAGTGTTGAACGTTTCGTGAAACTAGTAACAAAGGTTTCTATGGCTGTGTGTGGAAGAAAGTAAGTGTGACGGTTTAGTTAGAACCCGAACAGAGTCGAGAAAAGCTATGCTATCATTTGGAATCAAATGCGAGTACCGAGTAAAACTGGAATAACTGCAAGGGCAAAGGAGTTATGTGCCGATACAGTTGGGTGGATAAGTGGGCACGGGTGGAACTCGCAATGCAGCCACCTCCCCATGGTGAGTTCTGAGTTTTTTCTGAATTTATTTCAGAAAAAGCGAAAAGCTGCATACAAAACAATGGAAATACACATTTTTAGCTGTATGGTAAAAATCTGCTAAAAATCACGGCCGAAATGGAGACGGAAGATATTTTTTGTTTTTCCCAAAACTTTGCATACGTGACCTACCCACCAGTACTCAACTTTTCCGCACTAGGGCAAAAACAAAATCGAAAACCTTTTTTTTACGCTCCGCCCTACTGTATATACATATATAAATATACACACATGTGTGTGTGTGTGTGTGTGTGTGTGTGTGTATATATATATACACTCACACTACCCTACAATAATGGACCGGACAGCAAGATGTGATGGTATAAGGCAGGGCTGACCAACTTTTTTTAGTTGCCGATCGACTTTTCTATGATTTTTTATTCAGCAATCGACTAGTTCTCATTTTTTGTGGAAAATGAGCAGCTTATCATCACTAACATAGTCCAAATATGTATGAAATTATGGCTTGCGATCGACTAAAATCATGTCGAAGATCGACCGGTTGTCACCCCTGGTATAAGAGAAAGAATACATGCTTTAATAGGGGGATGGTCCCCCTATTAAATGGGGGATTAGGTCCTGACCTAATCCCTATAGAAAATTTTGGGATGAGTTAGAGCGACACTTACAGACCAGGGAAACACATCTGAAATATACAGTTGAGCTGGCGACATACTTACAGCAGGAATGGTCACAAATACCCATAGCTGTGTATCAAAACCTTATAGAAAGTATGCCCAGAAGGGTTGCTAGTGTAATTGCAGCTCTTTTTAAAGAAAATTCCTCTCCTTCAGAACAAGCCAAACTGTAACGTATCTCATGGCTAAAACATCAACAAAAATGGTGTTAATGGAGTCTTGAGACACATCCAGATCCAGAGCCATCTCTCTTAAGCTTAAATAACGATTTTCCATCACCATTTCCTTCACTTGGTCGATGTTTCCGTCATCTGAAGATAGTGAAGGTCGACTTGAATGAGGCAAGTCATCAACCATTTCTCAGCCTTCTTTGAATACTTTATACCACTCATATTCTTGTGTTTTTGACAAAGCTGACTCATTATAGGCCTTCTCCAACGTCTTGAATGATTCAGCACAAAAAATTTCATTGGCAACACCAAATTTGAGGCAAACTCTTTCTACGGTACTTTTGTTCATTTTAAAAATTGCAGAGCATACTCGAGTACCAGTTTCAAAAATCAGAGCAGGTGAAAATATTGTTGCCACAACAGCATGAAAACTCTAGGCAACAATTAGGTACACTGGCCCTATCATACAGCAAGTTTTCTTTTCAATTCCTTTTAGACAAGTTTTTTAAATGAATCATTCCCAGTATTTATTTGACAGAATGTATGCGAACAAAATTGTCTTCAAGACTACTTTTTTTTTTATGAGATTTTTTTTTAACTTCAAAAATAAGATTAAGCTAACACCCATATTATGAACCATCATTATCACAGTTCTGTCAATTTTAATGGATAAAAATGACATTAACATTTAAAGTAATAGAATTTTGATACCTGCAGTGTACTACACAGTATGAAGAATGGATACTTATAGATTCCTATATATGTGTGTGTGAGTATTTTATATTATAAGTAAAACAAGTGTATTACAGAAAAATATATACAGTCTAAAGCTATACCTGGAATCTTGAGCCATTTATCCAATTCAGACTGTGCCTTCTCATTCAACTCGGATGGAGAATCCACTAACTCATTTACAATGTGCAGTTTCAATGCTTCTTCTGGTGTGAAAAGTTTCCCTAAATTTAAAGCATGTTCTGCTACTTTAAAATTTAAGGTTCCAATGTATAAGTCCCTAAACCTAAAACATTGATGTAAAAAGAAACAAATAAAATCTGAAAAATTATTTCTTGAGGAACAAAAGTAAGTTTAATGTAAACATCAATACATTCATAATAAATATCATTTTATATCTGTATAAAATATTTAACCATGAAGTAAACTTTGCCCAAACCAAACTGCTGAAAAAGGGTACACCTAAAAAAAATTCAACTATTCAAATTTAAAGGGAAAGTAAAAAAAGCAAACCTTTTTCATTTAAGGATTTCTAAATAATATCACCAGTTAATTTTCTTAATGCAGGGGAGGGGGAGGAATTTTAAATATCATTAACCAAAATTTAAAATCTTACATAGATTTTGCTTAGAAGATTTAAATTTTATTACAAGCATACTTATAGATATAATTTATTAATTCAATTACAATTTCTATTTCTAAAGACATTAATAAAACTAAGAAGTTTTAATTATTACCATACATAGATGAAATTGATTTACATGAGAATTAAAAGAGAAAAATGTTTAAATCCTTACCATTTTGGAGCAACTATGCCCTTAAATGAAACAAAAAACAAGAATTATTAAAACATATAACTTAAATAAAACTATCTATGAAATAATAAACATAAATTCTGCCGAATGAAATTCTAACAGTTCATCATAAAAGAAAGTTTTCAGAGCTATGATGTTAATATTGAGTAACTATTCCTAAAAATATATTTTTTAAAAATCAAACTTTTACATAATTTAACTGAATAAGTATTGTAATTAATATTTATCTTATATTCACTTCATATTTTAAATGAAAAAATAATTCACAATGAAAATATATTTACTATTTGATACACAATACTATCTTAGTAGAACTTGCAAATACAGAATTAGAAAAATAGATAGTATCATAAGAATAAAAGTACAAAAAGTTTGTGTCAATAGTTCGTACATACCAAAAGAGTCTCATTTAAACCAATAGTTGCTCTACTTTTCACCATAATGCTATGATCACAGCTGAGAGCCAGAAGACAGCCACCAGCTGGACAGTGTCCCTAATATAAAAAAATGCTATTTTAGCTTTCAAGGGGATGATAAACTAACTATATAAAAGGATAAATCTTTCAGTATCTAAGAAATAATATAATGAGAAAGCAATACTTCATTTAATCTATGTATATAAAACAGTTCTGTAACTGACTGACAGATAATGCACAGACCAAACCGTGGACCTAAAGGGCTGAAATTTTGCATGGTGATTCTTCTTACAGTGTAGGGGTGCACTAAGAAAGATTTTTTAAAAATTCTTCTTAAATTTTTTAAATTAAATTTTTAAGCTGGTTTTGCAAGTTTTTTTTTAAGTTTGCATTTAAAATAATGATCTGAAGGTTATAAAATTTATATCACAAGGAAGATCATAAAAATTCCTTTAAAATGAAATCTTTTATGAATCTTTACCTCCCTTTTCAGATTTTTGGTGAATTTTTAAAAATTAATTTTTAGAATTTAATTTTGGCAGTGCGCCTAACTCAATATGTTTCGCTTGGGCAAGCAGTAAACAGTTACACAGAAAAGAATCAAAAATTATTATTATTATTTTTTTTTTTTAAAGGAGGTAAGGAACAATAAGTAATCCTATGTTAATAACCTGTGGTAGTTTTGTTAGAAAAGACTAGCTGAAATTTTTTTATAAACATAGTTTGTTGGTTTTTTTTACATTAATTGCATACATTGACCGTTGTATTTAATTTGAATATTTTCTTCTACATTCTTTTGTCTATAAAACCTACATTCTTTTGTCTATAAAGAAATATTTATGAAACAGATTTAAATAATATAAAAAAGGAGATCTCTGAACAAGCTTGGAAGTTACACAAAAAAAAACCCTTAATGCATTTTTATACATGTGTGACACATGAGCATGCATCATAACTTTAAATCAAACTGAAAACAAAATACTAAGCTGAACATTGATAATACATATGATTAGAATATTAAAATTATTTTCCTTCAAATTATTAGAATAATGAAGTTATAGACAATGTGTTAAAATATATATTCTGTGACACAAATTATGTTAAAAAATTACAGAAAAAAAAACCCATCATCATCACAGATTGCTGACTGTCCTAAGATGGGCCAAAGCCTTTTTCTCATCTGAGGGCTTAAGATTACTCTGGAATACTCAATTTTTGCAATATTAATAAAAAAAACTTTATTTTAAAGAAAATTACAGATATAATAACTTATGAGATACTTATGAAAAATGCGTAACAGGAACACACAGCTTCTTAATATTCACAATGAAAAATTAAAGAGTAGTGACTAGTTTCGAAATAATTAATAGTTCTTCACAGGCTGAGGTACATAAGGTATGATTGTTTCTACCAACAATTCACAAATGCACGGAAATTATGTCTAAAACATAGATATAATTAACAAATAGACAGAAACTATGTCTAAAATATAGTGCAAAGTTTATCATATCTGCAATGAACAGACTATATCTTATTCATACAAGAATCAACATTTTAAACAACCATATGACTACTTACATTTATAGCTGCTATAGATATTAGAGGTGTCATGTAAAGAGTTTTCCACATAGTCTGTAGAGATGTCCAAAATAATCTTAATCTCTCTTCTTTAGGATGATACATTTCAGTGATGTCCAAACCCGCTGAGAAAACTGTTGGAGAACTCTAAATGGAATTCAAAAGCTATTAATTAAAATTATTAAACTTAATAAAACTGTACATGATTCTAATTAACAAAAATATTTAATTACTATTTTAATAGGGTTTTAAATTTTAATAATACCCATAATTTTATACTCAAAGGGAGATATTGCAGATATATTCTAATAATATATATCATGGCAAAACATGAGAAAAAGCGTACTTTCCCATTATACTAACCTGTCACCAACTTTATGCAAAAAGTAACCAAGTAAATAAAATGAATACAAGAAAATACTCACTTTCCATGACACATTTCCACTCTTGTGAACTACATTTTTAAGTTTAAAAAAAAAATCCCAAGGGAATAGAAGAAATAACAGATAAGACTGACTTTTAACATCATATATTATCTTTTCCAAACTACTTTTCTACTTTCAGCGGCATCTATATTGTTGTTCCTTTCATGTAAGAATTTTCATTTACATGAAGTACATAAAAGTGGATAAAATAACTTTATTTAAGTGTATGTCAGAAAAGAACAGAGCTACATCAGAAAATGAATCTTAAAAAACCTTTAAGTTTAATTTTCATGTACATATAACTCCACATCTTACATACACTTAAACAAAGCTGTTTTCTTAGTAAAGTCACAGTGCAGTGACCGTGCCTGTGATTTGTAAGTAGGTGTTCAAGAGATCAAATCTCAGTCTTTCAAGCATATAAAAATGGTTTTTCCTCGCAAAAAGTTGAATTTTGTGAAGAGGTTGATAGTAGGTCGGTATAATGAGAAGTACCAAAAAAAAAAGGTACATTATATGATTATTTTAAGGAGGAAATAAAACAAGTATATGATTTTAAGTTATATACATAAGAAGGAATACGTTAGGAAATTTTTAGTCAAACTTAAGACCGAGATTCAGTTTGACAAGTTTATAAAGGATGTTTTTAAAACCATTACAGGAAAGAATTTGTACTTCAAAACAAGCAAACTATCAACTACAGATTTATTTTATATTTATCCCTTTGATGCACAATAATAATAATAAATTTAAATACAGTGGAATCTCAATCTATCGTTTTTCAAGGGACCGATTAAAATGAACGATAAAGGCAGGAAAACGATAGATGTGGAAACATAACAAAGCAATATGATAGTTGGGACTAGATAAAATGAACGACACATACGGAAAAATGATGGATCCGAAAACGATCGATCGAGATTCCACTGTGTATATATACTCTTCATTACCACTCAAAAAAAAAAAAAGATTGATTTCAAGTATTACAGTTCAGATTATTTCAGCTTGTAAAAAATAAATAAGAAGTGTATGCCTTCAAATGTAAAACTGCAATATATTTACATAAATATATAAGAATATTATTATTTATACCTTAATTACAAGTTATAAAAATCACTTATCGACCATTAGCTGATATACTTTTGAATGTTCTCTACAGAAATATCAGCCACATAAAAACAGATTAGCTGCTTTTAAAACATTTTCAAGAACTCTGAGTTAAAACTATTCAATTACATACTATTTAAATGTCAGAGAAACACTGACCTAAATCATAAAGATCAAGAGTATATTTTGATATAATCATGATATGACAAGATGAAACACAAATGTCAGATAGATTCTTTGCGAAAAATTTTAAAAGAAAATTGTTTTCATAAGCTTATTTATCCAATGTAATATAAACAATTTATCTTAAATTCTCTCTAACAAAAATTTAATTATACATTATAGCAAAATTCACAAATTAGAAAACAGTAATATACTTACTGAAGACAGCACAAATCCACGAAATCCTTTTTTTTCTAATGATTCAATTGAAGATGTCAATTGATGAAGAAGTTCATAATTTAAACTATTTACAGGTGGCCTTTGCATTACTAAATTAGCAGTTTCTAAAATATATAAAAATAAATCTGAAATCAGTTATGTTTACAGAAAACATGTACATTTATCATAAAAACATAATAACCAGTCTAATATAAAACCTAACAAACTTAAAAACAAGATGAAAACAAATGTGACAAGACTCACAAGAGAAATTTCAGGTTTGGTTTATTTTAACTTAGCATTACACAGAGTTACCTACGTAGCTACCTCATAATTTATAATTCTCAACAATCTCAGTTCCTAATTTGCGAGTCATAACTTTCAGAGAATTGCCATATAAACTTTTAAAAATTTTTTTTATCACTGGGAAAATTTTCAAAATTATTTTCATACGGCTGTACAGTAATATTTAATTAGAGGATAATGTATTTATTTATGTAACTGAAAAAAAGTGATTTACAGTCAACCATGCCAGATAATTAAATAATATTAGATGTCTACTAAGTTCTTGCATATTTAATATTATTTTAATCAATTGTTAAAATGGGCCTTAAACTTTTTTTTTTCTCCTCCAAATTTCCGCCATAACCAACATTGACTTCCCAACAAATTAAACAATTCAGTGTCATTACTATGAAATACCTGTGTCATAAATAGTCAATAAATAAAATACATATTCACTGTGGTTGAAAGTTTGATATCAAAATTCCTTTTTAATCAGAATATTGATTTTTGAGTGTCTGATACAAAATTCTGAGTACAGATATGTTTTATGCACCTCCCTGCCAAGTTTGACGAATTGGGGTTTTAGCAAGTTGCTATCATAAACAGGGGTCAAACACTGAAAAAGGTAAAGAAACACCATTCATGTAACAGTTATCCACACTATGATATCTCCAACCTATTAACCTCACAGAGAGATATCAATTAATATACACTCAAATTCAAGATGACTAATTTTTCTACATGCACAGACACTATACATCTGTTACCTGCAATCTCAGAAAGGGCTACTAACACTAATCTACAAATATGCCAATGAGATGTAAAATAAAGTAAATTATGCACACAGTAAACAGGACTTATTAAAATTAAACTAAATAAATAACTAAATATTTTTAGAAATCTCAAATTCTATGAAATCTCTTTCACCGACTTGCATTAATTAGCTAAAACATAATTTACTTCCAATAACCATGCCATTTTTCAGTGAAAATATTTTGAAATGATAAATGAAATTGATCTAGTATCAAATCTGGTGTAATATACTGGTAACACTAAGTCCGATTCATTCAGATTTTCCGTATTATAGAAGCATATATTGTCCCACTAGTAAATTATGGACTTAATATATAGGTGGGAGGGAAAAAAATGCTTTACACAGACTATCAACTTGCCAATGTAAATGAAAAGATAAGCGATAGATAAAGAAAAATACGACAAAAACAACAAAAATATCGCCAAATTTGTGGCACAGGATATGGGACTTCTCCCGAAATCATTGCTATCTAGATAAATTTAAGTAAAACCTTCATATAGCAATTACTTTTTTTTTCATCCTCAACGATGTTAATAAAATTTCGGGCCGTAGCATCAGAACTTAAGGCGGCTGTGTAATTTTTGGAAAGAATATGTGCTACTTGGTGCAATTTATTGTAAAAAAGCTTAATTTTACAATTCATAATAATAATAATAATTGTTTTTAACTAGATTTAAATAGATGACATATAAAGATCGAAGATAACTAATCAGAAAATCATAAACGAATCATCGATATGCTTCGTAACTCGATTTTCAATCGACTGCTTAGATAAGGAAAATCAGGGAGGAAAATTGTAGATCTCTTTTGTGCTACCTGGGGATAACGATGAGTGGTTTCCACATCTCTGTTACAGACCAGAAAATATCAATAGTGCACAGTTCATGAAGCTATATATATTTATTTATATATATAGTTTCATGTTACAGTCATATATTGAAGTCTATTGATGTCAGTATAATTTTCTGTTTGAAGCAAATATTTCCTTAAAACTTGTAAAACATTGACTATACATCTTTTTAAACTGTTAAACTTTTAACTATTAACTGGAAAACTTCCAACCAATTGACATTTTAACTAAACAATAGTTAAAAGGAATTCAGCATTGAGAGATCTGCTTTTATTTAGAAATTATTTGAAGGTATTGCCATCTGGCGTTAAATCTGAAGATTTATTTCACAGATAATAAACAATATAATTTATTCTCTAGTTCTCATGGTTGTTGTTTTACTCTGAACGAGTTGTAAACCCATGCATGTGACGTTGGAATTAATGAATGCGCCGATATTTGTTGTTCTATAGATTTATTAGTAAATTAAACTGAGTAGGTAAGTAGGAAACTGAAGTGTTATGATTCAATTATTTAAAATTTTGGTAGAAATTTCATCATTTTCTTAATACGCATTTGTTTCTGCTTATTACATCATTTTTTACAATCTTAACCAAAAGTGTATTATGAATGCTTTAAACACGTCATTATTTTAAATATAAAATATCATGCTTCCCCAAAACTAAAATGTTTCCTTTGTCTTGAGTAATTTCATCAGCCTTTAAGGCAATAGTTAATGCCACATGTTTGTATTATCAAAATATTTATATTTAGATTTTGACCGTTCAAAGCATATGTTAAATTTTGTATTCCTACATCTGATTTTGTAAGCATTGAAGCAAACTCTAATAGACTGATTTTTGTTCCTTATTTTATGTACAGTGATTGTAGTAATTTAGCAAATTTTTCTATTATAGACTTTATTCCGAATTACTCTACATCCAAAGAAAAAAGTGAACAGTTTTATTTTATTACTAAGATTTCTGTTTAAAGAAAAGTTTATTTCGATCGAGTGTATATAAACTAATGAACAGAAAATTTGCATCTAATGGTCGTTTTGACGGAATGTTAAATTAAATGATTCCATATTTTCGGCCTAAAAACGTCATATAATGTACTGTTGTGCAGCATGAATTGTATTCTACGCCTTTTTTTCTTCATCTCAAGATTCTCAGAATATTTTGGAGAAACATATGCATATTTTAAAATTATTTTTCCCATGTTGAGAATTAATCAGGATTGGTATTAACTTACATTTGAAAGCCCTATTTAATATCCCAATCAATTAGCTAGCAGATTTGAATGAGAATGATATTGTTTTGAACTGGATGATAGACTTATTTTATTTAAATCAAATAAGTTTATTCCTTTCTGAAATTAAGTATATTATTTTTAACAGTTATAACATTACATAAGTAAACCGATTTAATGATGAAGAAATATTAAATTATGAATTCTTTCTGTATTAGTATAAGTTTAAAATAATTAAAAGGAGAAGTTTCTGTACTTTTACAAGATGAATATGAGATTTTAAAAACTTTGGTGGAAAAATATACCATAGCATAGAAATAGTGAAGCTTGAGTTCTCATTAATATTTATACAAAAATGAGTCAGTTATATATCTGTATGATAATTTCAAATATGATGGTGCAATATCTATTTCATTAATTTCCCCTCGGAATGTATATTTAATGCATGAACATGATACTTTAATATTGTAAACAATAATATGTAGTAAAGTATTCTCAAATAACAATATAATTTTTAAAAGTCCAACAGTTTTATTTGAAATAAGATTAATTATTTTTTTTTTAAGTTAAGTGTAATAGATTAGTTGGGTATACTGTACATATATATTATGAATGGTCGAACAGCAAGTTTTATATCTAGTTGGACCAGTAACCAGCGTTTGTAATGGAATAGCCCATTGGGCTATATCCAGAAGCAAGGATTTTTGGATCTCAATGAAGGGGCTTTTCTTAACAGTTGTTTAGAGCCAAATTTTTCTTTACCACATGTCAGCTTTAATGAAAATCTCAAGTGTCCCACAAGTAAAAGTCTACAACACCCGATTTACCAAAACAATGGGCTCTTGAAGTCACTATGATATTCTAACTGATCCAATCCAAATATATGGAGGAGATATGTAAGGAGTAATATATGGAGGAGAATAAGCAAGAGTTTGGCCGTATAGGGAACTGTATGTTCATCAAGGCCTCAAATATCAGGATCAAATTTTAAAATCCCAATAATAGCTCAGTTTTTAGATCAGAGCTGATAGCCATTAGAGAGGCCCTAAAAATTTTTTTGAATCATCTCTGTTTAAAAATATCTGAATCTTGACTGACATCAAGAGTGCCATTCATCATCTATTGAACTGGCTGCTTATCACTGATTAAACAAGTACCGACATTCTCTTTCTTCTTTCTTGCATGACAGACTCCAAATCAATAACTTTTCAGTAGATCTCATCATATGTGTGTTTGTTCAGCAATGATCAAGCTGACCTACTAGCAAATGAGAGCTGTTTAGAAGATTTGCCCCTGTTTGATGTCTTAACTGCATCAGAAGCTCAATCTGTTTTTAAGACCAGGCTATACAGTGTTTGGAGAGAGCCTCCTACTCATCATTGGTATCTGGTCAAGTGACCTGGTGTGGCCTTGCGTTTTGAAGGTCCGAGACCAATACAGTCTACCCTGGCCCATCTTTGGAGTGGCCATACAAAAAGTATGTGCTTCATTAACTCTACAACTGTCTTTCCCCCTTGTTCCTGTTCTTCTGTTCCTTTGAATCCTTCTGGCATAGTGGACTGTTTAGGTATCGTTGTGAGCATGCTTGCCGAAGATGATGCTGCTGCCTCACTTTTGCTTACACGACAGAGCCTCTTGGGCCTGGTCTAGCATTCTCTAGTCAAGAGGGCTTAGCAACAAAATATTTTCTATTCATTTGATAAAGCCATAATTTCTTATACATCTCTGAATTCTGTCATTTCTGATACATTTACCATTTATAAAGTCTAAATAAAAGGCAGTATTCTTTCGATTATGAAGTTATATTTTCATGTTTATAGTAAAATTTGTTAATGAATGTAATTTTCTGCATTCAATACATATCTATATTTATTTAAATTTCTAATTTTGTAATTGAGTGCTGTGATAATTGTGTATTAGAAATTTATATAAATATAATTTCCTATTTATATTAATAAGCATGTATATGTAGTACTTTTCCATTTGCTGGGTGCAAGTAATAAATTGCCAAATATGGTTCACAAGTTGCATGTTTTGTGTTTTTTTTTTTTTTTTGGGGGGGGGGGTTGTTTGTTTGTTTATTAACTGCAACTCTCCTGAATAATGTGTGTGAACGAACAAAATGTATAAGTAAACATTAATTATATTCATTACATAGTAAATATAGTGTGTCCCAAAATTCATGCAAGAAGTAATTTTGATAGAAAACACAAGTTTATAATTAAAAATTGTAAATTTTTTATTGATTCATAAAGTATACAGTATAGGGTTATGCTTGGAATATTATATTGGGTAAATAGCTTTGCTGCGATATACACACTCTTTTTTTTAAAATTTTCTATGACCGTTTTGCATAAATATGGCTGAATTTCATTGATACAGTGCTCAGTTTCTTCCTTCAAGGCATGAGTGGTCATTGGCTTGTTAACATAAACCGTAGACTTTAAAAAAACCCAAAGAAAAAAGTCTAATGGCGTTAAATTGTATGATCTGAGCAGGTAATTCTATTCACCAAAACAGGAAATTACATGACCAGGAAATGACTCATGGAGTAATAGAACTAACTGTTTCTTGGGCAGAAAGGCATGTAGTACCGTCTTGTTAAAACCACATGTCATCCATATCTTGCAATTTAGGCACTTAAAACTGTATTATCATGTTGTGATAGAGAGCATCAATTAACTGTTATTGTGTGACCAGCAGCATTTTTATAGAAGAATGGTCTGATGACAGGCCCATCGTCAGGGTGGGGCATGGGGGACAAAATCCCCAGGGACTGGGCTTACAGGGGCCCGGTTAAAATAAGAGTTGAATAAAAAAATGTGTACAATGTTCAAATATTGAGTGGGATGGGGCCCGCCATATTATTTTGTCCCGGGCCCTAGCTCAGCTGACGGAGGCCCTGTCCGATGATGCCTCCAGGCCCAATTCTGCACCAAACAGGGACACGTTATGGATGCATTTGTTTCTCAACAATCACTCGTGGATTTTCTGAACCCTAAATGAAACAATTTTGTTGATTAACCAAGCCATCAAAATTAAAATGAGCCTTATCGCTGAAGATGATTTTGTTCTCGAAAATTCAGCATCCACTTGTTATTGATCCATAATCCACTCAACTAACTCTAATTGCTGTGCATGGTCAGTAAGTTTCAGTTCTTGAGTCAATTGAACTTTGTAAGCATGAAAATGCAAATCTTTCATGAGAATACTCTATAGAGAGCTTCTCGAAATCTCCAATTCTTGACCATGGTGCCAAATTGATGTCCCTGGACTCTCAGCAACACTCTCATGAACGGCTTTGATGTTTTGTGTTTGAAGAACAAGGTGTTTAAGATCACTAACTGATCCAGTCTCCCTAAATCTTATAATTAAATTCTTCACAGTTGTGAAGTTAAATCACTATTCTGACCATATTTTATATGTAAATTGCAAACTGTAGCTGCCACATTTTCATTATTTTAATAATATTGCTCAACAATGAAAACCCATTCCTTTGTGTAGTTAATAACCCTGAACTGTCAGCTGCCATGTTGTCTTTTTTGTTGTTGTTGTCAACATTTATTGCACAAATGACACAAATTTCAAATCTTGTGGGAATTTTGGAACACCTTTTATTTAATTAAGAGGTCAAAAATCTTTAATGTCCTTCAAAATGTCTTCAAAAGGATCCTCTTGTTATTATTTAGCATAGCTATTATCTATTTAACCAATTTCATAGGGTTGCCAGGTTGGCAATTTTTAATTCTTGCGAATGGCAATATTTGTTGATCTGATGTCAGATGCATCCAGCTAACTGTGAAGTACTATATGCATATGTGTGTGTGTGGGTGGTCATTGTTTTTACAGGGTTTCAAGCCCCTTTAAACCACCTGATTCCAGTGAACAGTCAGTCAGTGTTTTACTTTGGGGGTTTCAGCCCCTTTACACCACATTAAAATGAAGTTTTAATCTTTAGGATGTTTTCTTCATGAGTACCTAAGATCTAAGAGGAACCATATATATATGCAGTATTTGAGGTTTCTATCCTTTATGGCTCCACAGATGCAGTGATTAGTTAGTCAACCTTAATTTTAGGGGGATTAAGACTCTTTTAACCCTCTTAAATTTTGAATTTTTAAAATGATTTCTTATTGAGCCATTAGGGTATAAGAGGAACTACTATGCAAATTTTCAGCTTCCTAGTCCTTATGGTTCTGGAGTTAGTGTTTTCTTTTTTTAGGGGGGGGGGGAGTAAAACCCCTTTCAACCCCCTTAATATTTGTATTTTAAAAAGAAAAGCACTTAAAGCTCAAGAGTAACCACCATTCAGAATTTCAGCTTCCAATCCTTTGGGTTAAAAAATACAGTGGATTTTTTTTTTAGGGGGAAAGGGCTTTTAATCCCCTTAAAATTTGTATTTTCAAAGATTTCTTAGTAGGGACCTAGGACTTAATTGGGATTACCATTCAAAATATCAGCCTCCTAGGCCTTATGGTTCCTTTTTTTTTTGGGGGGGGGGGGGGAGATTGAGGTTAATCACTTTAAAAATTGTATTTTTAAAGATTTCTTAGTGTGCATCTAGGTCTTAAGAGGAACCATCATTCAAAATTTAAGCTGCCGAGGCCTCATGGTTCCAGAGATACAAATTTTTTTTTTTTGGGGGGGGGGGGGAATTAAGCCCCTATTGACCCCCTTAAAATTTGAATTTTTTTGTATACACAAAATATTCAAATGTATATGTATACACAGTGAAACTTCTCTAAGCAGCCACCCCTCAAGATGGCCTCTTTTTTTTTTTCCTTGACCCATGACTGGCTGCTATAAAGAAGTTTTACTATATATAAATATATATATATGTGCGTGTGTGTGTGTATTGTTCTTGTTTTATATTTGATTGATATATATATATACACAGTGGAATCTCGATCCATCGTTTTTCCGCATGTGTCATTAATTTTATCCAGTCCCAAAGATCATATTGCTTTGTTATGTTTCCGCATCTATCGTTTTCCCGCATTTATCGTTCATTTCAATCAGTCCCTTGAAAAATGATAGATCGAGATTCCACTGTATATATTTACTTCATAAGGCTTCTTATTAGAAATTCAATTTCTAATGTTTTGTATTTTATTATTTTCAGATTGCTTAAACTTTATTCCGAAGACACATCTCTATAATAAATCTCATTTTTTGTCTAGTCACAGTTCAGATGAGATTAGATTACCAAATATGGATTCCCATGATGAGAAATTAGATTCTGCTCAATCATCTAAAGTGTCTACCTGTAATACTACATATGCTCAAGTTCTCGCTAAAGGTTCTTCTGATGTTAATGATGCATCAAATAATAATCCAACAAACTTAACGGAAGCAGTTAATGGAAATGATAGTTTATCTGTCGACCAAAATCCACAAGACAGTGCCATAAATGAACTTTCTGCTAAAAGTGTTGATTCAAATTTAGAACTTTCCCAGAGTGATAGTTTTGAAGATGCAGAGGATAGCCATATGAATTCCTCATCTACAATCAAAAGTAGTGAGTTAATACAAAATACAACTGAAGAAACATCATCACTAATTACTGCTGAAAATGACAGCAGGCCAGCAGATCAACTGAATGATACAGATCAACTGAATGATAGTCAGTCTTCAGGTATATGTTTACTATGAACCAGTTTTCCTCATATTCTATGAATTAACAGTACTACTTTCAACTTCTAATATATGATATTGATTTAAAAGTGTATTTAAAAATATGTGGTGTGCATCGTATAAATATATTTATGAAAGTATAATACTTGGTCCTTTCCTTTGGTGTGTGCTCTAACATAGGAGTGATCATAACTAAGCATACCTTATCAGGTTTTAATCATCATGCATGAGGGCTAAAAAAATTATGAATTATTCTAAATTATCAAAGTAGTATGAAACACAGTAAAGTTGTTAAATTACTTGTTTTTTATTATTTTTTTTTTTATTTATTTATTGAATTCAATGAATTGCATAGGTTCTCTGTAGATTAATTATTGCTTCTTAGTAACTAGTTTTGTCCGAATTATTGGATCATGTTAGTTTAATTTTTATTTTGTTATTTGAATTTTTATTAGTCATTTTTCAACAAATGAGATTTGCATGAAGGAAAAGATCAAACTAGAAATGTAAAATATACATATTTCTCTGACTTCAAGTCAAGGTAATTTCTAAGTTTCTTCCCTAATGGGGTCTTCTGTTTAGTATAGCTGTTGAATAAAAAAGAAACACATTGATAAATTTTTCTCAGGGTAACACCATGTTAAATTTTGTCAAAATAAGATGCACTGTAATGATAAATTAGCAGCTATATCTTGCAAAGGATAGTTTACATAGCAGGCATGTTGCCATTCTGTCATATAATCAAAAATAAAATTTTCTATGTCTGTGTTAAGTTTCACTTTTACAATATATTATGTTTCTTGCGAGTTATATAAAAGTAAATTGGTTATATTACATTAAAAATAATTTTTCATTTTATTACTAATTTCAAATCAATCAACAGTTTATCTAAACTTTTAAACTGCATACTTAAGATTAGTAAAGAGATAAAACATTTTAAAAATTTGGTAATAACTTTAAAACTTAAAATATTTTAATTGTGACTGGAGAGGAATACTGTGAAAAATCAGCTAGATTAAAAGCATTAGGGAAAAAACTTGTTATATGTGCGTAATATTTTTCCTTGTTCAAAGAAAAAGGGTTGAAATTTTCTGGTGTTTGATTTAACTATAAACATGGTAGACTGACACTTTCCTCTAAGCTGATTGCATGATTGATGAAAATAGTTTAAAATTGAATTTTACTTTCTATAGAATACAGTGAAAGTGGAGAAGAAGCCGATTTAGAAGAAGATGCAGTCATTGTTTATGAGATGCATCCTTCAGCTATGAAATGGAGATTTCGTTCAAATACAGAATTTGATCTTCCAGAAACAGTCACTGTTCTAGAAACAAGCGAAGGGTCTAAAGTCTATGTTGTTGGTACAGCTCATTTCAGCAGGGAGAGTCAAGAAGATGTTGCCAGAGTAAATATGTTTATGTACTTTGTTATGTGTTAGTTTACTTTTATAAATAATCTACTGTCCTGTTGTATAAGAAAAGTTATACAACAGGACAGTATTGGGAGCCTATTTGTGTCCAGTTACTCAATAATTTAACATATCATGAATTCTGTTGAAATTTCTAGTTCAATAAAGCCTAGAACAGTGGATATTTGTATGTGTAATATATGATCAGAGGTGCAAGTGCTTTTCCATTTGTAGCAGACATAGCCAAATTCTATTTTATTTTATTCTGTTCCAAATGCAGAATTTTACTTAATGTTGCACCCAATTCTGTACAACTTGCTTTTTATTTCATCTTTTTTTTTTTTTTTTTAAATCTTCAGCCAACCATAAACTACCAGATCAAGATATACCTTGGATAACCTCATCTTCTACTTCATTCTTTGAAAAGAATCCAGTGTAAAATGTTAATAACTTTGAACCTCATTATTAACATATCATTAATATTTGAACAAAAACATAAAGTAGTGTGATAGTTGGTTAGTCTTGTAAAACAGGCATAATATAGGGAGGCAAAGAAACATTGTATAGAAGTTTCTCTTTGCCTGCCTCCCTGTTCTCTGTCCTAAGTAACTGCCAGATTAATCCTCTCTTGAACTGCAGCCATAATTTTTTTGGGGAAAGTAGAGAGCTTACATTTTTATACAGAAGCATAATCAACGGCAATTTTGGGTTATTAATTTGTAGTAAAAAGTGACTGATCTTGTTGGTGGTGGGCCTCTGGTTACTTTTTTGGTACCATTATATTCTTGACTACACTGCCCGGGCAATCTAAGTTATGGTAAGTTATTGAAATAATTTTCTAGTCATCACAAATTGGGGAAATGGGACAGTATAACATATTGAGATTTCTGTGTGATTAAGGACTGTACAGTGACTAGCTGAGCCCAAGGCTAGCAGTTATTCACAGCCTCTGATAGCAGGATTGCAGAAAGATTGAAAGCAATGTTTTGACATTCCTGTTGGTATTTTTAAATTACAAGATTTTTAAATCTATCCTGATCTCTTTTTCATTATTAAAATATATACCATACCTCCTCTAATTGATTAGCTCATATAACATGGTTTTTGTTAATCATATCTTACTCCTTCAGCATTTTTATCTGTTTCAAGTGCTAGCAATGTTTGCTGTCATGTATGCAATTTTTTTTTTCTTTAACAGTAAACATAATCCTGAGTTACAGTAAATTTACTTGTTCTAAAACTTGCAGTTTCTAAGAATTGCTGTAATTTGCTCCATATTAGTTGATCTGCAAATAAATAATCAATTTTACCAAATCTGGCAACTTATTGCTTATGCGCTCAGTTAAGTCTATTTCAAATTCACAAATTTGTTTGTTAAAAAAAATCAGTATGTAGTGCTTGCATTGCGACAAACTGTAAATAATTTAATAACCCCTAACATTTCAGAAAATTTGGAAATATTGCCATTAAAATTAGTTGATTAACATCTTTATTCACAGAAGCATAAAACCTCCACAGGGGTTTAATGAAGGAATTTGGAGAACCTGTGATTGATGAGCTTAATTCTCCCTACTATAAATCCTACATGGCTAGGGACAGTGTCACTCTGTCAAATTCTTCTATTAATTTTTCATTTGACTATATCACATAGAACTAAGTTTCATTGATTTCACCCATGTTTGCCTTAGTTATCAATTTTAATCTGTTGTAATAAATAGGTATAAAGGGTTACAATGGTGTAATAACATTGATTTCAATGCAAAATATATAGAGAGAATTTTTTCAAAAAGATCAAAATGTAAGGTTAATATTCTAAGGCAGTTGTTATTCTGAAGCTACGTTTATTGCTTCTCCTTTTTTTGTTGTTGTTTGGCAAAGTATTTAATGATAGCAGTAAATTCTTTTGGATTTTGCTTGTCCCTTTTGATTACAGCACTCTGTTACTCTCTGTTGACTTTAATATTGCAAGTATGCCTTCTGCATAAGAGATTTGCATAGCTGATGTCACAATGAGTGGGAATCGATATTATTGTTAATATGATTTAGATATTTGGACTACGCTTCATATATAGCAGGGGTGGACAAATAGCGACCCGCTACAGATATTTTCGTGGTCCAAGACACCCAGAAAAATTGCCAAAGACAGCCAGAAAGGATGCCAATATTTTATTTTATTTATATTTATTGACTTTTACGATACAATTTATACCATTCTGAAATGCAAAGTTAATTAATAAATACAATAATTTTAAAAGGTATGGCCCTCCGTTAACCTCCTCTTACACAAAGTGGCCCTGCCTATAGTATTGATGGAAAGAGTAATAACAAACGAGTCAAATTACCATCTACTCAACGAAAGTACCTTTCCCTTTTTACTACTATGAAATATAAATCATAGACATTTATTTATTTTTTTTAAATTTTGACAATTGTTTGACTAAATTTTGCCTGTGAGAAAAAAATGTTGTAAGCATAAAAAAGTTTTTGTCATAGTTTGTGGTACTTTAAAGCTCAGTTTTCTGTCATAATATTTCAGACTCTAACAGCTCCATGTTATAGTACTTTATTAAAAAAAATGAATACACAAAGAATTAACTGAAAAAAAGAATTAATTTTGGGTTTAAAGAAAAATAATGTATAATGTTGGAAAAGAAATTAAGGTTACATTCTTTGTAAATGCTAAGTCATAAAAAAGTATAATTGTAAAAATTAACTTTAAATCATTTTTATTATAAATAATGTATTGTCATTTAAACTTATTTTTCTTAAAGAGTAAAGTTTTTATTTTTTAAAGTGGTTAAAATTGTATTTTTATATCAAATTATGAATCTAAATCAAATTTTTGCTCTTGGAAATTAAGATTTTTCCTGCTACAAATTAGGTTTAAACACATGCAACTCTAAGATTCATAACTTAAAGATATAAATATTCAAAGAAAGAGGATTTTCAGTACTAGATTTTTTTTTTTTTTCCAAAAATATAATTCTTGTAAAATTTAGTTATCATTTGGGTTCCAGTTTGATTTATAGCTGTTGATATTCAGTGTATATGCAATCTAAATTTTCTCCCTAGAATAACTAAATTTTAATCTGCTTTATAGGAATGCTATATCATTAACCAAATTTTTAGTAATGTATGAGCCAATTGTGGTGTCTATCAATCTAAATTTATTAATTTACCAAAAATTTATCACTTGAAAAAAGAAATTTATATGTGTGTTTTATATAAGTTATATTATTATTTAGTATGTGATGTGACATTTATATTCCCAAATTTCTTAAAGGATTAAATGTTTTACTTTTATACAGACCATTAGAGCTGTACAGCCTGATGTAGTTACAATTGAATTATGTAAAAGTAGAGTCAATATTTTGTCACTGGATGAAGCAACCATTCTTGAAGAGTCAAAAAATATGAATTTTCAGAAAATTAAAGCAGCCATGGAACAAGTAAGAAGTTTGATAATTTCTTATATTTATTATTCTTGGATAACCCAGTTTCTGATATTTAAGAATCTTGAATAACCCTAAAGTTAAAATGTACAAAACAATTTTTAATTTTTTTTAGAATGGATTTTTACAAGGCGCCCTGTACCTTCTTTTGCTAAATATGTCTGTTCATATTACTAAACAACTAGGCATGGCACCTGGTGGGGAATTTCGGAGAGCATTTTTAGAGGTAAGTTATTTATTTATTTTTTATTTTTTTTTTATGACATCTGTAATATTAGAGGTGTTCAAATGTAAATGAAAATTCAATTCAAATGTGCACAGAAAACTGCCAATAGAACCTTGCATGAAGAATTGGTGTAAGTCATTAATAGGTGTATAATCCTGTAGTGTTATAGCAGTTAGTCAAAATTAGGATGTCAGTTTAAGATATACTTATCACTTCATTCCCCTGAAGTATCTGTAAAATGTATTTTATTTAATGAAACATTAAGTATAATGTGTTAAGTGTGTGTTTAATTAATTTAATATCATGTTTACCTCTTTAATATGAGTGATTGCCATAACCCTTTAAGACCCAAAATATTTTTACCTTTAAATATTACATTTTTCTAGTTAATAACTCTATACTGACCCCAATGACACTGAAAAAAATAATAAAATAATTTTTGCTGGTTCCCTGGAACGTGGGGGTACCTGCATGAACGTGCTGATTGGGCTTTTCCTGTGAAATCATCACTTGTAAAATTTTATGAGTTATACATTTTTTGGCTCTAAGTTGATAGAAGAAACAAACCTTATTCAACTAAAATTGTTACAAATAAGAAAATTATTGGCGTATTACTTTATTGACTGATTATTTACAATGGAAATCTTTAAAACAGGTTTTTGATTTTGAGAGGCATAAATAGACGTTTCATTTCTTGCAACGTGTTTTCGAATTGCTTTCATAGTTTTCAAATCTGCACTTGCAAGGCCTTGATATGTCATCAACAAATGGAAAATGTTGATACCTATCATACCTTTTATCCTGGCATGGTTTTTTAGCCGGCGGATTATAGTATTTTGATCTTTTTACGTGAGGAATTCCATAGTCATCTTCATCATCACTTATAATGGACATGTTACTTCAATATATTTACGTAAGGTTTTTGATCAGCATTGAACTTTTTCCATTGGTTCAGTACTACAACAATTTGATGCCATTATCACATTTTTATTGTCCTTCCATTCCACAGTAGTGACTAACGTAATGCCCAAGTCGCACGATCGTGCGGTTAATGAAATCTTGAGTCCTATGAGCATTATAAATAGTGTATAATTAATATTTTTTATTATTTTACACTTATTTACACTTTAAAACAAAATTTTTTTATCCTCCAATATTGTGGCCAAAGGCGTTTTGTAAAAACGCCTTTGGCCACAATATTGGAGGTGAAGCATAAGACAAAACAGGGGAACATGAGATATGTACACGTCAAAACACCTTTGTAGACAATATGAAAAGTTAAATATGACACAAACTGGTGGAAAATGTGATATTTACATTACAAGACCTCATTGTGCACACTATTTGACTGTGCTGTTTCGACGCATCCAGGGAAAGAACTTTAGAGCTAAAAGTCAATTTTCACCTCGATTTTTAAACAAACAATACAATGTATCATTCTGAATTGACAATTTGTAAGAAGTGAAGAACTTAATCTTTAAAATGGTACCTCATTTATTGATTTTTGTTAAGTATGACAGGAGAGAAAGGGATCATCACAAAAAATCACCTTCTAGAAATAATATATATGGTTTTTCCATGCAAAAAGAATAATGTACACCTATGCAGATGTTGCCAATAAAGAAACTTATTAATGAAATCACAGAATGATGATAAATGCAAACGATTTTTAAATTTGAAAGTTCAGTGCAATTTATAATGGTAAAATGAAAAAAGCTAGCATGCGTGCCATCTAGGGGAAGAAAAATTTTTTATAATGTTTATGTTTCAATTTTTAAACATACGATAAAATGTGTAATTCTAAATTAACAATTCACACGAAATGGAGATCTTAATCATTAAAATGGTACCTCATTTATTGATTTTGGTTAAGTATGAAGGGAGAAAAAGGGATAAAGCAAAAAAACAGCTTTTAGAAATAATATATATGGATAAATGTTATAGATATGCTTAAGATTGATAAGTATAAAATAATTAGGAGTTTTACATAATATTGTCACTATTTATAACTTTAGAATAAGCAGTGTAGGCATTCTAATTCAAAGGAATGAGTTTTTCTTTTATTAATTCATTTTTAGGCAAAGCAAATACCTGGGTGTTTAGTTCATCTTGGAGACAGACCTATCCATATAACACTACAAAGAGCTTTGGCCACCCTTTCTTGGTGGCAGAAACTACGTATTGCTTGGTACATGTTGCGAGCTAAAGATCCTATCAGGTAATTTTAAGCATTTGACCTTTTATGTAGTACTATTTGTTGGAAGTGTAGGGATTTGAAAAATTTTGTCCTTAAAAGTTGAATTGACAGTGAGATAGAAATATTATCAATTTCTTAATGTCAAGTTTTTAATTTTGATATTGCTTTGTGTTTTAGTCGCTATTCCTTTTTATTTTGTGTTTGAAGAAAAATTACTTAAGCCAGGGGTCAGCAAACTTTCTGTAGAAAGGGCCAGATTGTGAAAATTATAGGCTCGGCGGGTCAAGTAGCAAACATGAAGATATGAATGGGTAATTTTCTCATAGAGCAAAAATGACGTTCATTTTTGTATTATGAAGTGATAATTTTACATAATATTTATACACATTTTACTAAACACTTACCAAAAAAATTAATAAAAGATTTACATCTACATATAAAAAGTTATTAAATAGATTAAAATTTGTAATCCGAAGAATGTAATTGTTTTTTTCTGAGGCAATATTTCATCATACTGGAGTTCAAAATTAGTACTTCCTACCATTAAAGTTGTTTGCAAATGGTCTTCTGTTAATAATGATCTGAAATGTGACTTTACAAACTTCATTTTCGAAAATGTCTTTTCACATTGGTAAGTACTCCCAAATACGGATATAAATCCCTGTGCATAGGATTTTAATTGAGCATGTTTATCTTCCGAAGGATATTTATAAAATTGGGTTAGATCTCTTCTTTAAACATCATTTTTAATATATCATCAACAAACAAGAGAGTATGACAGTAGCGTCACTCACAGTCATTATTCACAACTTTTCAACTCAACTATCGGCCATTGCATAATAGCGCATAATTTGATTTATTTTTTACGGTAAAAAAACAATATCATCACGTGGGCCGTAGTTTGCCGACCGCTGACTTAAGCGATCAAAATATCTATTTAAAGGTTTCTGATTATTCAGATTACAAAACTTAAGAAAATAGAAGACAGCTAAGTAGTGATTTCTACATTGCTTTTTTTTTTTTTTTTTTTCCTTTCTTTAGTGAAATGCAGTTTTTTATTTTGAGCGAAAAATGAGGGAAAATTTTGTGAATACCAGCCGATTTTAGAGACTCACCTGTTAACAGAGCAAATGAATAAAGCAAGACTTTGTAAAAAAAAGATAGGACATTAGACCTGAGAGGACAGAATTATAAAATGGAATTTAAAAAATAAAGGAATAATGATCAAATGATTAAAAAATAAGAAAGCAGGAAAATAAAAGCAAATTTTCTTACAAATATATTTCCAGGCAGCTGATAAAGAATGCAGACATGTCATTAATTGAAATATTGATTGCTATATTTGTTTATTGTCTGAAGGATGAAAACATTAGTGTCTCCAAAATAACAATGTTGAGTAAATTTAACCTAACTTGTGATTTAATCCAATGTTTGTTACCTTAATATTTGCCTGAATTCCATTTTTTTCAATATAAAAAAAAGCTTTGTAAAAATATTTGATGTCTTGTTTTTTGTTACTTTACTTAGCAAAGAAGAAGTAGAGAGGTGTAAACAGAAAGACCTTTTAGAAGAAATGTTAGCTGAAATGACTGGAGAGTTTCCAGAACTAAGCCATGTGTTTGTGAAAGAAAGAGACATCTATTTAACTTATTCACTGCAAATGTCTGCAGTTTCTCTGCCATCACCTCATTCTCGAGATGGTAAGTTGATTTTGTTTGCCTTATGTTCTTTTATAATACAGAAATTGCAATACATAAAACTGTTATGGAAGAGCGCCAAATTTTTCTCGATGCCGGAAAGCTTGTTGACTGCACTGTGGTCTGACATTTGCATATACTAAAATAATATATATATTTATACTTTGTCTCTGTTTGGAGTCATCGTCTCACAGCATCAATATTGCTGTTGTGGTGATGTAGTACAGATCGTGATCGTAATTTCGTATGTCACTACGGTAGCGGTATAAATCGTTTTCTTTTAAAGATGATGTTGGACAGTTGGCAACGTGTGTATGCAAATCTTAGATCTGGACAGTCGGCGAATTTCTGTTCTAGAAAGTAAGCTACTTGCCGACGGGTTCGCACACTGGTTACGTTTGTTCTTTTTCTTTTGTTTTTTTAATACGTTGTAATAATACTTTATGTTTTTTCTAGTTTTTTTTTATGAGTTACTTTTCTGATATTTAGTGAAAAAAATAAACTTTGGTTTTTAACTTATGCCTGCTACTTCAGTTTCACGTATAATTTAATACACAATGTCTACCAGCATCCGCTGACCTTCAAAAACAAATTAAAAATTGTCCACTTTTAATGTATTTCTTTGTTAAAGATGGTTTATAAAGTTAATTTTTTTATTATTATTAAGGGTTTTAAATATTTATTCTAAAGCTTAAAGAGACTTCTCTCTTTTATCATTGTTGTATTTTTTGTATAATAATCTGAATTCTAGATATTTTAACTAATTTTTATGAATGTATGTGTGTATATATATGAGGTGGCAAAGTGGGACAAGTCACATTTTCAATTTTTTTTATTTGAGGGCAAAAATGTTATCTCCATGTTCAATTTATAGTGGAATTGCAAATAATTATTATTTTTAATATTATAATAATTATTATGAATTATAATTTGTTCAATTTATAGTGAAATTTTTTGTAGTTTTTGCAGCAAAAAGCTTTGGACTTACACCACTTTGCCTTTCACCACCTCATATATATATATGTATATATACAGTGATTTCCGCTTATAAGAATCACGTTTGTTATTACTGTTTTTGATTCTTATATCCGAAATTTAGTTTTTGGACAGGCACACACACCTATATATACATATAGATAATTTACCATAAAATACTCTTTAATTTACGTTAATTATCTTTTATTAAGATTATTCTTTATAAATTTAAAAATACAACTTAATTTCTAGACCTATAAGTAAATAAACATGATTATAACAATAGAAGAAAAAATTCAATATTTGTTACAACATACCTGCTTAACAGTTTAACATTTCAACTACAGGAAGGGTGCAAGAAAAAGTTTTCTATGGTAGTTTGACGTAATGAAGTTTTCGGGAGGCTGTTTATACCTCTTTCAATATCAATAGTCTCAGGCGAAGATTCACCTTCTAGCTTACGTTTCAGGGTTTGATAACGTGCTGAATCTACTAATGTCACGTTTGCCTGAATGATAGTGGACACTTCACCGAAGATTTGTGTTTCATGGTCGTGGGAGGTGGGGAAAAAAAGAGTCCCTGTTTGTCAGTGAAGAAAAGTGAAATCGGATCCAGACGGGTAGGATGCCTCTGGGTCAAGCTAATAGGACAGTGTTTAGCTAAAGCGTTTAAGGGGAAACTATTATGTTATGTCTAACAAAGAAAGGTATGCATTTTACGACTGTATTCCATCCCATCTTATCACTCTTTCTTTAAAAAAAAAAAAAAGAAAGAAAGAACTTCGTGTCTTTTGAGGGTTTAAGTGGCTTTTTTGGAAAAATGAAAGGAAAGCGAAGAGTGTAAACTGATTCTTAAAACCAGTGGATTGATTCTTTAAAGCGAAAATTTTAACATGGAAATAATACATTTGTTTTTGTTTTTGCGATATTGATTCTTATAAACGGTTGATTCTTATAACCACTGATCACTATAAGCGGTGGTTACTGTATATATATATATATATATATATATATATATATATATATATATATATACACACACATATACACACACACACACACACACATACAGTGGAATCTCGATCAATCATTTTTCAAGAGACCGACTGAACAGAACAATCAATGTGGGAACATAACAAAGTAATATAATCGTTGGGACTGGGTGAAATAAACAGCATATGCGGTTTCAGAGAACGATCGATCGAGATTCCACTGTGTGTGTATATATATATATATATATATATATATATATATATATATATATATATATATATATATATATCTAAATTTTGTACTTGTTTGTATAGCTGTCTGTCCAAGCTATGTTGTTGGTGTTGTGGGAATTGGTCATGTCCCTGGTATTAAAGAAAACTGGGGAAAAGTAACTGAAAAAGACATCCCTCCTATTCTGCGGTAAGTAAGGCTAAAGTTTGAAAGTTCTACATTAATTGAGTTAAATATCCAAATGTTCGATGGATGGTTAAAATATTAATAATACTAGACAGCCTGAAGTGTTCTTAAAAGTACTGATATTTGATAGCATGTTTTGAAGCCCTTAAAAAAAGTTTACTTTTTCACGGGTTTATAAAAGTTCTCATTTTTGAGTTAAGGGTCTCTAAACATCTTTATTTTTCTTGACTGATAGTGTCTTTTTCTGTCAAAGTTTTACTAGTCATAAACTGCTACATAACAGGCAAAACATGTGATCAATTGGGGATCTGCAGGTCACAGTTTGCATGTAGTCAGACAACAACAAAAAATTTTAGTTGGGGGGGGGGGGGGTTGTGTCTTGCAGTGTGAAAATATATAGATTTTTTGGGGGGGAAGTGCTTTATCCACATTAGCAATTTTTAAATTTTATCTTATTCCATCCTTGTGCAAGAATTATTTTTTTCATAAAGAGTACTGTTTCGTAATGTTTATTATCTGCTTAAAGAATATAAAATGTAGCAAAAGGAGAGTTCGAACATACAAATAATGATTTTTATAATTTTCAAATTTCGATATAAATTTATAAGAAATTCAAAACTTAATATTTAAAATAAAGGTTAGTATAAAAAACATTGTAGCACTTAGGTTCTGCTGTCACTTGGGAATACATATGTCATTAACAAATTATTGGTTCCTTACCTTTTTTTTTTTTCTTTTTCCTGTTTTGTATAGTGATGAGTAACATACATTAAAACATTGGTTTATAATTACTTTGTTTAAAATATCGTTATTTGGTATGTTTATTAAAATATTTTTAAAGATTATTATGGTGGTTGTTATGCTTTTTTTTTTAAAAAGAAATTTTCTAAATTTTGCTCAAGATAAAATTAATTAAACCTCTGTGAGTTCATCATTGATAGAAATCATATGCTCAATTATTCGATATCATATTGCATTTTAAGTGTTTTTCCATAGTGAAATTATGTATTGCTTTACTAGAAAACATAAAAGACAATAAGTTTTGACATATACAGGGTGTCTGGGCTAAAAATATCCAGAAGTTATGACTTATTTTTACGGAACTACCCATTAGAATTTTTTTAAAAATCACTTAAATAGATAGAATCTCTCACCAAGTTTTAATATCAATCAGAGATTTTGATCACAGTATCAGAGATTTCGATGTGTGCACCTTTTGTAGCATGACAAATGTCAAATGGTAATCCAGTTCTCTCCAAGTGTTTCATTGCATATCAGGCATTATTAAACTTTTTTGCTTGGGGATTCATTAAATCCATTGTGTATAAACAAAAAATTGAAACTGTGGATGAGTTGAAGAAGCGTATCATTCAAGCAATTTGTCTAATAACTCCTGATATGTTACGAAACACTTGGAGAGAACTGGATTACCATTTAGACGTTTGTTGTGCTACAAAAGGTGCACACATCGAAATCTATGATACTGTGATCAAAATCTATGATTGATATTAAAACTTGGTCATATGCTCTTTCTATTTAAATAATTTTTGTTTTTAAATTCTAATGGGTAGTTTTGTAAAAATTAGCCATAACTTTTGGATACTTTTAGCCTGGACACCCTGTACTTTGATGTGCTTAGAAGTACTTCTTTTTTTCTTCTTCAAAATGAAATGTGAATACTCATCTTGTACCAGTGTCACCAGCTTCTTTCTGGAAAAGACCAAAATGAATGTTCCTCTTTAGCATTCATTGTATTATTTGATAACCAGTATTTACATTTACGCTAAAGCCCCTGTCTTTCAAAATTACTAATGTTATGTATTATTTTTTATTTCAGGGTTCCTGAACCCTCGTTGACTAGTAAAATAATTCGCCAGTCCATACGTCTCTCATTCATAGGACTTGGAATCTATGGAGTGTACAAAGTATTTCCTAAGTCATGGATTCCTTCAAAGCCATTTAAATTTTTATCTGTGTACTTTAGACATTAAAAAAATCTCAGTGTTGTAACTAAGTGGTTTATCTAAGTCTGTTTGAAATTGAGGTTATTACTATTATTATTATTTTCATTTTTTTTTTAAACTAAGAATCAAAAAGGGCATATTGTTTAATATGGTGCCAGACTGAATTATAAAAGTTCACAAAATGCAGGTATAAGATTTATAGTAAAGTATTATGTATGTATAGACAAATTTGAATTTCATATCAGTGCAGTGGCCAGAGAACATTGAAAAGATTCCTATGTGTATATATATACTATTTGAAATTTTAACTTCTTCAGTTATATATCATGTTTTATCAATTACTTATACATCTGAGAATTGGTATTTTGAAACAATATGATTTATTACATTTGGCTTGTCTTGCACTCAATATGATCTAATGACTTGACTTTTTACGCTTAAATAATTCAACAAATTATTGTTAAATTGTATATTTTAACAAAAAGTACAATACAGTATATCTTAGTTTGTAAAGAAGGATTTGATTACGTGTTTTAAAAAGTTGATTCAACTGTGTGCTTCGAAAAGTATATACATGTAAGAAATTAACTGTTGTAATTGTTATCATTATTTTACAGTTTTCATTTCATTTGATAATTAGTTGGGGTGTCCATTAATAAGTGCATGCATAAATAATAATTAATAAGAGCATGTATAGCACTGTGGTTATTTTTTCCCTCTTGCATTTCAAAGAAATTGTGTTTGACTACCTGTATTTCAACGAAAAGTTAAAAAAATTGCAGATTCGCTTACAAAAGAAGCAGTTTTAAGGATCTTCAAAAGCTATCTTAAAACTATCAACAACTTTCTGCGAGTGATTACTCTAGATGAATTTTCTTCTTACTGTATAACACTTTGCTGTTGACTGCTCAAATTGGTCGAGTAGATAGCTTTTTTTTTTCATCTTACTTTACAATCCTTTCTTCCTTTTTTTTTAAAAAAAAAAAATCTGTATCTTTAATATTTTATTGTTATGATAGAAAATTTTATAGCCTTGAACTAGATAGAGCTGTTAAACACAAAGTGTTTTAATGTTCTCTGTAATACTCAGTACATTAATATATATAAAAGTCTAGCTTATAAGATTTTTTCTATGAAATGTTTGCACTGATATTGAAGTAGCTTTATGGAACTTTTTGCCCTAAGCACTAACAGCACTAAATAGAAGACCTGATTTATATTTTGAAATAAAAATCTTTTTATATAAATTGTAAAAATTTAGGATTTAAACTTTAAACCAAAGTTAAAAGTAGTTTGGAGAAATATGATTGCATTTAAGTCTGCATTCATTTAAACTATTTAACTTTTATATATCTTTTGATATTACTGTTTTAAAAATTGTCAGGGTATACAGTGAATTATATGATGCAATTTAAATGAAAAAATTCTTGAAACTTTTTTTAATATTTTGAGAATCAACTCCATTCTTTAAGTGTTCTAGTATTAAATTCTTTTTTCTCATATGTAATGTCGCTGGTAAATATATTCTCTGATTTTATGTTAAAAAAACAAAGTTTAGTTTGTCCAGCTAAGGAAGTCATTTGGATTTTATAAGCATTAAAATCTACTTACTTTGGAGGTACTTAAAGTTTCAGCAGTGTAAGTGAATAACCAAAAAAATTTTAAGTGATAGTTTTAAATGCTGAATCCTGAGAAAATCATCTGTCTTCATTTGCACGTATGTTCCTTTTTATGTTGAAATAACTTTTGAATGTGCATTGACAGTATCAAAATAATGTATGCTTTTGATAATTAACATCATACTTTTCAAAATGTATTTTTTAATCTTTCAGTATTTTTTCAAATTTAACAACTGAAAAATGAAATCATTTATATCATATTTGCTTTTTTCGATTTAGATATCCTCAATAGTGTCCATGAATTTATATTGAAACATACATTAATTAGAAAGCTTGATTTTTTTTAAATTAGTGTCAAGTATTGTGGCATACTCTGAAATGTAGTAAGTGCCAATTTAAAGCCCAAAATATTTGTATGGGCAACCTATTTATTAACACAAAAGTGTTCATTTCTGATATTTTTTATCTGTATGCTAGCAACAAACAGCATATAGTATTGCAAAAAATTAAACACTCAGTGTGTAAAGTCTTAAAATTTTTTTTATAATTATTCTGGAATATGCTTTGTTAATTTTTAAAAATTCAAGCAGAATTATTTTCAGCAACATAACTGGGCTGTAGGTGGCTGGATCTATAATATTTAAATATGTATATAAAAAAATAAGGCAAAGTCTTATATGGTATGATTATAATGTGTGAAACATCATTACACTGTTATGAGTGTAATAGCACTTAACTTTATCAAGCAGTGGTTTTGTGTTGGTTGGTATTTCAAAATTATATAGTAAAAAAAGATGAAATTTTATGTAATAAACCTATTATAGTATTTCATATAGTTATTAAATCAGGGTTCCTTCGAAAGACGAGAATTTTTAATCTTTATGCACATACTTGATTTAATTACTGAATGTCCAGGAAATATAACAAAATTTTGTAAGATATTTGTAATCATTCAATCATTTATAACATCATTGACAGTATTCGTATGTAATATATTGCTCTGTGAAAGATATATATAGTTTTTAGTGAGAGGTGGACAAGACATAATCAAAACTTTTATTTTATTTCAATAGGGTAAAATAACAGTAAAAGCTATTGAAGGGGAAATAAAATTTAGGGGCATGGATATAAAATTTAGAAGAAAAAGAATCATCACTATCTGTAAAAGTTGAGTAATTCAAAATTTGTAATTACGTTGTCCTTAATTTGGCTGTGTATTGCTTTGGAGCCTATAGCGAGGGGGAAACTAAGGTCTTTAATATTTTTGGATGTGCTGAAAATTAATTTATTTATGCATTTATTATGTCTATTAATTGTTGGACTTCTGTTTAAAAAAAAATCTTTTCAACTGTTGAGCTGTAGTTGATTGCCTTTGAATTCATTTATATATATATGTATGTGTATATATATATATATATATATATATATATATATATATATATATATATATATATATATATACATATATATATGTATACATATATATATGTATATATATATATATATATATATATATATGTATACATATATATGTATATATATATAATATGTTTTACTTCCTTATGAAATCAAAATCTGTGTAGCATCACAATAAGATCAAAACTTCGAAAGTGTGATTTTGTCAGGCTAAGTCTGATTTCTTGCTATTAATAAAAGAATTTTGTTAGATATATTTCGTGCTAATTCATATATACAAAATCAAAAAGGAAGTCTCCAGTAGTCTAGATTATCTCATTTGGAGAATTAACTGTCCTTTTCATGACAGTTGCTGTTAATATGATTTGAAAAGATACTACATTACATATATGATGCACTTATAGCATAACACTTTAAGGGGTAACACAGTTTGCAGAATAATTTTTTAATGTAGTTATTCATAATAATTAGACATTATTGATAAAAATGTAATCCAAAGGCAAGTTGGAAGTGATTCCATGAATGGAAACTTTGTATTACATTATATATTGCATCATGTGATATTCAAAATAAAAAAATAAAATAAAATTCACTTAAGAATATGCTCCCTATTGGGCTCGTGGTTTAATAATCGTTTTAAATTACTACATGGAGCTTTTTCAAATAGATCAGGATTTTTAAAGTAGTAATTTTAATTTTTAAATAGCACCTCCATATTGTGTTTTATTTTATAATAGCTGAAACGTTTGTATTTATTTCAGGTTTGTTTGTATATCTCTAAAAAAGCCTTAGACATCATGGAACAGGAAATTTGAGAACCCTGATATTTCTTGTTCAGAGTAAATGACATTGTTCATTTTTAATAATTTTTTTTTTTACTGAAAATGTCTTAATTTAAAAAAAAAATTATTGAATACATCTTAATAAAATAACTGTTAAAACGTTATTGGTGTCAAAGATATTTTTGTTTTTGAATAGAATGGTGTTTTTTATATTAACCCCGAGAAACAATACTCGCAGTATTTAAGACTGATCTACTTCTGTAGGAAAAACGTATTTATCCATTTTTATAAAAGACTGACATGAACTCGTTTATTAGTTAGGTTCTCAGTTTTAGTAAAACGAAATTTTTTGGTGGAATGTTTGTTATTGCTACAAATAGTTTTGAACTAATCAGTGGTAATAACCATATCTGAAATTAAAAATTACGAAGATAACTAGTTGTTCATCCTTTGAAAAATTTCATTGATATATTTATGATGGATTATCCTTGCTACTTGAATGCCAACTTGAATTGTAGCCCATATTTAATTAAGTTTGAAGAAATTCAAAAGTATTTTAACCAAGAATTCAAGCGTCATACTATAATTCATTGAAGAGTAACTCTTAACTACAAATACACACTTCGTACAAACCGCGAAGCCGCCAGATGGCGCTACCAGTACGCCAAAACATGTATATCATTTCAATTTGCAACAGAGCTGATTTTCGTTTGAAATCTTTACGGAAGTATTTTGTGATTAACAAATAATCTAGAGACACGTGAAATATTTAATAAGTATATCCGAAAAATGAAAAGGCTTGAAGATTAAATATTTATTGACTCTTTTAACAATTTTCTTTTTAATTTTTAATTATTTTTATTTTAATTTTCAGTATTTCATAGTAGTTGTAGGTATGCCATCATTGGAAAATGCTGAATTAAAATTACTCCAACATTAACCAAGATTTATTTGATTGAAATATTTGTCAAATTGAATTTTACATTCATACATTTAAACCATAGGCATAGATTTAAAAACATGTTTAGAAAAAAAATGATTATTTATTTTATTTATGTAAATCAGAAATAAGGTAATCAAATTTATCTCTGTTATCATTTTTTTTCTGAACTTGATAAAAATGTGATATGTATTGTGCAGTTTAACAAAAAAATTTCAAATGATCTTTTTTCATTATCAATTTAATCATAACTATCCTGTATCTTATAAAAAAAAACTATAAAACCGACAACATTTTTGAGGCGTGAAAGGGAACTGATGTATTTTGCATTTAATGTTTCATATCAACTCACAAGGAAGCATTGTCTGTTGAAGATGAAACATCTTAAATCCCTTATAACATATTGATGTGGGAAACTAGGTATTTGCTTATAACATCCAAAAATACATTTGTAATATATCTGTGATAGAACTAATCTATTTCACTAGCTTGATGAAGACGTACCAAAATCATTTCTCATACCTGGATTTAAGAAGCTTTTATCTTCAACTTATTTGTTCTCCATAGTCACCTTGTGAATACCAAGCATCACATAGCTTTAAATTTCTTCAAAAGTAAAATTGGCAATATATGTATATATTTTTTGTTATTTTGTATACTCTGAATTTAGTCTTTTAAATTTTTAACCAGATTTTTGGCACAAAATGTTTTAAATTCCATTGTCTACCATACAAAATTTATTATGTGAGGTAATAGAGTAAATTTCACATTACCAGACTTTATTTTGTTTCTGTTTATATTATTTTATTGAGACTCATTTTTTTTTCTGATTTATTAATTTATATATTTTTTCGATTAGGATTTATATGTATATGTATGTTGTCTTTTTCTTTGTACGGTTTCTTTCTAAATGTTTTTACTTGTGCTCTTTTTTCTTTTTTTTTTTGTACCTGAAAATATTTCTATTTGCATTGTTTAAGGATGGAAGTAGATATAAATTATGTTTTCTTGTGAAAATGATAATATTTGTCTGAAAAATTATATAATCGTGCCTGCCTGAAAAATTTCTACATATTTTTTTGTGGGAAGAGTAGGGTGTTCATTTTTTTTCTGTTTCATTTTCTTTATTAAATCTTTCCATCAAAATTGAGCCATTTAATGAATTAATATCAAATACATTGAAAAAAAAGTACTTATTGTAAATTAAAACCTTGATGTAAGTAAGCTCCACATTGTTGGTTTACAAATAGTATGTTGTATGTTTAAAATATCTAAGAAAATGCATAATAAAAGAAAAATATTTTTATAGTCTATTTCTTCTTGCAAACTCATGGTAAATTCTAAGAAAGTGCAATTGAATTTAACAGTTTTAGAGGGAAAATTTCCTCATTTTGATTTAATTGGATTTTAAAAGGGCGAATATATTACATTGAAGGACAAATTATAATTAAATGTTGTTGTTCCTAATGCCCCCTGGCCGGAAGTTCCAGACCAGGATTGCCAATTGATGGCCGAATGGCTAGGTTGTTGGCTTTTGGTTCAGATCCTGTGGATTTGAGTCCCACTATTGGCATGGATGTTTATAGCCATTCGGAATCGACTTTAAACTGTAGGTCCCAGTCTAATTAGCCCTTGTGTAGCAAAAAGTTGACCATAGCACTCCAAACCAAACCAAATCCAGACCAGGTTCGTATGGGCTTTGGGCTGAGTAGTGCTGCTCAGTTTATAATAGCACCACAAGGATCAGAGTCCAACTTGGCTAAGTGACACCACAATTTTGACCAAGCAACCCCCAGGGATGGCATCTGGGGAGATCATAATTAAATGTAGTTTGAGAAGATGCATCAAACCATTCTGATTCTAACATTTGTACATTTATGTTCAAGAAATAAATTCTATCCTTCCAATAAATAGTAAAAACTTAAAGATATCACCATCGGTTTGAACTAAAGTTTGAATAACTGCAAATTAGTCCGAAAATCATATTAAGAATTTTGACGCGGTCAAAATAACATGTTTTAAATAGTTTATGTACTAGTGTTGTTGCCATATTTATTATGAAAAGACAAGGGGCCAAGTGCCAAATTGAGACAAAAATTAGAAGAAAACTAAAAATTTATTTTTATTTGCAGAGATTGTTTTTCAACATTTTCTCCATCTGTCTGCATACAGATAAAATAACGTTCAACTAGTTTTGGAATGTTCGCCAGTGTTAAAATCTCGAAGGTTTTTCTCAGAACAACTTCCTTCTAGCGGCTTACGTACAATAGTCGGGGGGGAAATGACTTTCTGTCCCTGGTGTAAAAGCACGGGCATGAGGTTTATCTTAGGGTCTGGTCACATAGGAGTCCGGTAGCGGAAGCGTAAAAGGAAAGATGGCGCTGAGACAGAAATAAATCAATCATAAGCGTTAAGAATTCCGTTGCTAATTGTTTGGAGGTTTGTCATTGGATAAATATATTTCAATACTTTAACGCTTCCGCTACCGGACTCCTGCGTGAACAGGCCCTTAGTCATTGCAGAATCACTAGCTTTCCTCCCCACGGACCCAAATTTTTCTTCAGGGTCGTACCTTTGGCCATGCATTCCTTGTGAGTACTATCCAAGTTGTTCCAGAATACGATAGACATGCACATACCGGGGGAAAAATTTAGCTTTATATATTTCAACTTGTCACGAGGTCTCCACGGTCTTTAAAGTCCTTATATGTTAACAAATATTTAAAAAATTTTTAACCTTAAACTACACATTAAAAATAAAAAGTTTCTCTTTGATTACTTTTTTTTTAAATTCCTTTACAAGGCGATAAAAGAAAGATGGTTAAAAATGACAGGCGTATGGTTTAGGTTCCCAGAGCTTCTGCAAACGGTTTTAGAGAGAGATTTAAAATATTCCTAACGTAGAATTTATAGAGGACGCTAAAACTGGAACCTACAGCATATAAACATTTCCAAATAGAAATTGGAAATATTAATTTGTTTTCTCCTGTCCGGTAGAGAATTATTAACAGTTCGAAATTTAAAGTATTTATTTTTAGGAAGTAGTAGCAGTTAATATGTGATTACCTTTATGGTTTCAGTCCGTTCCGAATGCGAGGAGGAGGATGAGAGGTATGGTAGAGCAAAATAAGTAAAATAGAGCGATTGCAACGTTTGTCAGCTGTTGCTAGTTATCAGTTAGTTCGGTAAATCAGCTATGAATGGACAAAAAGTGCTACTGAAATTGAATAATACCATTCTTAATCTCTATTAATTATTGAAAATTAGGAAAACGCTAGTGACGCACCATCGTATAGTGATTGTGAACCATCGCGTCAGATTTTACGGATTTATGTGTCTCGATGATTTGTATCAAAGTGCCACAGTGTTATTTAGGTATTATTGCCTTTCGACGTATTTAATATTTCATCTGTCTCTTATTTAAATTTTTTAAAATAATTCATACAAAAAACGTATACAGAGGAACTTCACTATGGCGGCCAGTAATGGTTCCGAAAAGAAGTGGCCGTTTTGAGGGTCGGCCGTCGAAAAGAGAATTCTTCCATAACATTGGCTCTATGGAGTTTTGAATCGGTTCTGAACAAAATATATTTGTTTAGAGGGGTGGCCGGCTAGAGAAGTTTCACTGTATATTGTTACCAAATGAATTCAATTATGATTACAATCGATGAATAAGCTTCCTGATTTTTGACATTGAACATAAACACCCTTAAGGCCTGTTCACATTGCAGTCCGTTAGCGTAAAAGGAAAAATGGCGCTGAGACGGAAATAATCCAATCATAGGCCTTAATAATATCGTGGCTAATCGTTTGGAAGTTGGTCATTGGTTAAATATATTTCAATACTTTTACGCTAACGGACTGCAATGTGAACAGAGCCTTAGGTTCAACTAAGGGTGTTTATGTCTTAGGTACACATGTGGTACAGGTATATTGAACTAAGAAAATGTGTAACTACATATGCCTTTGACTGAAAATCAATAGGTTAGAAGTTCTTCAAATTAATCAACGATAAAAATTTCTTCCACGCCTGGTATGTCATTTTACCAATGTCCTTCAACAAGCTGTTCGCATAACCCCCCCCCCCCCCTTTTTAAAAGTCACTCGCATATCACAGTGTGAGAACCACTCCTGTAGAAATTCTTCGGAGAGGATCAAAAAAGCACTCTTCTGACTGATTGTCCGTAGGAACTGAAGTCACATCGGTGCCTTGGGTATTTTTAATCGAAGTACACATCAATGAGTTTAATATTCAGTTATGCGCGCAACGATGTGCTCATCTCGAGAAATATATTTAAATATTTGTGTCCGAACTTGGCATAAAAAACTGCGGAAAAGAACTTTAAAACCTTAAACAAAGTTTTGTGTTCTGTTATTTTTAGAATATTTATTTGAACTAGTCAAGTTTCATAAATTTACAGCTGATCACCAAATCAAATGAATCAAAACTAATTAATCTAGAAATATTTTCAAAGAAAGGAAGATGTTTATTGGTCCACTCCTCAATCTTCTAACTATTAATTAATGCTATGTTTATGATGTTTACGAGCTTTATATCGCTTACCGTGATATAAGATATGATTAGAAACAGCAATGAGACTTTTTCCTTTTCAAAACGCGTATCGTTTCTTTGCTGATATGATTGTTATATTCCTTTTTAAAAAAAATAGCTTTTATAAGTAGACCTAACTCCTTCTCTCCTTCCCTGTCTTTCTTCCTTAAAAACAAAAATAATTGTTGACCAAAGCCAAAAGCGAGACAGGGAATAGTTAAAAACTGCAATTATATTAATAATTTATCATAAAGAATTAGCCCAATTGTAAATTCATTGCTCAAAGCTTAAAATTTGTTGTTGTGACTTAAGCTAAGAAAATACATATCTAGAGAATATCTAGTTTCATCTATGTTTGTATTCATAAAAGGTAGCTGTAAAGAAAAAGCGTTTAGTGATAATTGGATTATTATCTTTCAGAACACTCCGCGGAAGTAATTTACGTACTGGCTGCAGAAACGTCTGAGAAAATTTGTTGGTGGAGGAGGAGCAGAATGCTAGGCAGTTTTATAATGAATTCGTGGTAAAAATAAGTGCTAAAATTTCGGATGTTGCCTAGACGGGATTGATTAACTTTAGATGTTGAAGGATGCAAGATCATTGAAGGAGTTATCGTTAAAAATTTTGTAGTATTTTCTTTAAAATTCCTGATCGTAATCTCAGGCTCCTTGAAATACTGATTGGGAAACTGCTTTATGCAGTATTCACTATAGTGATTAGGAATGCGAAAAACCCATCAAAAAGACTCTGTACATATCAAAATTATATCTGTCTGCATGAAAGCATGGTAGTCATCATAGATTAGCACCATAAGGCTTAGGACGGCTGACTGAATTGATTGATCCTAATCAACGAGTTAAAATTAATCACTGTTCTTCCCCGATATAAATAACTCAATAAGTATATTAAATTGGGTCCAAGAAGTGAAAGAAATATGCCGTTACTGGCTGAGTTCCGTTCGTTTTAGGATAATCTCTTTTATCGTTCAGCAATGTACTAAAAAAATTGCGGAATGTAAGCAGATTGTCCCATTTGCTGACTATAATACTCGTATAGGAGTCGGAAGATACCAGAATATAGTGGTAAAAATTAATCACATTTATTTTGATGCAAAAAATGTGGAGTAATTACAGCAAAAATGTCCATCGAACAAAAAAGCACTGGAGCAAGATGGTTTCTATTGGGGTCTTTTAAAAGTTTTATGTATATTCAGTTGTCGACACTTTACCCCTGGATTCGCTTAGGTATGAAAGAAGAATCGACGCTTCAGATTTCCTTGTGACTGTGACACGTGAAAAAAAACATTAAATTCTACTAAGCAACCGTCAAGTGAACGATTTTTTAAAATTCAAACCACGTGATTTGTTCCCATATTTTCTGACATTTATTTCGTTCGTGCCCGATAAGAGAAAAAAAAAAGGCCATAAATTCCTGACCTTATTGTCGTTTAATTGAGCATCACGCCAGCATTATCACAAAAACTTCCGAATCGATGAATTCAAGACAAAAATCCTAAAAAGGTGGAAAGAAAAATATAGCCCTTTCTCAATGTCGGCCAAAAGGAACTCCCCGTTTCAGTTGATTATGAAATAAATCTCTTGCACCTTTCCTCATTTTCTCTAATCCGAGGCTTATGGAAATCGTGTGGACTTCCTGTATGCCAAACGATTCCCAACGATTAACTCTCACGAGACATTGAGCATCAGACCGTAACCGTCACTACATGGGCACAAACGGGTGTTGTTCTAAATGGTTGCGGTCAAAAGACAATGCTGGTATTATCTAACCGACGTATTGCATTGATGTTTACTGAACTAATCGAATTCGTTGATCTAAATTTAATAAAGCTTGTCTTCTCTCGTGCGGGGTAATTTCTTTGTGAAAGAGAGATACATCATTTGCGAGTGGAAAAACATGTTCTCGCTCTCGAAAACAGAACATTCTGAAAAGGAAGAAATGCGGGGGAATGTTCGAGAGTAGACAATTTTAAATAGACGGGATGATGCTCAAGACTTTAAATATAGCACGGCAACAGCATTTAATGACAACAATTTTTATTATTTGAGGTTCGCGAATGATTTCTTTATAACTGTAACTGTTACTGAAATATTTAATAACTGCTCTTTAAATGACTTAATAGCCTTAATTAAGAACATATGAGAATGTTCTTAAATGATTTTCATTATTACAGCAGCCCCGCTGACTGTTTCAATAAACCTCTGAAGTGCTTGTTTGCTCCAGCTTCAGATTTGTAAACCTTTATAGAAATAACCTAGAAATATCTACCCTAGTTCTCTACATTTTTAAACCTAGTTTGCGACGAGTTAAAAAGTTCTTTAAATTAAAATTCTAATAAACCAGATAATCAGTGATTACTGATAAAATAGAAAAGAGAATTTTTGAATAAAATATTTTAAAATGAGAATTAAAAATGAAAGTGGATTACAACAAATTTAAACCGTTCATTTCTTTATTCTTACAACTCCGGATAGCACAATAAATTAAAAGATAATAAAGGTGTTTTTTCCCTACTACTGATAATGTTTCGATTGTTTTGTATTTTGGACGTTTTATTTCTACTGTGATGGCTCCAAGGCGAAGACGCTTCACTGCTGTGCCCCGGGCGATCACCTGCTAACTGTCCCGGCTTTGACTGGCCGTGACTATTTCCACAACTCAAGAAAATGACTCGAGAAGCGGAGTTTAGTGTTTCAAAAACACTTTATTCTTTTCTGGAAAGGTTCACAGGGAAATGCACTGTACATAAAAATTAACATACGCCAAGGCAAACTGCCTTTCGGTTTACACGGCCCACAGCCGAAAAAAACGCTCACGCTTCGACGGTCCTGTCGAACCACGTGGCCCGCTGACGAGATCACTTCAGTCCGCTGAAAACCCGGCGTCCAACGCCTCCGAGAATCTCCCAGCAATCAGCCCCCGTCGAGGGCACGCAGTCTCTTATATAGACCTTGTTTCTCCCTGAAACTCGTTCCTGGTGACGTCAAACCTGTTCGCGCCAAAAGGGACTCGCCTGAAAATTGTCTTTTCGTCCCCCACACATCGTTTGGGGACAAAACCCTTTCTTCACCAGTTTCACTTCTGGCACATTTTCGTAAACGTTATTCCCACGCTATTACACTACACACTAGATTAAATGGTTTCGCTCTTTTCTTGAATTTTTCTCTAATCAAATTATTATGCATTTAATAAGGTTAACCAACATGCACCAAATAGAAGAGCTTGTTTTACAAGAAGAAAAGAAAATTAAATGGATGAGCAATTACAAATATCTGAAAGTAAATAAGTAATACATAATTTTGAAAAATGACACTGCAGAATTTAGTTTTAAATCTAAAATTATACAATTTCAGATCAAGTTTTACCTTCTCAGACTGAATACAGGTTGGTCATAAAAAAACTTTGTCGATATATGGACCTCTAGCGGCTGTACCGTTCAACCGATCGAGATGAGATTTCAGATATAGTTATTCAGAGATATGAGAGCTCGGGATTCTGTGAACGGCAACCAAGTGGCGCCTACGGTTACGGTTATAGGTACAGAAACTCGAAATTTTCGAACAGCAACGGCCACTTTTTACCGTCGCAAAATGCTCAGAGCATGCGAAAACCCTAAAGAGCTTTGGAACGGTACGTGTATCACAAAAAACGGACGCGTTATGCACACACAAAAACAGCTCTGCGAACTGCCAACAAAAACACGATCAGGGCGAACGGAAGAAATTTGCATATGACAGAGGCAAGACACCAATCACTGATGACAACACAGATCGGAAAAAAGAAAACTTTTATTTGGATTTCACATTTTCCACATAGGTGCCATCACAGGCCGTTCGCAGAGCTGTTTTTCATGCTTGCATAACGCATCCGTTTTTTGTGATACACGTACCGTTCCAACGCTCTTTACGGTTTTCGCATGCGCTGAGCATTTTGCGACGGGAAAAAGAAGACGTTGCCATTCGAAAATTTTGAGTTTCTGTACCTATAACTGTAACCGTGAGCGCCATTTTGTTGCCGTTCACAGAATCCCGTGCTCATAACTCTGAAATCTTATCTCGATCGGTTGAACGGAACATCCGCTAGAGGTCCATATATCGACAAAAAATTTTTATGACCACCTTGTACTTTAAAATTGTACCTTAAATGTGTAACAAAAGTGTTGTGTATAGATTTATGATAGTAATATTGTTTATTAATGTGCAAAGCCCCGATATACTGGAGTTTCTTATTGACGATACTTTCTTTGCGTACAATTTTAGTCGTCGCTGATAATTAATTGAACAAGACCTCGTTGCTGTAATATAACATACAGTGTCTCACTAAAGTCACCAGACACTTGGAAGTCTTATAAAAAAATATAATTTGGGTTTAATGTTAGAATAACTGTCAATAATAGTTATTTTAACCCTTTTCATTAAGTTGCATATAAAAAACTAGCTGAATATCCGTGCTTCGCTACGGAGCACATTCAAATTAAATACAACGGTCAATATATGCAATTAATGATAAAATATATATATATATATTTATAATAAATACAACAGTCAATTTATGCAATTAATGCCAAAAAACAAACAGAAAAATATTTTTAAAAATCGTAACGGATAATTTTATAGACAAAATTGTTGTGATTCTTATTTCTTCCAAATTTGAACTTCCGTGCAAAGGTGGTAGTGAATGAAAGGTCCATTTACCTGGTATCTGTTGATACACGGAGTTCTTTGGTCGGAGAAATGTTCCTCGTAGCATCTAATGCCTGTGAGACTAACTGAGTAGTCAAATTAAAACCATCGTCAAACTTTAACTGACTTTAATATACATAAACGAAACTTATACAATTACTACTACGGACGACATTAATACAACTAATTACTACAGAAAAGAAAAAAGAAAGTGTGTGTGAACAAAACAGACACAGCCACACAGAGCCCATTCCCAGTGCCATCTGGTGGTTGCTAGGAAATTGTTAGATTACATATAGAACAGAAATTTATGATTCCCAACATCCCCCCTTAATCTAGCAATTTTGAGAACAAATTAAATTTAGCTTTTCCCTTATTTTCATAAATTGGGGTCTGGGAAGAAGCTTTGTCATGATATCGGCTATCATGTCTTTGCTGCTGAAAAAATCTACCTGCAAGACATTCAGCTCTTGTAAATGTCTAATATAGTGGTATTTCACGTCTATATGTTTGGTTCTTGAATTGTTCCTTGCAGATTGTGTCAGCACAATACAGGATTTGTTGTCTTCAAACAGTTTGATTGGTAGACATTGTTCAAGATCTAAGTCTTTGAGTAGATTCAGTATCCACTGAAGTTCTTGTGCGGCGTTTGCTGCAGCAATGTATTCCGATTCTGTTGTTGATAGTGCAATGCAGCTCTGTCTTTTGGAGAACCATGATATTATGTTATTACCAAGGAGAAAGATGTTTCCACTTGTAGATTTTCTTGTTGTTTTATCACCAGCCCAATCAGCATCGGAGTAGCAGGTGAGGACGGGTGCCTTTTCGTTGTCGAATACCAGATTTAAGTTCTTGGTGGTGTTGAGATACATGATGATTTTCTGAACTGCTTTCCAATCTCTCTCGGTCGGTTCTTCGATCTTCCGGCTCAGTATGTTCACCGCAAGCGCGATGTCAGGTTTTGATACTGTGGAATTATAAAGGAGAGCTCCAATAAATTGTCTATATTCTGCCTTATCAGTCAGAATGTTCGTATCATCTTCAGTTTTCAAGTAAGATGTTTCCATTGGAATATATGTGAGTTTACTATCTTTCGTATTAAATTTCTCCAGTAATTCTTCAATTTTTATCTTTTGGTTAAATTCAAATGTGCCATTAAGATTTCTTTGGATGTTGATTCCAAGATAATGTTTTACATCACCTAAGTTCTTGATTTCAAAGTTTTGTCTCAGCATATCAATCACTTGTTTGATCTTAGTTTCATCTTTACTTGCAATTAGGAGATCGTCAACGTATAGAATGATTATTATGTTCTTTCCTTCATCCTTTTTCGTAAAAAAGACATGGGTCTGATGTGCTTTGCTTGCAGTTGCTTTTCTGTAAGACTTCTGTGATTTTAAAATTCCAGGCGCAAGCTGCCTGTTTTAGTCCACATATTGCCTTTCTCAACTTGCAAACTTTATTCTCATGACCAGGCTCTATATATCTTTCTGGCTGTCGCATATAAATTTCTTCATTAAGGTCTCCGTGTAAGAAAGCTGTCTTGATGTCTATGTGTTTCACACGTGCATGTTTTGGTAGACCGCAGCAGCAAAGAAGGCTCTTATGGTAGTATGTTTAACAACTGGTGCAAAGGTCTCATCATAATCAGTTCCGAATTTCTGGCTGTAGCCTTTGGCGACGAGTCTGGCTTTGTAGCGTTCGATTTTTCCTTCTTAATTTAAGTTAGCTTTGAATGCCCACTTGCAGTTTATGGGTTTCTTATCTTTTGGTAGCTGTACAAGATCCCATATATGATTTTTGTTAAGCGATTTTATTTCCTTCTCCATTGCTTCCATTTCTTCATTTCTGCAGGATAAAGAGAATACAGATTTTTATAACTTCCAGGCCTTTTCTTTGCTCCTTTGGCAAGATAGGAATATCGCTCTGGTGGTTTTCCTTTGTTCATTCTCTCAGATCTTCTTGGTTGTACCAGAGATTCTTCCTTTGGAATATTGGAATCTTCTTGAGGTATTTCTTCTTCTACTTCTTCTTCGGTTTCATTATTCTCTTCTAAAGGAATGGCAGTTTCGTCATTATCTGAACTTGTATTTTTGATAAACTTCACTGTTTTGCTTATTATGACTTGGTTATCAGATACATAGATCCGGTATCCCTTGCTTCTGGGATCGTAGCCAATTAGGATTCCTTCAACAGCTTTTTCATCTAATTTTTCCCTTTTGGTTTTGTGAACGTATGCGATTGCTTTGGACCCAAAAGTTCTGATGTTGGACAGGTCCGGTTTTCTTCCGGTCCACAGTTCAAATGGTGTTTTCTTGTTGGCTTTAGTAGGCAACCTGTTCTGAAGATAGTTTGCTGTCATGACTGCCTCTGCCCAGAATCTTTGAGGAAGATTTGCTTCTGATAAGAGGCATCGTGTCATTTCCATTAGACTCCTGTTCTTTCTTTCCGCTACACAATTCCGTTGCGGCGAGTATGGTACAGTCAATTGGTGCTCAATTCCTTGACTCTTAGTGAATTCTTCTATTTCTTTTCCTATGTATTCACCCCCATTGTCACTTCTGAGGGTTTTAAGTGTTCTTCCGAATTTATTCTTAGTCATTGCTACGTGTTCTTTAAATTTAGAACTGACCCCACTCTTGTTTGTGAGCAGATAAATCATAGTAAATCTTGAGAAATAATCTACAAAGGTAAGAAAATAACTTTTCCCGCTAAAGCTCTTGGTTTGTGTTGGTCCACACAGGTCACTATGAACGAGCTCAAGAGATTTCTTAGCCCTAAATTTCGATTCTTTGGGATAAGGAAATTCTGAAAGTTTATTTTTAATACAGTGTGTACATTTCATTTCCTTTTCACAACTATCGAGCGCGATGCCATCAGCGAGATTGTCTCTCACAATTTGCTTGAATGCATCTGTGCTTCGGTGCCCAAGGCGTTTATGTCATAAATTTATACAGTTATCGTTCCTTCAGTTCAAAGCGAACTTTGGAATTTTGTTTAGATCAATGATTTCGTTTAACATTACTTTGTAGAGACTATTGTCATTCGAGATCGCTTCTAATTTCACCATGTTATTTTTCACAACAAAGCATTTGTTTTCTTCAAAAATGACTGAAAAACCCTTTTCAGTAATTCTTTTTACTGATATTAAATTGCATTTCAATTGAGGTAAGAAATATGCATTTATTAAATTAATATCATGACTGGTTCCGTCGAATAATTTTGTCTGGAAATGAACAGTACCGTTCCTTGCGAAAATAAACATTTCCCATCTGCCACGATGATTTTCACAGGTTAAAATTTATGTCCGAAAATAGATTGAGGTTGGTGACTGCTGACTGGCTCCGCTGTCTATATAAAAACATTCATTAAGCTATGTCCATACTTTTGCGCTTTCGAGTTCGATTTCGCTTTCGACTTGCGGTTCGTCTTTCCATTCAACTTGCTTTTAGCCCATGCTTCCCGGCATACCTCAAGACGCATTCGATTTGTTGTCCACACTTGTTCGACAGTTCATGCCTCACGAGATGGGAGAGTCGGACGGTTACTGCTGCGTTTCTTGTGATTTCGCGGAGTTTATAAGGTGATCACTATTTTTAGGTAAAGCAACAAGGAATGTGCAACAAGAATTGACTACAATTTTGGTACGGTGCTCAGTATATAAATATGTATAATCCCTCTACTTGCATATTTATCCTATATATATATATATATATATATATATATATATATATATATATATATATGTGTGTGTGTGTGTGTGTGTGTGTGTGTGTGTGCACGTGCAGGGGAAAATGTTCTAAATGAGAAGACTAAAAATAAATATAAATATAAACATAATATTTTTTACATAATACCTGAGTAATCGATTAAAGATGGTTTTTCTTATACACGTAGGTTCTACATCAATGTAGTTTAATAGAGAAATTAATAATTGGTGATACGGAATATAGAGACCTGTTTTTTTATATGCCAAGTTATTAGAAATAGAACTACAATTTATAGCTTTGTTTATGAAGTAATAAAACCAAACAAATACTAAGAATAGAAAAAGGTAGAATATTGTTTGTTATTAAAATTCTATCTCTTAAATATATAGTGTAAAATTACACTGGTATATTAATTTATTTCTGAATAAAAGGAACATTTATATTACACTGGTTATCAAAAATTAAGGAAAAGTCACAAAAATAGCGATTACTCAAAAAGTTACGCGTAGAATTTAATGAAACTTATACACATTATACAACACATAGGTAGGTATAAAATAGCATAAAAAGAAATCGCCAGACAATTATGGTGTTATAGAAACTAGCATACGTCACGCAAAACGCGAATTCAGGTTGTAACCTGCTTTTATAAAAATAAACATCTTTTTTTTTTTCAAAAGGGTCTTTAATTCCTATGATAAGCTGTAACGGAACTAACCCCTAAATAAATAAGCTATATCGTGTAGACCGCGAGAGGGCGTTCCCAGCACTTCGCACGGCCAGAAAAATAGTATAGTGTTTTGAAAAACACCAGAACCACCGATGATTGCCTAGCTGGAGTGTGGGAAAGGGGAATATGTCCCTATGCTCTTCATGTCGGAGCAATACTGTAGGCACACTTCCAGAAGCTTAGGTAAGCGATAATAAATTTGTATTATTAAAGAATTTGGTTTCTAATTTGTATTATTTATCGGTAACACCATGGCGATCATGAAAGCTAATCTTTGGCGTCATGGTGCATCGGCCGGGAAATGCCGATGTTAATAGTAGAATTTAATTTAATTCGAGATTGGATTTAATGGTGTATAGGATTTATTATTGTTTTTGACCTCATTAGAAGTGTATGTTGTGATAAGTTAAATTATTTTTGGTTAATATTAATTCCAACTGTATTTTTGAAAGGAATTAAGGTTATATATATTCTTATGAGGTTGATTACTTATATTTTGATTTTTGTATTGTGTATGTAATTAGTATAACTGCATGATTTTAGAATTGCATTGATCTTTTCTTTAACTGTTTTTGAAAGGAGAATTGAAAATGTCGGTACACAACTCTAGTTCTAGTGTAGAGGTTGATTTAGAAACGCTTAAGAAAAAGCGTAGCGTAATTAGGCAGTTGACAACAAAACTAATTACTAGGATAGAAAATATTTTCGTTACACCAGTAGATGAAAATTACACACTTGCGGAGAGAAATAAGGATTTAGGGGAAGCAGATGATCAGTTAAGAGAGAAATCTGAAATATTGAAAAAATTAGATTTAGAAATTGAACCCTTAATTGATGCGGATGATCTAGAGAATGAAGTTTTACAAAGTCAGGAATATTTTGAGAAAATTGTAAAATACCGAGGTAAAATCAGTAGGCATTTTAGTCATTTAGTAAATTTAGAAAATGGAACTACTGTACAGAATACAGTTCCGAATCAAATTGAAAGTACCTCACATGGTAGGAAAAATGTTTACCCATCTAATGAATCTAAGGTTGTAAAATTGCCAAAGTTGGTAATTTCTAAATTTTTTGGTGATTCTAGTGGGTGGTTAGATTTTTGGAATCAATACGAAAATGCGATTCACAACAATGACTGCCTGAACAAAATTGACAAATTTAATTACTTGAAAATGTATTTGGGAGGGAATGCGCTTAGTGCAGTTTCGGGTTTCGCTTTGACTGCTGAAAATTATGATTCCTCAATAAAATTATTGAAGGAGCGTTTTGGACGCATTTCCTTGATCATATCCTCACACATGGTAAAATTATTATCTGTTGAGCCTGTAAAAAATGTGTCTAATGTGAGAGCTCTGAGAAAATTCTATGATAATTGCGAAATACAAATACGCAGTTTGCAGTCATTAAACGTTGCGGCTGGTTCATACGGAAATTTATTATGCCCCGTAATACTTAAAAAATTGCCCGATGAATTATGTTTGGAGTATAATCGAAAGCGAAGTAATGATTCCGAATTTGATATTTTAGAGCTTGTAGATTTTATCCGTAAAGAAGTCGAGTGTCGTGAAGCGTCTTTTATGCTTAAACAAGATTCCACTAGTAAAGATTTTGAGTCGGGAATTCAGTATAGAAATAAAAGTGAGAATAATTATAAAAGCTCTCCACGTAGAATGCCTTCAGCATCTGCGTTATCAGCTAATTCTAATATATATTGCATATTTTGTAACAACAAAACCCATGACACGGCTAACTGTTTTTTAACTGTTGATAAGAAAAAGGCGTCAATTAAAAATCAACGGCGATGTTTTAAATGTTTGAAAAGGGGCCATGTTTCTAAATTCTGTTTTTATAAAATCTCGTGCGGATCGTGTAATCAGTCGCATAATACTTTGATCTGTGACAAAGAATTTAATTCTATAATGCCGAAAGAGGAAACTAAAGAACTTTCTCAAGCCTCACAGGAAGATAAAACCCCGACACAAGTTTCGGTTTCAGAAACGCATCTGGCAAATGGGCCTACGTTACTTCAAACTTGTTGCGCAATTCTTAAAACAAAACATAAGGAAAAACGGGTGAGATTACTATATGATTCAGGCAGTCATAGGACTTTTGTGAAAAGGAGTATATGCCATGACTTGAACCTCCAGGCCATTATATCAGAGCAGTTACAGATTTATGGGTTCGGCAGCGAGAATCCGAAACACTTGAGCTGTCAAACATTTCGGCTCCCCCTGCAAAGCATAAACAATCCAACGCAACAAATTGAGCTGGAAGCGCTTGCGGTCAGTAACATTACGAGCGGAATTATTGCCCCGCCGCCTTTGAAAGTAAAAAATATGGCTTGGCAAAGGGGGATCCAACTGGGTGACACTGCGCAAAGTTTCGATATAGACATACTTGTGGGAGCTGATTATTTATCTGAAGTGTTAAAGGGCACCTCTGTTCCACTGGGTGAAAAACTCGTAGCGACTGATAGTATATTTGGATTTGTAGTTCAGGGTCGCGAGACTAGTGAACACAACAATTCTGTTTCGGGATATATAACTGTGAATCATGCTGCTAGTTCTGAATTTGAAATGAATGATTTTAGACTGTTTTTTGAACTAGAAGGTATGGGCATTGATGTAGAAAAAGAAAATATTTCAGATTCTGATAACGAATTACTTGAAAAATTTAGATCCAATCTCGAATATAAAAATGGTCGTTATGGTGTTGGGTTAATGTGGAAACCAAATGCTAAGGAATCGTTAAAAAATAACTTTGAGGTAGCGTCAGAGAGATTCGGTAAGTTACGTAAACGCTTTAAGAAGGATCCCTCGTTCTTTGATAAATACAAGGAAGTAATGGAAGAATATGAACGTGAAGGGATAATTGAAAAGGCCCCAGAAAATGATAATAAAGTAGAGTTTTATTTACCCCATAGGGCTGTAATTCGCGAAGACAAAGTCACAAGTAAAATACGTATTGTATTCGATGGAAGTTCTCATGCCAGAAATGAGCTGTCAATTAATGATTGCCTCCACATTGGGCCAAATTTATATCCAGATATTTTTGATCTAATAATTAGGTTTAGAAAAAATGCTATTGCCTTTACCGCTGACATAAAACAAGCGTTCCTTCAGGTAGGCATACATGAGGAGGATAGAGACGCGACGAAATTTATTTGGACGAATAACCCTAATGATGATTCCAACACTATTGTTTATCGATTTTGTCGGGTTTTGTTTGGAATCAACTGTAGCCCTTTTTTGTTAGCGGCTACCATAAAAGAGCATATAAAAAGATATGAGGTTAAATTTCCTTCAACATTTGAGTTTCTAAATGAAAATGTTTATGTTGATGACGTAATTGGTGGTCATTCAGATGTTGAAAAGGCGTATCAAACTAGTTTAGAGTGTATTAAAATCTTTCAAGAGGCTGGAATGGATTTAAGGAAATGGTTAACAAATAATAATAAATTAAGAGAGATGTGGAAAAATTCGGGTGTTCACATGCAAAATGATTGGGATGAACCTTTAGGCCAGTCTGTGTTTCCCTTTAAAGTCCTAGGTGTAGGTTGGAAACCGACAAATGATATACTTAATTTTGACGTAAAAAATATAACCAAAATTATCTCTGAGGAAGATATTACTAAACGTTTTCTGTTAGCAATTATTGGCCGCGTATTCGATCCTGTGGGATTCGTAGGTCCCTTTACTGTAAAATTGAAACTCTTGATTCAAAATATATGGAAATTAGGCTTGGGATGGGACGAAGAACTCCCGCCAGAGATAATTTCAGAGTGGAGGCTATTATACAAAGATTTTTTAGAATTAGGAAGTTTGGAAATACCGCGGTATTATTTTTTCGAGATAGGGAATAAAGAGGTAGAAAAAACTGAGCTCCACATTTTCTCTGACGCTAGTTCGAAGGCCTTTGGTGCGGTTGCTTATTTAAGAGTAATTACGTGCGATGGAATTGTGACTACAGCCTTTGTTGCCGCAAAAAGCAGAGTTGCACCCTTAAAGCAACAAACTCTTCCTCGTTTGGAATTACTAGGTGCTCTCCTAGCTGCGAGATTAAGCAAGAGTGTTTCGAGAGCTTTAAAAGGAAAAATGCAGCATTATTTTTGGACAGACTCTTCAATTGTATGTTGTTGGGTCAAGATTCCATATATCCACCTCAAACAATTCGTAAGCAATCGCGTTAAAGAGATTCAGACGTTAACCGAGACTTCTGCCTGGTTCCACTGCCCTGGTAAAACCAATCCGGCGGACTTGATATCTCGTGGCACATCCATGGTAGATTTGAAAAATGACGAACTGTGGTGGCAAGGGCCCAAGTGGTTGCGTGAGAACGAAGAAATGTGGCCTGTGCAGAAATTACGAGACGTTAACGAAGGCGATTTAGAATATCGCAACAATGTAGTGTCTCAAGATTGCATAGTGTCAAAACAAGATCACTTAATAGACGTTTCAAAATTCAGTAAACTCTTGAAGGTTTTAAGAATAACTGCATGGGTGATACGATTTATATCACGTGCTAGAAAGAAATCCAACAACTGTGGTGATATAAGTACGTCAGAGCTTCTAGATGCTGAGAATTTTTGGCTAAAAAATACCCAAGCGGAATTTTATGCCGCTGAAATAAGAGCTTTGCAGAAAAACAAACATATTTCACCTGTGTCTCCTTTGTATAGTCTGTCCCCCATTCTTGATGAAAAGGGAATTTTACGAATAAGGGGCAGATTGGGAGAAAGTGCCTTCTCATTTGAAGAGAAACAACCAATAATTCTCCCAAGACAATCTAAGTTTGTCGAACTGCTTGTAAAGAGGGAGCATGAAAGTGTGTTTCACGGCGGAACTGACACAACATTGACAAAAATTCGGAGAAGGTATTGGATAACTAAGGGTCGTCAGACTGTCAAAAGAATAATCAAACAGTGTTTAATTTGCCAAAGGTATAGCGCAAGGCCTGCTGAGCAACTCACATCACAATTACCCAGAGACAGAATAGCCGAAACTCCTCCATTCGCAGTTTGCGGACTAGATTTCACCGGCCCCGTGTACGTAAGAAATCAGGATCAGTCACAGAAAGCCTATATCGCACTTTTTACCTGTGCTGTCACCAGGGCTGTACACTTGGAGTTGGTCTCGGGTATGAGCACATCAAAGTTTTTACTTGCCTTTCGCAGATTCCTATCTAGAAGAGGACATTGTAAAGTTATTTACTCAGACAATGCCAAATCCTTTAAGTGTGCAGATAAAGAACTACGTAGATTTATGGACATTTTAAAGGACTCTAAAATCAAAGACTTCATTTCCACGGGAGGTATCACCTGGAAATTCATTGTAGAACGTGCCCCATGGTGGGGAGGGTTTTACGAAAGACTCATGAGGAGTGTGAAAGACCCCCTACGAAAAATTTTGGGGAAATCCCTCCTTAATTTCGAAGAACTTCTGACTACTCTCACAGAGGTAGAGTCCGTTCTAAACCATCGACCTATATCATACGTTTATAATGAGCCTGATGAACCGAGTCCTCTTACGCCAGCTCACTTCCTACTATTTGGAAGAGAAAACATCCAACTCCCTGTACATTTCATTGAGATGTTGGAGAAAACGTCCACAAGAGAGCATCTCACTAAGAGACAGCAGTACCAATCGAGGCTCTTGAATCAACTTTGGAAGAAATGGAAAGAGCAATACCTGTTCCAACTGAGGACTGCTCACAAGCTCAAAACTCCAACGCCTCAGCAAGACTTGAAAAAAAATCAAGTAGTGTTAGTGGAAGGTACAAACAAATCGAAATTGCTCTGGGATATAGGAATCATAGAAAGTGTTTTTTATGGATGTGACGGGTTTGTGCGATCTTGCATCGTACGCACTGCAAAAGGTCAACTTAGGCGACCAATACAGTTACTATATCCTTTAGAGACTTAAAACTTTTTGTTGGTTTTATATTTACAAATTTACATATATATTTTTTATATAATCTCTTTCAGTATTTTACATTTGATGATTGTTTAAAGTGTTTAAATTTTTTTAATTGCTTATTTTTAAGTGTTTTATGTGTTAAATGTTGAATTTTATAATGAGTAATTAATTATGTTATCAGTTTGTGTATTGAAATTTTAGTTTTGAAGATTATTGCTTTCAAGTGTTACTGGTTGTGCGGAATGCTGGAAGAGGTTTCTGTCTATCAATTTAGGTTTGGGAATTGAACTCTTGGAGTTCAAGGTGGGGAGTGTAACGGAACTAACCCCTAAATAAATAAGCTATATCGTGTAGACCGCGAGAGGGCGTTCCCAGCACTTCGCACGGCCAGAAAAATAGTATAGTGTTTTGAAAAACACCAGAACCACCGATGATTGCCTAGCTGGAGTGTGGGAAAGGGGAATATGTCCCTATGCTCTTCATGTCGGAGCAATACTGTAGGCACACTTCCAGAAGCTTAGGTAAGCGATAATAAATTTGTATTATTAAAGAATTTGGTTTCTAATTTGTATTATTTATCGGTAACACCATGGCGATCATGAAAGCTAATCTTTGGCGTCATAAGCTATGCGGAATTTATTCAGTATTTTTATAATAACAAATTAGCTGATGCGTATTTTTGAAATCTTCTCCCTGTATTTCAAAAACAAAATTTCAATGATATAGTACACGTTTTCAAATTTTTTTTCAATTTGATTTGTTTAAAAATATATTTAGTTTTAATTTTAAAACAATACACATTAATTATTATTAAATAATTATTTTAAATGTATTACTAATATTATTTGTGTATGCGGAGTGGTTGACGTCCCACAATGCCGGTAAATTTCTGTAATCATCAATAAAATTTAAAATTTCTTCCTAAGACTGCGACATTCTGAACACTGGCTTGAAAACTGCCTTGCAGAATAGAAAAACGCATGGAATTCCGCAAGAAAATCCACTCGGGTTGGATACGCTTGCGATATCGCATGCTCTATCGCGACGCATGCGCTGTCCTGGAATTTGCAGGTGGTGACGCATCGTTCCGAGCATGCCTCACATTTCTCTCTCCTTGCGACATGTCGAAAGCGAAAGCGAAAGCGAACTCAAAAGCGCAAAAGTGTGGACATAGCTTTACAGTTGTATGTGCAAGAGGTTTTTAGCTGTCTGTTTGATTTACAAACTGAAGCACACTGATCGCTGCCCATATCATCAGTATTCAGAATCGAACCAACTGAAACACATGACTCAGAGTTCGTTGAGTCGTTTCCGCGTAACATGCTGGAATACTCATCGCATTTGTTTATGTGTTCGCCGACATGTTGACGTCTACTAGAATTCTGATTTTTAACATGCATGTTGTGGTTTTATCCATTAAGCTTTAGATTCTTTTTATCCATTTTCGCGGCGCTAGCCTTGTTACTATTCTGCTTCTGATTAGTACTATTCGCTTGAAAATAAAATTTATTCCGGTTTTGACCGTTTTCTTTAGGTGATAACAAAAGTCTCGAGAATGACCGAATTTCTTGCAGTATGTACAGAATTTGTCATTTTTGTTTTCATTGCGTTTATAGACATTTGTTTTGAAAGCTTGTGTAACCTCTCGCTCAGCGTTCATTTCAATACGACGGTTGTATTCGTCAGTTAATTTATTCTTAATTAATTCTGGCGTTATTTCTGTTTCTGATCTCGCTTCCAGAGCAGTTATCAAGTGATCAAGTGATCATATGATTTAGGTACAGAAACAAGAAGTAATGCTGCAATGTGATCGTCTTTTATTTCTTCTCCCACGTCTTTAAGTTTATCAGTTAACTCAAGAATTTTAGCGATATGCTCATTCATATTGCCATCTTCTGACATTTTTGCTGCGTATAATTTTCGAAGTAAGAAAAGTTTGCTCGATAAATTTGTTCTTTCGTGTCTAGCTTTAAGCTTATGCCACGTCGCTTTTGCGGTTGTGTCATATTTGTTATGAATTATTTGTGAATCTTCTATGAAGAGAATAATTAATGCACGAGCTTGTCTGTCACGTTTTAAAAGTTTCACATTCGTTTTCGATTACATCATATAAATCCTCCTTGATGAGGATCATTTCCATTCGAAATTTCCATATGGAATAATTGCTATCATTTAGTTTAGTAATTTCAGGATCATTTTCCTTCAAATAAGACATTTTCAATTGATAGAAAGTTTTTGTTTCGATTTCAAGTTTAGCTTTTGATCACTCTCAGTTAGTTAATAATAATTTTCTCAAAATATTTTCTTAGTGCACCCCTACACTATAAGAAGAATCGCCATGCAAAATTTCAGCCCTTTAGGTCCAGCGGTTTGGTCTGTGCTTTATATGTCAGTCAGTCAGTCAGTTACGGAACTGTTTTATATATACAGGGTGTCCCAAAACGACCGCATAAACTCTGCACAGCTAGATTCCTCGTTGGGAGTACATAAAAACTGCCCAAAGAAGCGTTCCTGTACGATCCATACTTTACGAGAAAAATACGAAAAACAAAGTATGACGTCACTGCCAGTGCAAGAAAAAACCCTTTATTGAACATATGAACAGCATGCACAATTTAAAGCAGAAGTTCAAAGTGTCCGCCGTGCATGTCGAGGCAGGATTGAGCACGCCGTGGAATGGCTGTCATCACACGTTGCAGCATCGCGGGGTCCACCGAAGTACAAGCAGCATGCAGCTGAGCAACTAAGTCCATTTGTGTTGTCACTACGTCTCGATACACCAGTTCCTTGAGATGGCCCCATAGGGAAAAATCCAACGGTGTAAGATCTGGTGAACGTGGCGGCCATAGAACCGGACCCCCACGTCCGATCCAGCGGCCGGGGTATTCCATATTCAGCCAACCACGTACAGGAGCACAGAAATGCGCCGGAGCCCCATCATGCTGGAACCAAAGTCCCTGTATTGCCGCTAATGGTATGTCATCGAGGAACTCGGTTAAGACCTCATTGAGAAACACCAAGTACGACTGTCCCGAGAGCCGTTCAGGCAACAGATATGGTCCAAGCAGGCGATCTCCGAGTATACCGGCCCACACGTTAAGAGACTAACGTTCCTGATGTTTCTGCGGCCCGATTGCATGCGGATTGACCTGGGACCACATATGGCTGTTGTGATGGTTGAATACCCCATCACGAGTGAAACATGATTCATCAGTCCACAGGATATGTGCAATGAAACCATTATCTGTGTTCTGTTGCTGCAACAGCCATTCACAGAAGGCTACGCGTTTCTGAAAGTGATCTGGTTTCAGACCTTGCACGGTTGTGTACCGAAATGGGTGTAGCCTCTCAGACCGTAAAAGCCTGTGCACAGTACTTTTACTCGAAGTCATCTCACGGGCTAATGCGCGTGTGCTTACCTCGGGCGTCTCTTCTACCCGCTGCAGTATTGCATCCGCCTGTGCCGTCAGGCCGCTCCGCGGTCTTCCAGTATCGTGAAGATTGGCTGTTGGCAAGACGCTTTCCGTATTTCGCAGTCTGTCGTCCAGCCTACGGATGACGTTGACATCGGGAGGACGGCGGGACGGATATCGACGGGCATACTCCCTAGCAGTTCGTAAGGCATTTCCATTACATCGGCCGTACATCAAGTACATGTCGCAGTAGTTACTTACGGAGTACATGGCCACCATACGAAGACTACCGGTAGCTGCAAGATGCAGCCTTTTAAATACCAGTTCAAAGGCGGCTTAACGTCATTCCATGGCGCGATATGCGCGGCGAACGTTTTAAACATTATCGTCTGGAAAGATATGCAAATATTGTTGTTGATATGTCCAATAAAGTGTTTTTTCTTGCACCGGCAGTGACGTCATACTTTGATTTTCGTATTTTTCTCGTAAACTATGGATCGTACAGGAACGCTTCTTTGGGCATTTTTTATGTACTCCCAACGAGGAATCTAGTTGTGCAGAGTTTATGCGGTCGTTTTGGGACACCCTGTATAGATGATAAAATATCAATATTAAAGAGCTCTAAAATACAATTTACAATCACCCAAACAACATATGATAATTAAAGTATAAGGAAAACATATGCAGTATTAAACACATGTTTTCTTTATACTTTAGGGCAGAGCTCCGCAACCTTTTATCTTCCACGGCACAACAACGTTTTTTTCGATAATTCCGCGGCACACCACAAGAAAAAGCTTGCAAATATATAAATTACAATAAATACGTATATGTTTTTATTAGATAAAAAACACAACAAAATAGCTCTATGTACCAAGATAATTATAATCATTTAAGTTTTATATAAATCATTTTGAACTGTACACCAACACAAGAACAAAAATATAAAATTATAGTTTACAAGTAAAAAAATTTTCTCTTTAAATTTTTATATTAAAATTTGTTTTTTGGTCTTTACTTAAGCATAATAAATCAAAGTTAATTTAAATATAACTAATTTATTAATGAGATATTTGAGATTGTTTTGATAAATGTGCGTTTTATATTTGCACGTTTTATATTTGGCTCTATATTAGAAAGAGCTACAGTTCATGGTCAAGACCCTTTAAATATGATCGTTTGTCATTTTCAATTACAACCAGCAGGCCCTGATTTTCCATTAGGCCCGGTAGGCCCAGGCCTAGGGGGCCCCCCAAAATTTTAAAAGTAAAAAAAGAAAAAATTCAGAATTCAAATTTTTTTATCTTCCCTTTTTCAATAGCAATTTTTTTTTATATATCCTTTCAAATATGATTGATTGGTTAATCATATGTATGTTATAGTGTTTATAAAGGATTAATAAGTTTTTCTGGTTGTACTGTATTGGTGTTTTAATGATGAAGTAAATATGTTGTATTGCTTTTTGTTATTTGATAATATTCTAGGCTTCTACGCTTCAAATAGCCAATTCTTGGTTAAATGGTACTTTTACAACGATTCATGATTAATTTCTTTTGTGTGTCAATTTTGGAAATTTTACGCACACATCAGTGTTAGGGGGCCCTCATCCCGAGTTGTGCCTATAGTCAAGAATTTTGTAAATCGGGCCCTGACAACCAGTGTCGAAAAACTTTGTTCGCATAAGTATGTCGTAGAAAAAGGAAGTAAAATTGCTATGGCCTTGTCAGAAATTTGTCGATATTCTTTCTTAACTGAAATCCAGAAATATGACGCTCGAGCATACATACAATGTATGGCTAACAACATGGTTTTTCTTTGTGTATAATTTCGTCCCAGAAAAATTACATATTAACAAAAAGTTAGAGGAATATTTTACTTAGAAAAATTTCTATTTAATGCGGTGGTTAATTTTTTTACTATCATAATCGATAAAATCACCGCGGCACACTCAAGATCACCTCGCGGCACACTAGTGTGCCACGGCACAGCGGTTGCGGAGCACTGCTTTAGGGTACAGATACAAAAATGGGGGTGATTGTAATTTACTTGACTTTGTATTGCTTCATGTTATGTTTTAAAACTCACCAACATGTTTAAAAATACATGTTTAAAATTACCTTGAATTTTCTTGGTCAAGTTGATAAAATATGCAAGAAAGATATTTCAGATACTCTGTTTATCAGACATCATATAAGAAATTAGGCCTTTGGATCTACAGAAACATTTTATTAAATAATACATCAAATGAATAATAAAATACAGAAGCATTTCCAGGAGCGTCACACAGAATTTTTCTGTCCATTTCCTTGATTTCAGGATTTGTAAAAATTACTCATATTTGTTCAAAGTTAATAATTCTCATCATTTGCTTTTAGTGTGAATTCCGACTTTTACTGGACATACCATAACAGAAATTCCTGTGTTTTAGTCATCTGCATTTTGTACACAACAGAAATATTTGTAGTAGATTTCATATTTTGGACTTCCACAAATCTACATGGTAAAATGTATTACCACTCTGGCTTTTCATATGTAACTCACATGGTACTAGACGCTGCCTTTTATTATATTAACTAGCTGAATACCCGTGCTTTGCTAAGGAGTACATTCAAATTAAATACAACGGCCAATGTATGCAATTAATGCCACATATATATATATATATATATATATATATATATATATATATATATATATATATATATATATATATTTATAATAAATACAATGGTTAGTGTATGCAATTAATGCCAAAAAATATATATTTATAAAAAAATCGTAACGGATAATTTTATACACAAAATAATGTAGAAGAAAATTTTCAGATGAAGTACAATGGACAATGTATGTAATTAATTTGTATGTTTAATATCCATAAAACATACTAATTTGAATTAAAATCTTTATAAACTTCCACCTCAATTAGTTTAGTGGTTAAATTTTATCTCTTACCGTATTTTAATATTTTTTTTGTCAATTTATTTCGTTGTTATGCACGTAACGCAAAATTAAATTAAAGTATTAAAAAAAGAAAAGAAACCACGTGATCGGCATTTAATAAATTAAATTCTAAAAATAAATTTTTAAAATTCACCAAAAATCAGAAAATGGGGGTAAAGATTCGAAAAAGATTTCATGATTTATGATTTTTCTCGTGATATAAACTTTATAACCCTCAAATTATTATTTTAAATGCAAACTTAAAAAAGTTACAAAAACAGCTTAAAAATAGAATTTTTAAAAAATCTAAGAAGAATTTTTAAAAAATCTTTCTTAGTGCACCCCTACACTATAAGAAGAATTGCCATCCATACAAAATTTCAACCCTTTAGGTTCAGAAGTTTGGTCTGTGCGTTATCAGTCAGTCAGTCAGTCAGTCAGTTACGGAACCGTTTTATATATATATAGATATTGAATTTAATTTGGGAGCTATAATGTTATGTAGTAAATTATTTATTAAATAACAGCATTTACAATTACCCAAAAATCATATTTACATTTACCCCATTCAGAAAACAGTGAGGTAAATGTAAACTTGGTAGCTTGAGCCGATTTTGTAAATACATGTACATAACGGTATCACTAGTTAATAAAAACAGTTATATTTACCTTTATATTGTTTTTGTTCAGTATCAGCCATATTTGTTCTCAAAATAAAGATTTCTTCCAAAATCGTTTATCAAACTTTTCTGACAGAAAAACTTCAATCATAAATATTAACAAATAACTTCCTACTAGATTTCCAACAACACTGAAGTTATGGAGGGGAGTTAAAGAGCTGATGTAATGGTACTGTAGCCAATATTCCCTGCCTTAAAAACGAAAATTCCACGTCTGTTTACATATACCACATCTGACCCTCCATAACAAGTGCTAAAATAAAAACACAAATAAATACACTATCTACCGATAAGTATTTGGACACCCATGCAAATGACGATATCTGATATACGTCACGACCTCTGCCGTTAAATATCATGTAGGAAACAACATTGGCATTAGTCGCATGCAAGATGCCACGAAATGCAGATTTATCTGATTTCGAGAAAGGTGTAATCGTCGGGTATCACAGAAATGGCCGATCCTTAAGGGACATATCTACCGAGCAGAATTACCCAAAATCGACAGTGGCCTATGTGATTCAAAAATGGAAGGTGAGCGGTGATTGTCGGAATGTGCCACGAGTCGGCAGACCCAGGAAACTGAGAAATAGAGACCGACGGAATTCTATCCAGAGAAATTCGGAAGAACCGCACCAAACCGATGGCCCACATACTCCCAGGCATCCGGGAGTGTTGTTTCGATGAATACCATCCGTAAGGAAGCACATCTGCTTGGTTTTCATGGTCGAGCTGCCGCTCACACGCTTTTGATCACAAAGTCCAACCGCCTGCTCGGTGAATGTGGTGCAAAGCACGTCGAAAGTGGACCGTAGATCAGTGGAAGCGGGTTTTCTGGTGCGACGAATCAAGGTTCACCCTCTACCGCGCGGATGGCAGGGTCTGGGTCTGGCATCTGCCTGGAGAACGACTCCTGCCAGAATGCATTGTTCCCACAGCAAAGTTAGGCGGAGGTGGATTTATGGTCTGGGGGTGTTTCTCCTGGTATGGACTGGGACCCTTGGTTCCAATTCATGGTAAGCTCAACGCCGACGCCTACTGCACTATTTTGGATGACGTGTGCTTCCTACGTTGTGGAAGTTTTATGTGTTGGACGCATGTTACTTCCAGGACGATAACGCCAGCTATCATGTTGAGAGGTCCAGCATGGACTGATATGGTGATAATGGGGTTAACCGAATGGACTGGCCTGCCCAGACTTGAACCCTATCGAGAACCTCTGGGGCGAGTTCAATCGCCGAATTAAGGGTGAAACAACCGTCCAAAATCGCTGAAAGAAGTTACATGTCTTCTCCAAGCCGAGTGGGAAAAAATACCACTAGCCGCCATATATGAACTTGTGAAAAGCATACCCCGGAGGGTTGAGGCTGTAATTGCCTCTCCTGGAGACTCTACAAACTATTGAATATGAATAAATTTTGTTTTTCTTTTCTATCACAGGTGTCCAAATACTTATTGGTAGATAGTGTACTAGGAAGACGAGTATCAGTATGTTTATGCAACTGTTGTAAAATACCTGATTTCTAAAATACGCTTTTTTTTTATAAATATGAGCCAGTTACTCTTGTCTACAAATAATTACAATATATGGATAAATTAATTATGAACACAAAACAGAAAAAAGGAATTTTGTACACAAAACAGAATTACTTTAGACTGCCTTACAATCTGATGCTCAATAATACACAGGAATAAGTATTGAATTTACTACTGATCACCGAATAATAAATTTTAATTTTCACAAATTCATATTGGAGGTCTGAAATAAGTGAGATGGAATTTGAGAGAAACAAATGATAGCAAGTAATCTGTTAATACCAATGATTCAAGTTTTTAATAATATGAATTTTTTAAAGGTTAATTTTAAAATATATTTTATGTAGTTGTCAGAAATATCTGATACTGACTGAAAATTATTATTATTATAAACATGGATTTCTAAAAGCAATTGCATTAAGATAAAAATCTACAACTGTTTAGGGAACTTAAAGCATTTTGCTGAAGTTCTCGGCTTTTTAGATATCAAATGGAAGTCAATTCAAACTTTTGAAAATTTGATCATAATTCTGACATCATGGCTAAACCTTCCAGAAAGAGGAAGAAGCATAACTGCATAGATTTTGATCTTTGATGCTTATGTCAGAAGGAGGAAATGGCGTAATTATATATTTTAATCATAAAATATGGGACACACTATTGAGTTTTTTAATATTTGATAAACGTTAACAAAGTATAAAAATACGAAATATCTAACTTTTAAATTGCCTGTCAAGTTTCAAACAGATCAAGCTAAATAATTTCAGCAATCAATAAATTAATTATGAACATAAAACTTAAAAAGTTAATTTTATACAGAACGCAGAATTACCAGAACATTGTGAAGAAATACCTGTACTATTCATCCTACTTTTTCTTCACACTAAAACAATCAATGGGAAACGGAAAAATTAGTAGCTGTGCTTCAAATTCTGAGGACTACACTGAAGTAATCAGCAAAACAGAGCATATTTAAGTAAAGAGTGAAATAACAAATTCAGTTTTGTATTGAACGTAAACTAGTTTTACGATGAATTGTATTCAGCTTTTGTGGAAATGCAAAATAGTTTTGAAACAAATTCGTTGGTTGTACGATAATATTTCTAGATATATGTAAAACTAGCTGAAAACCCGCACTTCGCTACGGAGTACATTCAAATTCAATACAACGGTCAATGTAAGCAATTAATGCGAAAAAAAAAATATATATATATATATATTCAAATCAAATCTAATAGGACATACTAAAGAATATAGTACAGTTAATATAGTACAGTTTGAGGAACATATCTTTTACTGTATTTTAATATTTTTTTGGATAATGTCCAATCGTCTGCCTCATAAACAAGAAAAAAAAAATTTTTGTGTCAATTTCGTCGTTATGCACGTGACGATAAATTTATTTAAAGTACCAGAAAAAGAAATCACGTGATCAGCATTTAATAAATTAAATTCTAAAAATGAATCCTTAAAAATTCACCAAAAATCAGAAAATGGAGGTAAAGATTCGAAAAAGATTTCATTTTAAAGAAAATTTTAGGATCTTTCTCGTGATATAAATTTTATTACCCTCAAATTATTATTTTAAATGTAAACTTAAAAAAAGTTACTAAAATAGCTTAAAAGTTTAATTTAAAAAAATCTAAGAAGAAATTTTCAAAAATCTTTCTTAGTGCACCCCTACACTGTAAGAAAAATCGCCATGCAAAATTTCAGCCCTTTAGGTCCAGCTGTTTTGTTTGTGTGTTGTATGTCAGTCAGTGAGTCAGTCAGTTACGGAATTGTTTTATATATATAGATGATGTTAAGTACATTATTAAAACGAAATGCTTTGGATATTCGCGACGGGAAAATTCTAAGCCAGAAACATACATAACTAACCCATCATCATTATTGGCTTCTGCCCGTCATATTGCCTTAGCAAGATACTGATCGCCAAAACAGGGATACATTTGAGAAGTACAAAAGCATTCGCACTTGGCGCAACAGCCAATTCTGCGCCAAATGTTTGCGCAAAAAGCGTAAAACAGCCGATTTCCAAAGAAACCTTTTAATTTTCTTTAAATATTGCATTTGGAACAAGGTTAATAGTATTTTTAAAATCAAGTTGACGCTCTTCGGTGTACATTTTACGAGATAAAATATTTTGGCTTTGAAGTAAAAAATCATCGAAATTTTCCTCGATGGACGTTAGCATGGGAACAGTTAGTTCTGGTCTCCAAAGCTCAAAATGATGGCACTCTCCGATTGTGTATTGCACATGCGTGAACATTTTGCCTGTCTTCAGTGGCGCATATGCGGCAACAGGAAGGCTCTGTTCACATCCTGTAGTCCGTTAGCGTAAGTATTGAAATTTATTTAACCAATGACAAACCTCCAAACGATTAGCAACTAAATAGTTAGGGTAGGTGGGGGCAAAGGTTCGCACATACATTTTAAAATGACCGGGAAGAGTTTTAGGAAGAATAGGGTAGGCAGTGCATTCCTCTACTTCCAGTCAGTTGCCTCGTAAAAAATGTTGGAGTTAATACCCCCTCTTGCAGAGAAAATGAGGTAAGTTTATTTTCGTCTCTTTTAATGTAATTTTTTGCAACTTTTGAGTAATTTTGAGCATCACTCAAACTCACGAACTGTTTTGGGCTTATTTTCGCATGTTAGGGTGGTAAATAACCTTTCAAATTCTACCTTAAGTTTTGGGTTAACTCAAATACAGTGGCGTCCATTCTGCAGAAACAGAACCAGCACGAAATGGGGTAAAGGTTTGCAGGAGTCATGGGGTAAAGGTTCGCAGTGCAAACCTTTGCCGCTCTAACTATTAACATTTGTTTCATGTCCTCTTTTCATTAGGAATCCTTATTAACAACGTCTTTTATTATTAATGGGAATTCACATTTTTGTAATTTGAAAATAAATTATGGTTTTTGATAAAAACTGCCTGTTTTTAATCAGAAAATTTTTTGTAAAATGCTTGAAAATCCATAAATTAAAAATAAAATAAATTAGTACAACACAAAAATAAAATAGCTCTGAACAAAGACCTATTTTACAAGATAAAAGAATTAAATGCTGTTACAAGACATTATAAGCTTCGAAGGTCTGGTTAGGGAAAAAAGCTCTAAATGAGTAATTTCCAGATTTGCAAGTCTTTGAAATGCTCCTTGCGTCATAATTTTTGACGAAATTTTATAAAATTTATTACAAAGACTCCTCTTATACATTAAAATAAAGTTATGTATCCATTTCAGGTTTCGACATCATTCAGATTATCAAAGTTTAACTTAAGCGTGGAAAAGTACAAAAATTTCACGATAATTCAGAGTACAAGCATAAAAATATTTCCTAAAAATTAATTATTCAACGAAAGCACAAATCAAAATATAATCCTGATCAAAATGTATAAGCAATCTAAATGCAAAATTAAGAATAAGGTTAAAAATTGGATCGCAAGGAGCATTTTAAAAAACATAATAAAAATTTCAATTTTTTAAATATAAAAAATAAAATTTTAAATATTTATAAAATTTTATAAGGTGTTTGAAATAGCTTTACTTTAATGAATATTTATGCCCAATTTCATATCTCTTAGGTAAAAATTTCAAAAATTGCTTTGTAATGTCCCCCATCCCCTTAATTTGCTTAATTTTTACAGGTTTTAAAAGAATGAGTAAAGGCTAAGATATGATATAACGATAGTGTTAATAGTTGATATTTTAATTGGAAGTTCTTTAGTTTAAGAAAAAAATGATTGAGATTAACCCCTTTTCATTTTGTGAATTTCTTCGTTAGATTCAACTTTCTGTGTTAATAGTTGATATTTCATTTTGAAGTTATTTAGTTTAAGAAAAAATTTATTGAGATTAACCTGTTCAATTTGTGATTTTCTATATATGTAACACCTTTAAAAAAATTACAAAATGTGAAATAAAATTATTTAGACAACTCTATTTGTGATTTTCGATGCCTATCCAGTAAGAAACCAACGAGTGGGGTAAAGGTTTGCAGTGCGAACCTTTGCCCCACCGATTGGGACAAAGGTTCGCAAACAGGTGTTTTGGTAAAATTAAAAATTCGGTGACTAAATATTTCGGGAAAAAATTCATTATTTTATAGAAGGTAGAGGGGATACCCAACTACAATACAAGTGACTTTTTGGGAGGATAGGATCTAACGGAGGCCCGTAAGAAACCCAAAACTCAAAACTGCAAACCTTTGCCCCCACCTACCCTAAGGCCTATGATTGGTTTATTTCCGTCTCAGCGCCATTTTTCCTTTTACGCTTACGCTAACGGACTGCAATGTGAACAAATATAAACGAGCCGAACTTAAGTTTACGGTGTGTTTCGTCGAAAACTTTTAGCAATATCTAAAAAGTCGTCTGCTGGGATTATTCACCTGCGTTTGCGGGGAGGTTTTGTTATTCTAATGTTTGGTTGTCATGGATAGTGCAAGAACGGAGACTGCCTAAAATTAGCAAGTTAGTTCTTAATTTGTATTTTTTAAACAGAAAATCTGTTGATTTAAAGACTGTATTCCTATCTACTACATCTTTTAGCCGATTGACAAACTAGATATTCTTTGTCAATGAGAAGACTAAAAAATTTATGAATAAGAATAAAATATTTCTTCAAGCTGGAACCCATTGGAACATTTTCACCAAGAACTAGGATTTAAAATTTGAAACATTATATTTCTTCGAAGCGACTTCTAAAATAAGTAATACAAGGGCATAAGAAAAATTCATACAGAATATTTACATAAAAAAAATTCTAAGAGTAAGTTTTTTTTATATTTATATTTGATTGAAAAATATATTTCCGATCACTTTTGGGGCTAATTTTACTCTGGTGTATTTTATACTCATTACATTGAATATAAACTATGCTATTTTTATGCAATACACCAATTTCAGTGTATACTGATTAGCATTTCGAGTTTCTACAAAGTGAGAAAAAATTATGCAATAGGGTGAAGTGGGGTAAGTGAGAACGCAGGCTTAAAACCCTAAAACGTATAACTTTAAAAAAAAAATTCAAGTGTACTTTATAGGAAAATTCTTGCTCTATTGTTGTGTTTAGTTTTTATTTACAGAAAAAAATGTAAAATGTAAAATTTTTATACCTTCTTAAACTTTGCATTTTAACTAAAGTACCCAAATTCCGAGTACTAGCTACCCCCCCCCCCCCCAAAAAAAGAGTTATTTTGAAAATACCCATTAAGAAATGAAGAATACAGAAAAAATATATAAAACCATTTTTTTTTCAATATTTCTTCAGTACTGCAGGGTTTTTACCTGCCCCTTAGAAATGTTCTGTCGGGGCAAGTGAGAACACGAAGGTTGGGGGAAGTGAGAACAGTGAAATTTACCAGAAAAAGAAAGAAAATCAACTAGTTTTGTGTTGCCTGTTCTCGATGATTGCTCGAATGTACCAGATGATGGCTTAATAGTGTTCCCGGAAGGCGCGGTGAACTAATTTTTTCCGTGTCTTTTTAGTCCTACAATATTCAGTATGGCCTAGGCAAAGGAAAAAAAAGCTTCAAGTAGTATAGATCACAGGATCCGATTTAGAAAATATTTTACTATAGGCACAACTCGGGATGGGGGCCCCCTAACACTGATGTGGGCATAAAATTTCCAAAATTGACACACACACAAAAAAATAATCACGAATCATTGTGAAAGTACCATTTTACCATGAATTGGCTATTTGAAGCTTAGAAACCTAGAACATTATCAAATAACGAAAAACAATACAGCATATTAACTTCATTAAAATACCAATACAATGCAACCAGAAAAACTCATTAATCCCTTATATACACTACTAGCTGAAAACCCGCACTTCGCTACGGAGTACATTCAAATAAAATACAACGGTCAATGTATGCAATTAATGCCAAAATATCTATATAGGGTAGGTGGGGGCAAAGGTTTGCAGTTTTGAGTTTTGGGTTTCTTACGGGTCTCCGTTAGATCCTATCGCCCCAAAAAGTCACTTGTATTGTAGTTGGGTATCCCCTCTACCTTCTATAAAATAATGAATTTTTCCCCGAAATATTTAGTCACCGAATTTTTAATTTTACCAAAACACCTGTTTGCGAACCTTTGTCCCAATCGGTGGGGCAAAGGTTCGCACTGCAAACCTTTACCCCACTCGTTGGTTTCTTACTGGATAGGCATCGAAAATCACAAATAGAGTTGTCTAAATAATTTTATTTCACATTTTGTAATCTTTTTAAAGGTGTTACATATATGGAAAATCACAAATTGAACAGGTTAATCTCAATAAATTTTTTCTTAAACTAAATAACTTCAAAATGAAATATCAACTATTAACACAGAAAGATGAATCTAACAAAGAAATTCACAAAATGAAAAGGGGTTAATCTCAATAATTTTTTTCTTAAACTAAAGAACTTCCAATTAAAATATCAACTATTAACACTATCGTTATATCATATCTTGGGCTTTACTCATTCTTTTAAAACCCGTAAAAATTAAGCAAATTAAGGGGATGGGGGACATTACAAAGCAATTTTTGAAATTTTTACCTCAGAGATATGAAATTGGGAATAAATATTCATTAAAGTAAAACTATTTCAAACACCTTATAAAATTTTATAAATATTTAAAATTTTATTTTTTATATTTAAAAAATTGAAATTTTTATTATGTTTTTTAAAATGCTCCTTGCGATTCAATTTTTAGTCTTATCCTTAATTTTGCATTTAGATTGCTTATACATTTTGATCAGGATTATATTTTGATTTGTGCTTTCGTTGAATAATTAATTTTTAGGAAATATTTTTATGCTTGTACTCTGAATTCTCGTGAAATTTTTCTAATTTTCCACGCTTAAGTTAAACTTTGATAATCTGACTGATGTCGAAACCTGAAATGGATACATAACTTTATTTTAATGTATAAGAGGAGTCTTTGTAATAAAGTTTATAAAATTTCGTCAAAAATTGTAACGCAAGGAGCATTTCAAAGACTTGCAAATCTGGAAATTACTCATTTAGAGCTTTTTTCCCTAACCAGACCTTCGAAGCTTATAATGTCTTGTAACAGCATTTAATTCTTTTATCTTGTAAAATAGGTCTTTGTTCAGAGCTATTTTATTTTTGTGTTGTACTAATTTATTTTATTTTTAATTTATGGATTTTCAAGCATTTTACAAAAAAATTTCTGATTAAAAACAGGCAGTTTTTATCAAAAACCATAATTTATTTTCAAATTACAAAAATGTGAATTCCCATTAATAATAAAAGACGTTGTTAATAAGGATTCCTAATGAAAAGAGGACATGAAACACATGTTAATAGTTAGAGCGGCAAAGGTTTGCAGATGGGGCAAAGGTTTGCACTGCGAACCTTTACCCCATGACTCCTGCAAACCTTTACCCCATTTCGTGCTGGTTCTGTTTCTGCAGAATGGACGCCACTGTATTTGAGTTAACCCAAAACTTAAGGTAGGATTTGAAAGGTTATTTACCACCCTAACATGCGAAAATAAGCCCAAGACAGTGCGTGAGTTTAAGTGATGGTCAAAATTACTCAAAAGTTGCAAAAAATTACATTAAAAGAGACGAAAATAAACTTACCTCATTTTCTCTGCAAAAGGGGGTCTTAACTCCAACATTTTTTACGAGGCAACTGACTGGAAGTAGAGGAATGCATTGCCTACCCTATTCTTCCTAAAACTCTTCCCGGTCATTTTAAAATGTATGTGCGAACCTTTGCTCCATGCGAACCTTTGCCCCCACCTACCCTACGTATAATAAATACGACGATCAATGTATACAATTGATGTAAAAAATTATATATATTTATAAAAAAATCGTAAGAGATATTTTTATAGACTAAATAATATGGAAGAAAATATTAAAATCAAATCTAATAGCACATGCTAAAGAATACAGTACAGTTAATATAGTGCAGTTTGAGGAACATATATTTTACTGTATTTTAATATTTTTTTGGATAATGTCCAATCGTCTGCCGCACTAACAAGGGAAAAAATATTTTTTTGTTTATTTCATTGTTATGGACGTGACGATAAATTTATTTAAAGTACCAGAAAAAGAAATCACGTGATCGGCATTTAATAAATTAAATTCTAAAATTTAATCTAAAAATTCACCAAAAATAAGAAAATGGAGGTAAAGATTCGAAAAAGATTTCATTTTAAAGGAATTTTTATGATATTTCTCGTGATATAAATTTCATAACCCGCAAATTATTATTTTAAATGCGAACTTAAAAAAAGTTACTAACACAGCTTAAAAATTTAATTTTAAAAAATGTAAGCAGAATTTTTCAAAAATCTTTCTTAGTGCACTCCTACACTATAAGATGAATGGCCATGCAAAATTTCAGCCTTTTAAGGTCTAGCGGTTTGGTCTGTGCGGTGTATGTCAGTGAGTCAGTCAGTCAGTCAGTCAGTTACGGAACTGTTTTATATATATAGATAACATACATATTGGTCTAGCTACGGTGGTTCAGTTTTAAAATTACTTAATCACTATCTAGTCAGTTTATCTATAATCTAAATCAATAAGAACACAGCAAAAAGAAATCTATGCAAAAATTTGAGAAAAAATTTAATAAAAGGTTAAAGCGCATGTTATCTCATCTAAATCTAGATCTAATCTGTTACACATAAAAAGGAGAAAAAGTTACATGACTAGCGCATGCGCGCTGAACAGCTTCGCGTCACAAGTGACGTGATTTCGAAGGAGAGTTCAATTTGCTCTAGTCGGAACATCCCGGCCCCCGTTGGACGGTGGTCCAACATCATCTGGAAAGGGGAGTGGGACGACCCTGTTGATGGCACGGCGGTAAACCCCGTTTCTCGTTCTCAGGTCCACCACTCTAACTAGTCTACCACTCTAACTAGTCCACCTTGACCAGTAAACGTTTGCTCGATGCGTGCTAGATTCCATTCCATTGGAATTTTGCTTGGGTCTTTCATTAAAACTAACTGTCCTACCTTTAGGTTGGGTTCTTGTGTAGCCCATTTGGCTCGAGATTGCAGGTGGCTAAGATATTCGTTTGTCCATCGGTTCCAAAATGTAGATCTTAGGTCTTGTATTAGGGTCCATCTGGAAGATAAAGACAGATTATCTGAAGTATGATTAGTTTCTGGTAACTGTAATAGGGAGGCACCTATCAGGAAATGTCCTGGAGTCAAGGCTTGAAGATCTGTTGGATCTGCAGAAAGAGGAGTTAATGGGCGGGAATTTAGGCAGGCTTCTATTTGAGTTACGAGCGTGTACAACTCTTCAAAATTTAGAATCTTTGTTTTCGCAGTCTTCACCAAGTGTTTCTTCATCGATTTTATATTAGCTTCCCATAATCCACCAAAATGTGGCGATGCAGGTGGTATAAAGTTCCACTCTATGCCTTCTTCGGCACTGAATTTTTGTACAGAGTCCGATTTGCATATTTTAAACCAGGAATCTAAGATGTTTTTAGAGCCCTTGAAATTTGTAGCATTGTCACTCCAGATGGTAGTTGGTCTTGATCGTCTTGCGATAAATCGCCTGAGACTTGCAAGAAAGGCTTCAGTGCTTAAATCGGATACGATTTCAAAATGAACAGCTTTCGTACTGAAACAAATAAATATTGCGATAAATGATTTCATAGTCACTTTAGATCGTCTCAAATTAGGTTTAGTAAGTATTGGACCAGCGAAATCCAGTCCTATCTTTTCAAATGGTCGAGACGGTATAACTCTATCTCTTGGTAGGTTACCCATCATTTGCTTCATGGTTTGATTTCTTGTTCGGAAACAAGTCATGCATTTACTAATAACTCGTTTGATTCTATCCTGTCCAGAAGGTATCCAATACATTTGTCTAATAAGGTACAGGGTTGTTTGAGTACCCGAATGAAGAGATTTTTTGTGGTAGTAATCTATCAATAATTCAGTAAAGTGGTGAGCTTTGGGTAAAAGTAATTGGTGCTTCCGGAATTCTGAAAGTTTCGAATTGCTTAATCGTCCACCAACTCGCAAAAGTCCTTCTTTGTCTAGGAATACGTTTAATGAGAGAATTTTACTATTTTTTGGGATTTGGCGATTTGATTGTAAAGATTTAATTTCGGAATGAAATTCGGAACGTTGAACATATTTAACCAATATCTTGGTTGAATTTTGAATTTCGGAAGCACTCAAAAAGGCTTTGTTTCTTAACTCAGGTTCAAGTCTACAACTTTTAGAAAATCTTAAACCCGTATCACACTGAAGAATTTGGTGAAACTTTAAGCTTTTCGTCAAGCATTTCTCCTCGCGGAGTGTCTGTGAAGGGTTGCTGGAGTTTGACAAACGGATTCGCAAACCGAAGCGGACGGGTTACCGTACCAATCCTGTTATCGACCATTAGGCTTTAGGCATAGCATACAAATTTCTTAGCGCATGTATTACGAATCGATTGCTCACTCGGACATAACCTATTCAAATCATGGCTCCATCCAATTTTATGAGCATATCATCTAAAAAAAACGATATGTGCTAAAATAATTTGCCTTACAGCAGCATTAATTGCAAGAAGAAAAAAATCTGAAAGAAAAATTTGGACAAGGGAATGGTTAAAAAAAAGAAATAAACTAGGATGTTATAAGAATTTGATGAGGGAACTGGCACTTCAGGTAAGATATTTTCTTTCAAATTTTGCTAGAATTAATAAATTATTATAGAAATAATATTTATAGAATTATTATGCAGAATATTTGGCCCTTCTTTAAGTCCCCTAAAAGAGGATTATTTCTTTTTCCCCCAACTGTTTGGTTTTAGTGAAATGTTTGAAAAGGTTGCTGTAATATCTTGCTCATAGAAATTTTCTATACATGAAATACAATTATGAAAAATTAAACATATCTTATTTTTTTAATACTAGGATACTGAAGGCTATAGAAGGTGGATTAGGATGGATACAGCATCTTTTGAGTATTTGCTTGAAAAAGTATTACCTTTGATACAAAAAAGAAATACACAAATGAGACACAGTATTCCTCCTGGTGAACGTTTGGCACTCACTCTCAGATATTTAGCTACAGGTAAAGATATAGACTTTTTATAAACATTGCTTTTTTTTAAAATCTTAATATTGATATTAAAGACTAGTACAAGATTATCATTATCATGATTTAATGAATATGATGGGCAGGACTGTAGAATATAAACACAGTCGCATACAATAAAGTATAAGTAGGATTAATTATTTTAGGTAGTATAAATATGGTCGATACTAACATACACATGTACTTTTACATATTCTAGTGTATTTCGGTTTTAATACTTTGATTTATATAATATATATTATGGCAATCTATTTTAATCAAATTTGTTGCTGATCGATAATTACCCCAGAAGTGACCAAGTTGGTCACACAAAATCTGTAATCATGAAATTGACAAATGTATTTGCATTAAAATAAACATTTTATTATGTGGGTGCTTACTGTGCAAAAATTGAAAATATTATATTTGATAGTTAATTAATATAATATAGTAGACTCTCTTTAATTCGCAAGCACCTATAATCCACACATCATAACAGATGTAAACATTGAAATTTGATGTTAAGTTTCAATGCCAATCATTGACAATTCAATAGCTAGCATGTAAAAATATATATTGTGACATTTTTTTAAAAATCATTAATTGTATATTTAAATAAATTCAAATAAAATCATTGTACAATATTTATTATAATATTTCTGTTATTTTAATTTGTCATTAATTGTAAAAAAAAACTGTTGATTGGTTTTACTTACAATTTTCAAAACATAAACAATAGAATGACCTATAATCCACACTAGCATTGGTCCCAAGCTGTGTCGATTACAGAGAGCCTACTGTAATTAGATGTTAGATTTGGCATGTTAGGCACATTAGAAACTGATGTTTTATTGTTTATGTTTTCTGTACTATTCTGTTTTGAACAAAATTACTATGACAGATCTTTAGATGAAAAAATACACCTATGGATCATTAAAAGAGAATTGCTAAAATGTTTTTCTTTTAAGCATTACCTGTGTCTGATTCTTTACTGACAGTATTTATCTTTATTTTTCAGGTGAAACGTGGCAATCATTAAGTTTTCACTTTCGCATTGCTCAAAACACCATTTCTGGAATCTTGCCACTAGTATGCAAGGCAATTTTCATTGAATGCAAGGCTGACTTCAATAGAATGTGGAACCTGTTCCATGGCAAGAGCAAATGTGCAATTTACATTGAATTTAATTTTTAATAAATGTACCTTGTTCAAAGTTAAGATTGAAAATTTTTTTGTTCTGTATAACTTGTAAATAATAACTACACTGGTTTCAATTATGAAAACAGCATACGAAAACTTAGTCTCAAAAGAGGGGTTAGAACGACCATTATTATTTTATGTTAGAACATAACTTTGCCAAGTACCAAAATAATTTGATTTCTTTTTTCTGTACCCATATAAATTGGGTTACCCATATGGATCTGATCTTTTGTGGTACAAATGGAAAGATTAGTTTCTAGCAACATTCTTAGCACAAAAAAGTGTGAAATAAAAAAAAATTCAGATAAATTACATTCAGATTTTAGACAGCTCATATTCAAAATATTAGAATAATTACATTACATAAAATACTAACACAATATTAAAAAAATGGACATCTACGAAAAGGTTAACTCTCAGATATATCAATAAATTTTGGAATAGTATCATAAATAAATAAATGGAAAATAATTTCTTATTACTTTTTCTCAGTTATTATAATTTTTTGAATCTGAGCTGTATGCTACTGCTATATATTTTTCAAATGCCAAAATACCTATAAATACCAGTTATATGCAACATACCAGCTATTTGTAAAATTAAATTATGGTCAATGAAATCAATGAAATGAAACATGAAGTAAAAAATTTATTTAAAAAATTATTTATTATTATTAAAAAATTATTTATTATTCAAGTCTGCCATGCAATATTTATTGATAACACCTTGGATTTCAACTCTTGCCTTTTCTTTTAAGTTTACATCTTTTAAACTTTTAAATGTACATCTCAGATAATTAAAAAAGGCATCATCGACATTGTCTTTATCCTCATTTATAGATGCCATTAATTTCTTGACTTGCTCCAACGTGCTGGATATTTGCTTATCCACACTTTCCCCCCTTTTTTTTAGGGGGAATTAATGAAGTTTCCATCACTTTCCTTTTATTGGTCTGGGGGCTATTCATTACTGCATTTTCATTGACTGCAGTAACCGATTCTTGGGTAAATTCCCCAAATTCACTTTCTGTATCCTGTAAAAAATAGACATTAAAATGGAATATTGAAATGTAATAATAAATTAAAAAATGAGAGCTGTGATCAGGGTTCCAAAATATCGAAAATATCCGATATTTTGATATATATCCAATATTTTCAAAATTGTCAACTTATTGCTGATGATAAATATTTACAGATTTAATACAACTTAAACACCAATACATATTACACATTATATATAAACTAATATAAAACATTATTCTAATATAAAATAGTACTTAATTTTATATATATAATTATAAATAAAAAAAATTTTTTTCTTTTTTTTAAAGCACTCGTAACAAAATTTTAAGTTAAACATTTTTCTCTTTCAAAACACAAATTATAAAACTCTCAAATTTTAAGAATGTTTTATTTCTTTAACAAAACTTTAAACACAAAATGAAATATATTTATTTTTGTTCAAAAATTTAAACAAAAATGTAAGTGTTATTATTGTTATTCAGTTGCATGTAAACTGAATGTTTACTATCATAAGTGATCCATAAGTTCGTAAATTTAGCTTACCATAAATACTAGTGTCAGTACAGTAAATCAATGCAACCACAATACTTAAAATCTTAGCATTAAAAATATCTCTTGCATTATTGAACAATAATGATAAAGCAGGGTAGACTATTAATGGCTTTCAATACCATTAACTTTTGTTAAATAAGAAGTTATTACTACATGATTAAAAATTCTGATTGATTGTTTTCCGAATACAGAAAAAAAAATTGTAACTTGTTGCAGTGCAATATCCTATGCACGAAGATTATTTCTGATGACAAACATTGGCGAAGTTTGGCGATAAAAATGACAATTGATATGAATCCATATCAATGATCCGAAAAGTTCCGAAAGATCCACAATTAAATAGAATTATTTTGAAATTATATCAAACGTGGCAATACTATAAATAATTATTAAGTTGTTACGGATAAGAAATGTATAAAAGACATGCAAAATCTTACTTACCGCTAGTAAAAGAAGATTGGTAATGAGGCCATTTCTCACTCATTATCTCCCCTATCTCTTTACAAGTCAACCGCTTTAACATCCTTTTCTTGTAATAGTAATCACTGTGGTTCCACAGATTTCACGAATTGTAACTTCGTCGATGAAATAATTTAAAATTTCTTCTTTAGTCCACGGATCCGTGTTGGCGGCCATATTTTATTCCTTGCTCGATCGCGAGTCACGTGAGCCAAAAACCTGCCCTGCTATTGGACAATTATGTGCAACACAAGCTTTTCGTGAAACTTTTCCCATGTAGAATGGGAAAAGTTGCAGTTAAAGATTCATAGAAAAACACTCTATCACACAGTATTTTAGTGCAACAGTTGCAGGTAAAACAGGTTTAGTGAAACAGTTGCGCTAAAAGCTTGTGCTAAATCTTTAGTGTGATACGGGCATTAAGCACCAAGCGGTGACTCTAACTAATTTGCTGAATGAAGAGCATTTGTTAATTAAATCATTTGTCGTTACACTATCTACTACTGTTGCATTCATTGAAGCTCCTTTTCGAATTTCAAGTTTTTCGGTGTCTAATCCCTTTTTTGATCCTTCAAATCTGGGCCATTTCTCCTTATCGTGAACCAACCATTCAGGTCCGCTCCACCATAATTTATTATCTTTTAATTCGGCGACAGTTAATCCTCTAGATATCAAATCTGACGGGTTGTCCTTTCCAGGACAGTGGAACCATTCACTAGGATTGGTATATTGCTGAATCTCTTGTACCCTGTTTTTTACAAATGGTTTAAACCTGTCGGACGTATTCTTTATCCAAAAGTAAGCTATAGACGAATCTGTCCAAAAATAACGCTCAAATGAATATTCTAAGCCCTTTGAAATTTTATCACATAACCTAGCAGAAAGAAGAGCACCCATTAATTCAAGACGGGGTAGCGAAATTGCTTTTAGTGGAGCAACTCTGCTCTTCGACGCCACAAAACTAGTAAAAATACTTCCATCACTGCGTGTTATACGTAGATAAACGACGACGCCATAAGCTTTCTTCGAAGCGTCTGAAAAACAATGTACTTGTATATCATTTATTTCCTTAGGAAGGGCATTAGCGAAACAATAGCGAGGAATACTGATATCCTTCAGCTTTTCATTACACCATTCATCCCAAATAACGGTTATATTCTGAGGGAGATAATCATCCCAATCCAGTCCCAAACACCAAATCTCTTGAATTAGACACTTAATTCTAACTATATAAGGTCCGAGGAATCCCACGGGATCAAAAATGCGACCTACTGCTTGTAGAAGGTATCGTTTGGTGTTTACTCGCTTTGAAAGGAATTTCTCTAAATTTTTTGTTTCGAAATAAAACAAGTCATCGTTGGCATTCCAAGCCACTCCTAGCACCCTTTGGGGTAACAGAGCTTGAGTGTTAGGCTCAACGGATTCATTTACATCTATCCCTACTTTCTTCCACAGTTCACGTAACTCTAACGAATTAGTCTGCCATTTACGTAGAACCATGCTTGCATCCTCAAATATTTTAGTACTCTGTATGCTCGTATTATAGGCTTGTTCTACATTTTCTCCACCAGTGATCAAGTCGTCTACATACAAAGATGTATTTAAAATTTTGTAAATTTCAGGAAAGCTTTCTACATACCTCTTTAGGTGATACTTAATGGTTGCAGCCAGGAGGAATGGTGATGAACTCACCCCAAACAAGACTCTGCAGAGTCTGAACTCCTTGAGCTCTGGAACTGCGTTAGGTTTAGTGGGGTCATCGTCCCAAAGGAATCGGGCCACGTCTCGATCTTCTTCATCTATCTCTATTTGCAGGAACGCCTGCTTAATGTCCGCAGTCAGCGCAACAGGGTGTTGTCTAAATCGAATTAAAAGAAGGAAAAGATCGGGTAACAAATTGTTTCCAGTATGCAGACAGTCATTTAAGGATACCTGTCCTTTGCCATGTGAAGAAGCGTCAAACACCACTCTTAATCTACTCGTGGTTTTGTCTGTTCGAATCACTGCCCTGTGTGGGAGGTAGAAGGTTGGGGCTTCTCTGGCTTCATCTAAAACAGGAACAGGCTCTATGATATTTTCACTTAAGTAGTCTTCTAAAACAGCCTTGTATTCTGTTAATAATATTGGATCATTCTGGAACGTACATCGTAGTCTTGAAAATCTTTTATTAGCAACTTCTCGATTATCTTCTAATAATTGTTTCATCTCAGGTTTCCAAGGAAGTCGCACCTTATATCTCTTGTTATTGAAGGATATACCTGCCTCAAAGTCTTTCATAATTTGTTCGTCGAAATTACTACTATCTTTGTCTTCAGCTTCGACGCCCAGATTCTCCAGTTCCCAAAACTGTCTTAGCTGATCTGAGATAAGTTTCTCTTCCACAACTACCTTCATACTCAGTAACTCGTTAGTTGATTCAATCCGACCTTGAAGACACCATCCGAAAATTGTTTCTATGGCTACAAGCTTATCACCTAAACGTTTGAGTCTTCCTGATACTACATCAAAATAATAATCAGCACCGATTAAAATCTCAATGTTCTTATTCCCGTAATTATAGCAGTCTGCAAGCTGTAATCCCCTCATCTGTTTTTTAGCTCTAACCAAATTAATCTCTGGAGCAGGAATATTAGTTGCGGATATTTGCTCCGTTTCTAGCACTTCTATTTCGATATATAAGGAAGGTTCATTTCTGTTTTCAAGTTTTAATTTCACTACATTATATGTTTTTTCAGTTGGTTTGTTGGTCCCGAATGAGTACACAGATAAAGTTTCTTGTCTAATAACTCGTATTTTCAACTTCTGAGAAATATCTTGAGCTATAAAACTCCTCATCGAGCCATTATCAAGTAACAAGCAAACATGTTCGATTTTATCATCGTTAAGGGTTTCCCTTATCATTGCTGTGCATGTTTGAAGTAATACACTGCACTGAGAATTTCTGTTTGGTTTAGTATTTTCCGATTCAATTTTGTAGTGAGAAATTGCCGTAACCACTTTATTTTCAGTGTTACTGTCTGATTTATTTTCGAGTTGATAACAGATGGATCTGTTATGTTTTCTATTACAAAGATCGCACAATTCTCTTTTTTTGCACTCTTTAATTCTATGTTGTGCTTTCAGGCATAAAAAACAACGCGCCTGTCTTCTCAAAACATCTTTCTTTTCATTCACACTCAAACTTCCACAGCGCTCTGAATCATGTTTCGCAATGCAGTAAATGCAAGTTTGACTAATTGGCAACATATATTCGTGTACCTTAGAACTATTTATCGCTGACGTTCGGGAGCGATCATGTTGTTTATCGCGAAAATTGTTTTGACTATCTCTCGAAAACTGCTTCGACCTGACGCCAGCACTCCCCGAGCTTGTCTGGCTGTAGTTTAACACTCTCCCCCCTTCTCCCTTCGAACTAAGAAGCATTATCGATGATTCGCGACACTCAGTTTCAATTTTTAAGAATTTCAATAATTCTGACACGTTGGATTCGCCGTCTTCTGATTTATCTAAACATCTTCTATTAAAATCTAAAGCAAGATCCTCAGGTATCAATTTTAAAAGTATGGGTTGTAATAAATGACCGTACATACCAGAAGTAACATTTAGCGATTCTAGACTTCTGATCTGTACCTCACAAGTATCGTACAATTTTCTCAGTCCGGTTACATTGTTAGAGTCCTTCACAGGATTAAGGTTTAATAATCTAGATATGTGTGCGAATATTAAATTTTTTGACTTCGCAAATCTGTTCTTTAATAGCGTTTTCGCTTTTTCATAATTCTCATCTGAAAGTGCGAAGCCGCAAACAACATTGGCCGCTGCACCTCCAAGTAATGATTTTAAATATGAGAATTTATCTATTTCCGTCAAAGCATTATTTTGATCAATGGAGTTTTGGAATTGGTTCCAGAATTCCAGCCAGGTGCATGGATCTCCGTAATATTTGTCGATAGTTAACTTAGGTAATTTAATCGACTTCGAGTAATTAATATTTCTATTTCCAGAATTCGAGTTATCCAATGAGTTATCGTGATCTAAGATAACCTGAGAGGTTTGTGCAGAAATGGTGAAATTTGACTGAGAACTTCTGGTTTCGTTTTGAGCTTTTAACTGAGCGGAAATTTTAGAATTCCACAACATGATTTTCTGACAATATTCAAATGATGATTCTACTTCTAAATCGAAATCTTTCTCATTATCAATAACATTCTGAACTTTATCATCAAAATCCTTTAGCTCTTTGTAGAGCTCATCTAAATAATTTGAATGTTCTTGCAATGAGTTTATATCATATGAGTCAAATTCACTTTCTAGTTTATTAATGAACTGTGTAACAACAGAACGTCTAATAGCTCTATTCTTTTTAAGCTTAGATAGCTTATCCATTTTTATAACTTTAAATGAATTATCACTATTTATTCAATAGTCAATGTTCTTCAAGTTCAACTAATAGTTTATATTAATAAATCAGAAATCCTTACCTTGATCTAAGGAGTTGAGTCAAGGTGAATTGTATTCCAATTGTATTCTTTAATCAATCACAAAAATGTTTTCGACGGTTATTTATAATCCGAATCTTTTCGCGGCCCTGATGCACCAATTATGGTCTAGCTACGGTGGTTCAGTTTTAAAATTACTTAATCACTATCTAGTCAGTTTATCTATAATCTAAATCAATAAGAACACAGCAAAAAGAAATCTATGCAAAAATTTGAGAAAAAATTTAATAAAAGGTTAAAGCGCATGTTATCTCATCTAAATCTAGATCTAATCTGTTACACATAAAAAGGAGAAAAAGTTACATGACTAGCGCATGCGCGCTGAACAGCTTCGCGTCACAAGTGACGTGATTTCGAAGGAGAGTTCAATTTGCTCTAGTCGGAACACATATGATGAACTATATATATAACTATACATATGATGAACCAATCAATCAATTTTGAAAGGATATATAAAGAAATTGCTATTAAAAAAGTTAAAATAAAAAAATATTTGAATTGGAGATTTTTTTTCTTTAAAAAAATTTTTGGGGGAGCCCCCAACATTCGGAGGCCCCTAGACCCGAGCCTACCAGGCCTGCTGGAAAATCAGGGCCTGATAGAACATGTAAATAAACAGCAAACTGAAGTAGCAAGCTAGCGAAAAGATTTTGTTTCGTTTTGAACTATTAATAGGAGTTTTTTTTTTTTTGGGGGGGGGGGGGGGCTAATGTCCCTGGGGGATGACGACAAAAGTTTTCTTTTGTTACAATTGTAAGCAATTTTCTATGTTAATAGATGGCAGCATGTAACAGACCGCACGAAGAATGTGAGCGCATGCGCACTGCAATATTGTAACAGAGAGAGAGCGATGTGTAATGGATGGCGGTCGCACGTTGACGGCCAGCCGCTAAGTGTTTTCTATATTCCTCAAATAAAACTGTTGTTATCGTTTTAAGTATAATGTCATGTTGATCTTCCGTTATTAAGTAACCAGAAGCTTGCCTTGTTAGCAAAAGAAGAGCTAACAATTATCAGAAGAGGGATAGAGGAACTTCCTGACAACGGCAACGAACAAGGTAATCTTGAATATTTGTATTTTTGTTTTACTCAAAAATGGCGTACTTAGGCAGATATAAAAAGTGTGATTTAGTTCAGTTAGCGATTGAGTTGGGCGAGAGTGTCCCTGAAATTAGTACGATAGTTATTTTGAAGGATATTATAACCAAAAGTAAAAACTATGATGAACCGTTTGTTAAAGAAGTGTTAGCAGGATTAGTTGAAGAAAGAGTGAAACAGGAAACACAAAAATTTGAATTTGAGCGAGCTTTGCAAGTAGAGAAACTAAAAATTGAAAATCAGAATAAGATAGATGAACAGGAATTACATAAAATTGAACGACAATATGCTTTTGAATTGGAAAAATTAAAAATCCAGAATCAGAATAAGATAATTTCTCAGGCTGAAAGTAATGTTATTGTACCAGAAGTAAAGAAAAACACTATAGATTTGAGGAATTTAATGCAGAAATTTGACTTAAAAGACGGAGATATAGCTTCATTTTTGGTATTATTTGAAAGGCAAGCTAAACGAGTAGGACTTACGGAGAGTGACTATGTAACACACTTATTAGGGCTATTGCCTCTTGAAATTACTCAGCTAATTGCGAGAGAATCGGAACAGGAAACTAATGAATATATATTTGTGAAGAATTTATTGTTAAAAAGATATAAACTAAGTCCCGAAAGTTTTAGACAGAAATTTGTCAACCGTGTTAAAGATGTAAACGGCACGTGGACTGATTTTGTATTCGAATTACGCACCTATTTCAACGAGTGGTTAACAGGATTAAATATAAATGACTTTGAATCCCTAAAAGAACTTATGATTACAGATCAATTAAAAAAGCGAGTCCCAAATACGATGCGTGAACATTTCATTGATTCTTGGCCAAAGTTTGTTAAAGCGAATGATTTAGCCCAAGTGCTGGACGATTATGAAAACGTTCGATCAGGAATTAAAACTAATAGCGAAAGCAGAAATACGAAGCATACTAACTATCGTGATGATTTTAAATACTACCCGCATTCAAATTACAGGATGAGTAATCGTAATACGAATAGGTTCGATTCGAGCAAGTTTGAGAACAAAAACGCGAACGTCAGCAGAAGTAAAATAAATGAAAAAGAAACCGCAACTCATAAAGTATTTAGTTCTTCGATACGCGATGATAGACTATGTTTTGTTTGTGGAGGGAGAAAACACATTGCTAAGTTTTGCAGAAAAACGAATGAACCGCGGAGCGAAAATCTGAATGTTTATGGGAATCGTGAAATGACGGCGCCAGACAAATATCTACGCCAGGCAAAGATAAACAATCAAAGCATTAGTATTTTACTTGACACGGGAAGTAGCTGTTGTCTGATGAAAATGTCAATTGCTAAAAAGTTAGGATTAAATATTACTCCATGTAAAAAGGATCTTTATTCGTTTGGAAACCAAATTAATCCAGTTTCGCAAAGTCTAGGTGTTACAGTTACAGATATAGAGATAGACGATGTTTTGGCTAAGAACGTTACTATTTTGATCGTGTCAAACAATACACAACCAGTTGATTTATTAGTTGGAAGAACATTACTCGATTTACCGTACATAGCTTATGCTAGGGTTGGAGAAAACTTACATATCGGATATGCGAAAGATTACCCATTCGTTAATTTAGAATTTATTGAGGAAAACCCAACGGTTAAATTGAAAGTAACTGAAACAGTACAAATTGTGAAGAATAGTATAAATTTTGTCAAAGCGAAGACTGAAGATTTAAATGATGGTTTAATTATGATTAGGGGAGAAGGTGAAAATTTAGACTCATTATTGGAAGTCAAGGAAGGGGAAACAATTGTACCAGTTATTAATACCAGAGATAGTAATATTATATTGAATAGAAATCAAAATGTTGGTAAAGCGGAATTAGTGGACGATGTCAATTTAAAGTCGTATAAGGACAATATAAATTTTGTTAATGAAGCACAATCATTAGAACCTCTAGACATGAGTACTAACGTAGAACGAGAACCTATAACTTTAGAACAAATTAAATTTGACGAGACGTTACTTGAAGACCAAAAGCAAGATATAGTTCGTTTGTTGAATGAATATAGAGACTGTTTTGCATTTGATTTAAATAAATTAGGATGCACAGATTTAACTTTCATGGATATTAAAGAGATAGACGGTAGTAAGCCGGTATGTTCCCGACCGTATAAGACGAATGCTTCTGAGCGTAATATTATCAATCAAATTGTAAAAGAATGGAAAGATAGCAAAATTGTTTCGGAAACACGGTCACCATACGCAAGTCCAGTTTTGTTAGTGAAAAAGAAAACAGGTGAACACAGATTAGTTATTGATTTTCGCCGTCTTAATAATCAAACGGTAAAGGATAAATTCCCCCTGCCAAAAATAGATGATTTATTGGAAAGTTTGAGCGGTGCTAAATTATTTACCACCTTGGATTTAGCTCACGGTTACTTGCAGATTCCATTGTCGGAGGAAGCGAAGAAAAAAACAGCCTTTATTACACCTGACGAAACCGGACAATTCGAGCGAATGATTTTTGGATTGGTTAATGCTCCCTCAGAGTTTCAAAGATTAATGTATCAAGTACTAGGACCGTTATTTCTTACTAAAGCTGTTTGTTACTTAGATGATATCCTCATACCTGCTTTCTCTTGGGAGGACATGCTTGAAAGATTGGTATTAGTTTTGGAACGTCTACGATTAGCGAAACTTACTCTTAAACTTGCTAAGTGCGAATTTGGTAAAAAGGAAGTACAATTTTTGGGTTTTGTAATAAATGCCGATGGTTTAAAGCCAGGTTTAAGGAAAATAAAAGCTATTGAAGAATACGTTGAACCTAAGAATATTTATGAAGTAAAAAGATTTCTAGGACTTACAGGTTTTTTTAGGCGTTTTGTTTCTAAATACGCGGAGAAGGCCGAACCATTGAGTAGATTAACTAAGAAAAATAAAGATTTTGAGTGGAAAGAAGAACAGAAGAATGCTTTTAAAGCTTTGAAAGAAATTCTTAGTAACCAACCAGTTTTAGCTCACTATAACCCCACATTAGAGACGGAAGTACACACAGATGCGAGTTCAGATGGATTAAGCGGAATGCTACTTCAACGTGGAGACGATGGAAAATGGCATTTGGTGTATTGCGTAAGTAAGAAGACAACTGATGTAGAAAAGAATTACCACTCAAGTAAGCTAGAATTAATGGCCATTATATGGACACTTGACAGATTAAGACAGTATCTCCTTGGAATTAAGTTTACAATTGTTACTGACTGCCAAGCATTGATCTACATGAATTCGAAGAAAACAACGAATCCCCAGATAGCTCGATGGTATGATTTGATTCAGGAATTTGATATAGAGGTAAAGCATAGACCGGGTACAAAGATGAGTCACGTCGATGCGATGAGCAGAGCTCCAGTTTTAGAGGCAGAAGATACTATGACAAGCATAATAGAACGAAATTTAGAAGTTTGTCTTACACTTAGTGAAGAAGAACAAGTTTTAATAATTCAACATGCAGATCCAGAGTTAAGGAAATTAATAGACATTTTTCGAAAAGATGAGTATGAAAGGACAACTGACGACAAACAGAAAATATGCAATTATGTTTTTAAAGGAAATAAGCTGTATAGAAAAGTTAAAGAGAAGGGAAAAGAAAAGCTACTTTATGTAATCCCCAAAAGCATGAGGAAAAGTACCGCAGTGAAGTTCCATGATCTGATGGGACACTTTTCAGTCGACAGAACTGCCAACAAAATTAAAGAATTATATTGGTTCCCTTATATGAAGCGTTACTTACGAAGACATATATCTATGTGCTTTGAATGCCTGATGAACAAAGTACCAGGAGGAAAACAACAAGGCTATTTGCACCCCATTAAGCCAGGAAAACGACCATTCTCTCTTATACACATGGATCATCTGGGTCCATTTGTGAAAAGTTCTCGAAGAAATCAAGACTTACTAGTAATAATTGATAACTTCACCAGATTCACACGACTTTTTCCAGTCAAGAATACTTCATCGCTACATGTCTTAAAAGCTCTCAAAACTTTTGTTGAAGAATTTGGATTACCAGACAGAATTGTAAGCGACAGAGGCACTTGCTTCACCTCTCGTCAGTTCGAACAATACTGCCAAGAAAACAGAATTCATCATACCTTAAATTCTACGCAACATCCACAAGGCAATGGTATGGTAGAGCGAGTTAATAGAACCATCTTATCAACAATAACGACATCCATGAAGGACCAACGTCATAAAGACTGGGACTTACGAATTAAAGAAACTGAAAGAAATTTAAACAACGTAGTTAACAAAACCACAGATAAAACTCCCTTCGAGATGCTACATGGCTACTTGCCCAGATTCAATGATGGTATCCTCAGGAAAGTAGCAGACGCAGACGCAGAAAAATGGGAAGACCCGAAAGAAATTCAAGAGAAAACACGTAAAGAGATTGAAAAGAAGCAACAAAAAATGAAGGAAGATTATGACAAGAAAAGGTGCCGAACTATAACATACGAACCAGGAGAAATAGTAGTTGTCAGACGACCACCAAAACCAACAGGAGAACCTACGAAGACGCAAGCGAAATATAGAGGACCACTGATAATTACAGAAACACTGCCGAATGACACATACAGAGTTACTCAGCTGGAGGAAAAGCAGAAAGGACGATTTTACACCACCACAGCTCACGTCAGTCAACTCAAGCCATGGCCTAAACCTCAATATGAAGACGATGACGATGACGATTCAGACAACGAGGCTCCCAGTGCAGAACCTCCTGAACCACCTTAACTTAGTTCAAATCATCACCAGGTAACAACCTCCGAAGATCAGGTAATATAGTTTTTTTATTCTTTTTTAAATTTTACCCAAGAACTCTTGAACTCTAAGAAGGACTCAATTAGGACATTATCCAAAAGACTTTGAATACTATATATTATTTTCGTTTTCTTGCACATTGTTTTTATTTCTAAATGTTTGTTGTATTTTTAGTAGTGTTATAAGTACGAATTGAGGGCAATTCTCTGTCAGGATGCCCGAATGTAAGCAATTTTCTATGTTAATAGATGGCAGCATGTAACAGACCGCACGAAGAATGTGAGCGCATGCGCACTGCAATATTGTAACAGAGAGAGAGCGATGTGTAATGGATGGCGGTCGCAAGTTGACGGCCAGCCGCTAAGTGTTTTCTATATTCCTCAAATAAAACTGTTGTTATCGTTTTAAGTATAATGTCATGTTGATCTTCCGTTATTAAGTAACCAGAAGCTTGCCTTGTTAGCAAAAGAAGAGCTAACACAATATTCAGTTAACACTAAAGAAAAAAAAATTCAAGTAGGATAGAAGACGTAAATAAATATTAAATTGAACTAATAGGCTAGAGGAAAAGAAAATTTTTTTGTTTTGAACTTTTAACATACATTTGTTACTCTAAAACAAATATATACAAATATACTTTGTTAATATTCGGACGTTGCTGACACAAATACTAACTGAACAACAAATACCTCCACAATGAAAGAATGTAAAAAAACCTTTCTGTTCAGCAAGAAATGTCTATTCTTTCCCTTGCCCTACTTATTTTGCTATAAGCAACCATGATTTATTGGGACCTGTGTTTTTCACTTGCCCCAAATGCGGGAACAAGTGAGAACGCAAAACACAAACACTTTAAATATTTACGGCAAAAAAAGTTGTGAATAGATTAAAAAAAATAAAACTGTAAATGTAGCACATAACCAAAAGTATGCAAATTTTCATACAAATACAACAACTTGTTAAAGACTTATTTAGATTCAAAGTGGAACTGTACGATTTTACGTTTTCACTTTATTCCACTTCACCCTATGCATAATAGTTCGAATTAAGAGCAAATTTAAATATGAAACGAAAAAACACTTTATTGTGTTATAATAATTAAATCTGAGTAGCTTCATACCTTTGTGAGGGGTTGGGGGGGGGGGGTTATGTGTGGTTATGCGTTTCAATAATCTCCATATATTTCCATTATGTTGCATTCTCACTCTGAGTTAGCCGGACGATGGCTGAATGACTAGGGCTTTCGGTACTAGAGTCTGTGGGTTCCAGTCCCACTACTGGCATAGGTGTTTGTAGCCGTTCGGAATCGGGTTTATGCTGTAGGTCCCGGTCTAATTTGCCCTCGTGCAGCAAAAAAATGACCGTAGAGCTCTCAACCAAACCAACCTGACTCTGAGTTAAGGTATCTGCTACATTATACAATACTTATTAAATACGTATATTTTTAGTTCAAATATGATATAAAATCATGAAAACAAATATAATGTTGGTAAAAATTTCATAACATTTTAAAATGGAGGAAATTTTTTATAAATTTTTAGTAAAATTGAGTGCTTACGCCAGAGATCCTACACTCAATTGTACTAAATATATTTTAATTTCCTTAATAATATGCACTACTGCGACACTTTTCTGTGCTCTGGAGTAAAAGTTTTACAATATTTCAAAAAATCACTGAAATATACGAAAAAAAGTGAAAAAACACGCATTATTTGAAAAAAATCCTCTTTTTTTCAGTACAGGTATCTCTAGAATGATTCAGTTAACACATATAGCTTAGCTTTTAGTTTAAAACATAGTTAGTAATATGTAAAATACTATTGCAAAATTTCATTGAAATATATTGAAAACATTTTAAATGAGTAGCTTTCTCGTTTACTAAAGTAACTGAAAAATGAGTTTTCTAGAAAATGCATTTGAAGATGCTACTTCCGGTCTTTTAATATCGCTTTCGGTTTATTAAATTGGCCATATATTCTAAGTAAAGCAGTTTTAGAATCCTAAAAGTGGTCTTTGAAATACAGCGAAAACAATATTTTATTTTAAATTTTATTTGTTTTCATTAAATAGAAAGACGTAGTTTATGAGTCATTAAACACAGGCGAATATCGACGAAATGGACATTCAACGTTGTTTTTATTTCTCAGACGTATTTCTCTTACGCTTACCCTGGTTGAGGGAAATTTTCAGCATACCAAATCTCGAGTCTCGAAATTTCCCCATCTATATATATAAAACAGTTCCATAACTGACTGACTGACAGACAACACACAGACCAAACCGCTGGACCTAAAGAGCTGAAATTTTGCATGGCGATTCTTCTTATAGTGTAGGGGTACACTAACGTCTGTGAAGTTGGCCCCCCGACATTGAGATATTCAAATTTTGAAAACGGCATTCGTTTGAGCGTGTTTGAGCGCCAAAAATTTTCGTTTGAGTGCCATTTGTAAAAAAGTAATGAGCATTTCATTTTTTGGCGGGAAAACTCCTAGCTCCCCCGACATTGAGATATTCAAATTTTGAAAACGGCATTCATTTGAGCGTCGTTTGAGCGTGTTTAAAATGAAATGCGTCAAAAAATGAAATGCTCATAACTCTTTTGCAAATGGCGCTCAAACGAATGCCGTCTTCAAAATTTCAATATCTCAATCTCGGGGGGGAGGGGGCTGCTAGGTGTTTTTCCTGCCAAAAAATTAAATGCTCATAACTCTTTTACAAATGGCACTCAAACGAAAATTTTTGGCGCTCAAACACGCTCAAACGAATGCCGTTTTCAAAATTTGAATATCTCAATGTGGGGGGTGAGGGGTGGGGCTAGGTGTTTTTCCTGCCAAAAAAGGAAATGCTCATAACTCTTTTACAAATGGCGCTCAAACGAAAATTTTTGGCGCTCAAACACGCTCAAACGAATGCCGTTTTCAAAATTTGAATATCTCAATGTGGGGGGTGAGGGGTGGGGCTAGGTGTTTTTCCCGCCAAAAAATGAAATGCTCACAACTTTTTTACAAATAGCGCTCAAACGAAAATTTTTGGCGCTGAAACATGCTCAAACGACGTTCAAACGAATGCCGTTTTCAAAATTTGGATATCTCAATGTCGGGGGGCCAACTTCACAGACGTGGTGTACTAAGAGAGATTTTTGAAAAATTCTTCTTAGATTTTTTTACATTAAATTTTTAAGCTGTTTTTGAAACATTCTTTAAAGTTTGCATTTAAAATAATAATTGGAGGGTTATAAAATTTATATCACGAGAAAGATCCTAAAAATCTCCTTTAAAAATGAATTTTTTTTCTCTTTACCTCCATTCATATCTATCCATTACCTCCATTCATATCTATATTTCATTATCCATCCATATCTTTCATTTTCAAATCTTTACCTCCATTTTCTGATTTTTGGTGAATTTTTGAAGATAAATTTTTAGAGTTTAATTTATTAAATGCTGATCACGTGATTTCTTTTCTTTTCGTGATACTTTAAATTAATTTATCGTCACGTGCATTATTATGACTGCAACAAGTTTATATTAAATTAAAGAAGTTTACAGAAAACGACTTCCCCGCAAAGGAGGCGACCTAAAATTGACCCCAAAAACATCTTCAAAATCAGAAATAAAACTTGCTGCAATAGAATTAATCTGAGGGAAGAAGAAAAATAACACTTAAATTCCAATGACCAAAAAAAAAAAAAAAGGCTTGACTATTATATTTTAAACTTAACAATATTTTATTCAGACATTACATGATTTAACGTTACAATAATTATTACCCTTAAGACCATCCTCATCATAAATTAAAACTACGCTTATCCATTTCCTTATATATATATATATATATATATATATATATATATATATATATATATACCTATAAATACATTAATCACAATGGTTACACTCACATATTACATAAGAACGGGTGGCTGGTAACTAGTAGCTATTTAACACTTTATATGAGCTCATAATAAATATAAAAAAAAATGCATATTACCTAAGTTGATTTTAAGCGTTATATAAAAAAAGGGAGAAGAAGGAAGGAAAGACAACATAGGAGAGCTCAAAGAAGGAAGGCATGCCACGTAGACCAAGGCCTCTCTGGATCTTTCGGAGCAAGCATTCTTCATGGATTCCCAGTGGTGAAGCCCGGCATCTCGGACGGCCAAAAGGGTGACGATGTTCCATAGAGCTCCCGGCGAACCAGTCGATTCTCTCTGCCCGATTTACCCCCCCCCCCCCCCCCAGGAGCAAAACCCCTGCCTCGCCTGAGCTGTATCAAGGGTTACACGAAAAAAGAGGGTCACCTCGCGCCGAGCACTGAGGCCAGATGATTATTTCGAACGCCTATATTCTTTCATATTTGTGGGAGTTAAATGCCAAATTATTTTTTTCTTGAATTATTTCTTCGTCTCTGGTTAGATTTCATTCAATGACTTATTTGTTTTCTTGCACGGCGGACCTCGCCGTTCACAGCACTGTATTCTTCCGCGGAAGGGGCGGACGGATTAAGCAAGCGATGGGAGAGTCATCAGCATTCCAAAGATCTGTTACAAAGATCTCTGCTTCACCCCTATAACGAGGGCCCTGCGAATGTGAGAGACTGGAAAAGGCGCACAAGTACGTATTGTATTACTGCTTAGCAACAGAGAGAAAGAAGAGTACCAAAGAATTTACATAGTTTTAAGGGGAAAATGGAATACAAGAACATTTACCTTTAAACATAATAATTTAAAATTTTAACTGCTCACCAGCCAGCCAACAGTACATATCAGCCACCTTACAATTTTTTTATTATTTTTTTTATTATTATTTTTTTAAATTTCTTTTTTTTAACTTAAGCGCAACTGCGCACACAATAACGAGTACTTCTTACATTAAATAACAAATTTAAACACATAACCACTGCGAGGAGTGTTGAACAAGACCAATACAATTCCTTAATTGTAGCACAACAACAAACATAACTTCCAACTATTACATATTACAAGCAAACATTCAAATATCCCTAAATGACAAGTTTGAGGGTTCTAAATGAACCGTAACAGCATAACAACGAAATAAATTGACAAAAAAATATATTTTTTCTTTTTAATGCGGCAGACGATTGGACATTATCCGAAAAAATATTAAAATACAGTAATAGAAATATTCCTCAAACTGTACTATATTAACTGTACTTATTCTTTAGTATGTGCTATTAGATTTAATTTGAATATTTTCTTCTACATTATTTTGTCTATAAAAATATTCGGTACAATTTCTTTATAAAGATATTATTTTGTTTTTTTTTAGCATTAATTGTATACATTGACCGTTGTATTTAATTTGAATGTACTCCGTAGCGAAGTACGGGTTTTCAGCTAGTAACCTCATAAAAACACCGCCAATCGCAACGGGCCCATTCATTACGTCGGTGTAATGACTACTGAGCGAACGGTTCGTTACATCACATGCCCGTGAAATATTTCAAATGTGTTAGCTACCATTGGAAATATATTACTAAATTTCATGACTAGATTTCAGTGCTTTATAAAATTAATTTTATTTGTCCACTAGAATGGGGGCGTAGTCTCGAGGCAGACAAAAATTCTGTGGTACGATAACGTGGCATCACGACGTGTTTTTTTTTCCCATGACCTCGAAACTAGCTTAGTTTAGAGGTTGTTATAAAATTCAGTATTACAACTTAAGTTTTCATACTGCATCTTTGAACGTTCTTAGAATTCATTTTATGAGAAGACTAAAAAATTTATTAATAAGAATAAAATATCTCTTCAACCTGGAGATATAGACCCATAGGAACATTTTCTCCAAGAACTAGGATTTAAAATTTGAAACATTATATTTCTTCGAAGCGACTTCTAAAATAAGTAATACAAGGGCCAGTACATAGGAAAAAATCTAACAGTAATTTTTTTTTTTATATTTACAGGTAACCCTCCTATAACACGGTACATAAGTTCCTAGAAAATGCCTTGTTGTGTGAAACCGTGTTATATGAGACCCAGAGACAGTTCAAAAAAGAGGGGTTACGTCCTGAAAACTTATTAAAGACAAGCATTTTTTAAAATTCCATACAAGCAACTTATTTTTATTAAAAATATAAATGTATGTATAATACAAAACAAGAAGAAACAAAAAAAATATTTTCATCTAATGCGACCTTAATTTAATAAATTTCTTCCTGATCAGTGCTCAGTACAATCAAACGAGAACATTTTTTCGATTGAACGATATCACCTTCACTTTCAGAAACTGTTTCTTCATTTAGATTTTTGCACCTTCTATCCTCTTTAAAAAATCTGCAATTTTAGTTTATTTGCTGGTTCTCACAAGGTCATCGTAGATTTCACGGTATGGAGATAGACAGTTTTGCAGCTCCCTTTTGAATTTTCGGCTTCTTTCAGCGGAAGGGTCTGCATTCAGGAAAAATTATTCAAGATTTTCAGCTAAGCTTAGGCCTTCTTGTAATTTTATAGAGTTATAAATGAATAAATCATAGTTTGTTTATACATTTCCATATGAAGCCACTATAGTTCATTGTTCCTTCCCGTCATTATTTTAAGGTAATTTAGTTTTTAAATGTGTTAAACAAAAATCATGTTATCTAGTGCTATAGAAGTACAGTGTTGTACAAAGGTTTTCGCAATTTTTTTATCGTGTTAGAGAGAAACCGTCTTACAGGTTGCAGTGTTATACGAGGGTTCCCGCAATTTATCTTATGTGTTATGGCGAAACCGTGTTGTAAGATGCCGTGCTGTAGGTGGGCTACCCGTATATTTGATTGAAAAGTATATTTCCGATCACTTTTGGGACTAACTTTACTCTGATGTATTTTATACTAATTAGTTTGAATTTAAACTATGCTATTTTTATGCAATGCAAGTCTCTGAAGTACAAAATGTGTTCAATCATTCTTCAGTGTACTCATTAAATAATATTTTAGAATATTTAAATAGTTTTTACTACTCGTTTAGCGAATGCATCAGAGCACAAACATTCTCTCTTCTCATTAATGCTTCAAATTAGCGACCAAAGCTAGGTTTTACGGTCAAGAGACTGTCCCCGAATCTCGAATAGCATACAAACAAAAAAATAAATAAATAATGAGAAAGAGAGAGTTGTTCCAATAACGCCGTGTTAAAGTTCATGACCTTTAGTTTTTTAAATCTTTTCTAGAAAATTTAAAACCCGGTCTAAAAAAGTTACCGTTTCTAACGAACTCACATGGAGAAAAAAATATCGTTCTTTGAAAAAATAACGTTATTTAGATCAAGCATATTCTTGTACCGTAATAATTTCTTTTTTCGATGTCTATAATTGGCAAAAATAATGTATTCAGGTATAAAATTAAAAATTTTTTTTGGTAAGTTTCTTTCAAAGATTTTCTTTAGTGCGTTTTTGGGGTTGACCACTTTGAACCACGTTCCAGTCGCAGATTCGATCTGTTTGTTATTTTGTCCGTATCAATAAGTTCGAAAGCAAAAAGAACGTCGTAAATAAGAACGAAAAACAAAAAAAAATTTCTATGTTTTAGATATTAGAAAAAAGCAGCTGATATAATGTAACTATTTTTACTAAAAAGGTTTCTCCTCAGTTTTCTTAAGGTAAAAATATGACAATGATTTGTTAATCCTATGTTATCTGTGTGACAAAGAATATAATTAGAAATGGGAAAAAAAAGCGCGGATTTCAAATTAGTGAAGTTTCAGCCGCTTGATTCATAATTGCATGTGTTGCGTGTATCCGCTTACACAGAAACAACGAAGATAAAAGCATATCCTTTCTATAATTTATTATTATTATTGTTATTATTACCGAGAGAGGCAATTTATGTGAGACAACTTTTGACACAAAGGTGCTAAAATTGCGTACATTTGTGTACTTCCATCATTACTAAAAATCTTTCCTCCGATTAAAAACAGAAAAGAACTTCGATTAAAGTTTCATCAACCCATGTTTATACACATGGCAGTGCTAATATGAACATCTCCATAGCTTAACGCTGCTGTGTACTAACCCTGTTGGATTCGCTTACCTCAATGCTAACCTACGGAGAAAATGTGTCTACTATTGACAGCTACATAAATACTGATAATCCAAAAAACTGTATTTTCAGATAGCCTTACCTTTTCTGCACCTTGCATCAAGATTATTTTTTTTTTAATTTCGTCCACCAAAGGAATTGACGGGCGTTTAAAATACACTACACCAGATTTCCCCCCCTTAATAATTTAAATTTTAAAATATTATTTGCATTTTTAAAAAAAATTAAAAATGTCCCAAGGAGTAAAATTTCTTTCTCTGTTACGGAGTACAATTTTTTAAAAAAATCCTTCAATCCAAGTCGACAATCCTTGGACACATTTTCTCCATAGGTTAACACAGGGCCGTTCCAACTCGCGGGTGCCGGGTGCGGGGCACACGGGCGGCAAGTCAGCCGCCCGGTCAAAATAAATTTAAAACTAATTTATTAGTAAAATAATCAAAATAAAAATATTATCATTATGCTAGGTAACTACTTATAGTTCAAAATGCATTTTACAAGTATAACTAGAAATAAACAAAACCACATTCGTTTTAAAAGCGCTACTCCACGTCGCAACCAGTTGGGAAATACATTGTTCGTTTTTGTTTTAACACGTTTTAACCCATCATCCTATCAAATCGCGTCGCATCGCCGGCATCGCGTCGGTGCGGGCGGTTTTTGTCAGGTTGCAGGAAAATACTCGTTTATGCCCTGAGCCTATAAATACACGGACCGGGATAATTTGCACTATATTAATTTTGAACGTGTCCATCTCAACAACTGAAAAACAAAGCTTTTTGTCTCTAATTTTTGTGCTCGATTTTGTGATTGCTGACTAACAAAAATATTTCACAGGTAAGTACTGGTTACCTCTGAAGAGAAGATCCCTGAGAAACTGGTCACTTGGGGAGAGTTCTTTTTCGATGAGGGGTGGAACGTTAAAGCGAAGGTCAACGAGAGAGGAAGAGATTGTCACCAAACATCCCCCACTTTACGCCAAATATCGGCATTTGTCCCAAGGAAGAGTCGAACAGGTGTTTTTCTGCCGATTGGCAATGGTTTATAAGAAAAGGCAGTGTTTACAAGAAACAGATGGGGAGAAATACACATCTGCAGTTACTTGATGATGAAAAAGCTATATTTGTAATATAGAGAAGACAAAGAAAGACACATGGCGAGATGAGGTATAAGAAACTTTGAAATGAGGGATTAGTTACCCCTGCACGATTTAATTGGTGTATGTGGCGAGAGATGCTATATGTTGGATGTTGTTTAGTAATGTACTCTGGAAAGGAGTATTGTGTAAGAGAGAGGTGTATTTGATATATTTCTCTTTACACATCTTTTAGCTGTACGTCGAGTGAAATACTAATTCTGGCTTGCTGTATAGTGTTACATTTCTATTTTCCTTCGTTTAGTGTGATTCCTTCGATTGGTTCGTGAGGTGAGAGATTCTGGATGAACCGTATGATGTTTAGAAGAGTAAGCTCCAAAGAAAAGTATTGAGTAAGACAGGCGTGTTTGATTATGTTAATAATGATCCATCCTAGCTGCATTTTCGAGTGGAAAAGAAATTCTTGTTTGCAACATTGAATTATAGTGATATTTTTGTATAATTGAGCCTATCAATTAAACATTTATGTTTAGCAAAAATTATTCTTTTACACGGAATTGCAAATATTGTCATTGATATATATAGTATATATTTATGTGTGTGTGTGTGTAAGTAAATATTAAGGCCACACCAGTTTTAATTCTATTTCAATCTTCTCTTTCACTTTATGTAACCAACCTCCGCGTTCTTTCTATATGCGCCTGAGAATATGGCACCACAGGGGGTCACGCGGTAAATAGAAACTAAATTTCATATATGCTGGTATGAGCGTCGGTTCTATGGACTTTCAGATGAAATCAGGGATTGAGTGGGCGCCATTCTCTCTACTTGTAAATATGTCAATAGTTCCTACTCCTTTAGATTTCTTATAATATGTTGAACTGTTCGATAACTATAATGTGTTTAAAATAATAAAGCTATTATTCAGTTTAATAGAAGATTTGGAATTTATGTGTCCAAAGCCCGAATACCAAGCCGAAAGCCCGTTCGGCTGTTTTTCCAGATATCGTCGTTAAGAGTGGTCTATAGATCCGGTATTATATATATATATATATATATATATATATATATATATATATATATATATATATCAGGATTACGTATAAAAACACTACTTCAGGGTGTGAATAGTATTTAATTCAGATGGGTAATTTGCAAAATAGCGCCAAGAAATACTCTCAGTTGTAATCTAAAATGTAGACAATGCATCACCAGGAAACTCAGAAGTATGCTTTCATCACACATAGCCTCCTCTGATGACTATGCTGGCTAAAAAAGGAACTCCATCCGAGACATTTTTTTCACGCAGCGTTTCCCTTTTTTTCCTCTGGATCTTTATTTCCCGCAGTGATTAAAAAATCACGCCTTGCCTCGCAGACAACAATCGATTCGTAGTTGAGTTTTAACGAAATTTACTTGCTTAGCTAAGAGGGGTGGCATCGAAGCGGAACGTTTATTGTCCACACTCGCTGCAGCCTTTGTGATATTCCCGCATACTACGCAACCATTTTCCAACTGTGTGCTATCTGTTTTACAGAAATATGTTTTCCTGGAACCAAAAATATTTCGGCGGTGGGTGCAGGAATAGCCGAGTGTGCCAGTCGCCCACATTTAGAGTCCCGACCTGTTTTAATTAGGCAAGAGCGCAGCCCTCCTCCTTTCGCTTCTTATAAAAGAATTGGGTTCAAGATGTCGGAAGGAAGCCATTGTTAGCGTTGTTACAATTTTATAACAACAATAGCGTCGTTAGGACGCGAATTACGCTGACAGCCGATTCTGCCTTGCTGGTGGCTAAATGTCAAAAGGACTCCGAGTATACAATACTGCATGTCCAGAATAATCTAGATTTTCGACGGTTGCTGAGTGTTTGTATGCAACGAGCGAAGGTGTTTCTCTCTTTTTTAAAAAAAAGGCGCCAGGTTACGGTCAAAGTCAGCCGAGGTCCAGTCCATTAGCTGGTGTAACGGAAAAGAATTGCGACACGCCACCGCTGTAATTTGTTGCGCGGTATTTGTCCTCCGGCCATCTTGAACGCGAATTGTCCACGCGGTTTCACAACACGAACGCAATTTGGATGTTATAATACGAGCCAACTGAAATGGGATTACACGTTCCGGATTCGGTTTTTGCGCACTCAACTGGTACTGAATTTTAGTGGGATTTGTTGGAGGTATTTGTGACACCATCGTCCATTAAAGTCGTGCCACTTCGATGCCTCGATGGTTAGAATGTTAGCGTTTGCTGTTTGCTAGTCCAAAGCTGCATACATCAGGATATCGTGCGTGAAATTTCAAACATCTTTAAGCGGGTATGTAAATGCAAAGGTAACTACAAAGGAATCAGGCGGTACTTTTACAAATGAATAAATGCCTCGTCGCTGACTAAATTATCTGATTATTCACTACAAATTTAAGAATTCGGATGAAGCAGAACCATAAACATATTTATGATATTCAAATGACCAACGTATTATGACCACTTGACCTCAGGGGTAAAGTGAGGGGAACGGATATCCTGTGAGAACCTTTAGGTTGCATTCCTCTCGAATTCAAAAAGATTAGAAGTAGGAGACGACGTTTTATATTTGTTGTGGGATATTTGTTGTTTCTGATGTCGGTAATCACAGAGAACTAGTCAATAGATCTTGATTATATGTACAAAATGGTTAAAGATGAAATACACACAGCGACACATTGTCTACACAACTCTGGAGTAAAGGAGGGAGACGGACAGCGCCAATATACGTAGCAGTATTCTTCCGCACAGAAAAAAAGGGACACTCGTTGAAACTCAACGCACTCCTCCTGCAAGGGACACACTTTTCCATCCAATTTGAGAAATTACTACACACTACAAAATTATTACATAAAATATACACATATACAAAATTGCAATACAAAATACATACATATCCGTACATAGTTAAGAAATTAATGAAATACTTTTCAGAAAGTAAATTAGTTTTTCTTCATTAACAGCTTTTCTGAGAAAATCAGCTGTAATATATTCAGTCTGTTTAAATTCCAGTTTAATAATATTTTCCATTAACAAATCTTTCACAAAATGAAAACGTGTTCATATGTTTTCGTTTAGTCGATAATCTGGTACATTTAATCCACTGGATTGCTGCTTGACTGTCTGAATTTAAGGTTACAACATCATTTATAAATTGTTTACATTTCAACTCGGATAATAAATTTACAGTCCAGATAATTTCTTTACAAATTTCAGAAATAGAAAATAACTCTGCTTCACCAGTAGAAAGACTAACACTTTTTTGCTTATTGCATTTCCATGACACACGTGAATTTACCTTATAAAATTACACCACCTGAAAATATAAAACAATACTTTGTCCTTTGTACATTTTAAGTACCTTAATACTCTTTTAGCTATACAATAATGTCTCTTTTCAGGTTTATGATTAAACTGAGATAAATAAGTTGTTACAAATGATATATCAGGACGCGTTCTATTAGCTAAATACAATAATTCGCCATTAATTCTTGATACATAGTTACACCAATTCATCATTTGTTCATGGAAAGCTTTTATCTTCCCCTTTAACAATTGGAGTTTTTACTGATTTACAATTTTCTAACTTCACTGAAGTTTTGTGTGCATGGCGTGTTTTAAAAAGTATTTTGTACATTTATAACCACTATTAATTACAGAATGCTTTTATTTATTATTTACTACACACAAAAAAAATGGCAGTTGAATCAATGTATTTTGCACGTTATATTGCATGAAACGGATGAATGCAGGAAGACGGCGCACGTGAGGTTCTGGAAAGAAAGAGCCTTGGAATGCTGCTTTTTGTGTTTATTTCGTCTTAAGATTCTGGATACAATGACCAGTTTATTATTTTGATAAGCTGTGAACCACTTTTCCCCGTGCATTCTTTTTTTTTAATGGGAGAGAATTTGCCGTTCTAAGGTTTTTTAAAAATGTATATCAAACTTTCGTTTTGCATGATCGAAATGTTTCGGCGAGCCACTAAAACTGAAAATCCCTACTCTAAATAATCCTTACATTAGGGCCCTTTACACGTACGCTCTTTCGCGAGTGCTGGCGCGCGGGAAAACTTGCAGACGCAATCACGCGTACTTGCGTTTTCTCCTCATGTTGCGAGTTTTTCGGACGCTCGTTCTTTCGCCTTTCGAATACTCGTGTCATTTTAAAGGAAAAGGGAAAGAACATCCGTGTGAAGGGATTCGCGCGTGATTGACCGCGTGAAACTGGCGCGTGTGAAAAAACACACAGTTTTATTGGAGCGTTCAGTTAATTCGTTAGTGTTTTAGTAATTTTGTATTATAGAAATGGACTTTTAAGAAGTAGAACCATTTCTGAAGCCAATCGAGACTTCGTAGTAAAAAAAAAAAAAATAAAAATAAAAAAATACAAAGTCTAAGAAGATCTTTCCGGAAGGAACTGAACAGTGACGTAGCGAGCAGAACTGGCGCCCGGGGCACGATACCTTTTTGGCGCCCCCGTTTCCGAAAAACATACAGTAAGATAATATATAGAATTAGTGAAAAGGATTATTTGGCGCCCCTGTGCGAGTGGCGCCCGGGGCATGATAGACCTCCTCGCCCACCCCTCGCTACGCCACTGGAACTGAAGAAAGTCAGTGACAGTCAGCGTGGTGGAAGAGGAGCAGATGACGTCTACACACCTTCCCTGTGGTACTATAATAATTTGCTGTTTACAAAAGAGCAGGAACTACTTACTAGTAGTTTTTCTAATGATAGTGAGAATGGAAGCTTAAACGTTGACGAAACTGACCAAACTGCTATTTTGACAAATGAACAAGGCGTGACGGAGGGTGGTGAAACTGGGCAGCGACAAAAAGTCGTAAGTTGAATTATTTTGCATTTATTTACAACTGCATATTACAGTTACATGTGAAAGCTAATAACATAGTAACTAAATACACTAATTCTTAATCTAAGCTCTCCCCATCGCAACCATACGATCTCGCCACTCAACCTTTCCGTTGGTATTGAAATATTTTTTTATAAGTTTCTCTGTTTTGTTTAGCTTGTAAACTTGTATGTTCCAGACATGAGCATTCGCGCGCGAAAGAACGAGCGTTTGAAAAACTCGCAACATGAGGAAAAAACGTAAGCACGCGTGATTGCGTCTTCAAGTTTACCCGCGCGTAATCCTGTTCGCTCCAAAGCACCTTTCCCTTCCTCTCCGATACCTTACGTGCACTCTCACGCGGGAAAGAGCGTACGTGTAAAGGGCGCTATTTTATCAAGTCGCGCTTTATATTTTATTTTATTGGAATCGCTTTCCTTCAAAGTGTAGACCCATTTACTTTTTATTTTTTCCTTTAGAAGCATGTCCACTATTTCCCATACTATATGCTGATTCAACGAATCTAGTTCATTTTTCATTGCTGACTCCCAATAACACTATTTTTCGCTTCTAAAAAATTGTTTGGAATATGATCAGTTAGATTTGCTGACATCTGTTTATGTTTTAGCCTTTCAGAACGTCGGAGTTGCTATTCATGTTGGTTTTCGCTGTCTATTTCCACTTCGGAAGGTTGATTTTTTTCCTGAATTGAAACTGTTGTAGTCAAAACATCCACCGGTGGCCCTCGACAGCTGCACAAGCTACCGTCGGCGGAAAATTTCCCGATCGTTTTTTATTCCGCCCAGTGTGCAAGCTCCAATTGACTTCTGTGATCTACTGTTGGAACGACGTCGACGGATTTTTTCCGCCACGGATAAAACGCCGTGTGTGCAACGGGCCCGCTGTCGTTGCTGCCAACATAAATCTCAAGCTCCGCCATTTTGTTTTTCGAACTTGGATACTCCGAATACAGTAACCTGTAAGTGCTACCTTTTAAATATTCATTGAATCGAACTGATCGTTTGTCAGTTTATTACTTATTAAGTCATAAATACGGTATACTCGGCGTTCTCTAGCATAACCTAACATTATTCCCCGTTTTCTTGGAACATCAAATTTATTATTACGCATTATTTTCGGAATGTGAAAATAAGCCACACAGCCAAACTTTTTGAGATAGTTTAGTTTGGGTTTTTTGCCTGTCTAGATTTCAAGAGGGATTTTTCTTTTCCTTTGCGTGGAGTGAAATTGGTGTACTACAATTAATAGCCTCTGCCCAGAATTTTAAAGGAAGTTTGTAAGGTATACACAAGATTCGATTCACAAGAATCGAACTTTTGAGTGAATGAATTAAAGAAGCTGCTTAAGTTATGCTAATTTCGGCATACGCGCTTGGTATAAATATCAGGCAGCTTGATTAAAAGAAGAGGTGTTATTAAAGTTGATAGATAAGCGAGAGGGAGCTACGAGGGTATGCAGCTCCAGTACTATCCTGCGCTAGTGCTTAGGGGGCCCAAAGTTTACGTGGCAGTACTGCTGGTTTGACTCTCTGCTGGTTTGTGAGTACTTGCAAAGAGTATTTATATTGAATGTTAATATATATATTCCGTACAAGTAATACGTATGCTTATTGCTGTAAAAGCAAATTCTATATGTGCAACGAATTCAATAAACATTGTTTCATGTATAAACTGTGTTTGTATCAAATTCATTTAGAGTGCCACTTCAAATTATATACACCCAAGTCTGGGTAGAAGTGAGATTATTTTCTCTATAAGTTGACTCTCATATAATAATGCTCTAGCTCTGTCTAATAAAACTCAATTAGCTCTCTCGGCTTTTCCATTACTTTCACTATTGTATGGTACAGTTTTTTTCATGAGACATACCTGAATTAGCAAGAAATTTACCTAATTGCTCATTTACAAACTCTAAGCCGTTGTCGGTCCTTAGGGCCTTATTATACAGAACCACAGCTGTGGCGCGCGTTCGCCACAGCTTCCTACGCCCAGACCAGCCACTCGAAGCGATACATGCAATCGTACGGAGCTTATTATACTGAGCCACAGCTGTGGCTACAGGTCGCGACTGTCGCCTGGGCGGGCCACTCCAGTCGCTTACCCTCGCTTCTTGTGGCTCGCCTGTGCGACTGTGGCTGCGGTAGCGGACCATTGTTTCCTATGGAGCTTATTATACAGAGCCACTGCACAGCGCCACAGTTCCCGTTCCTAGCCTTGGCAAGACTATTGACTCGTAAACCCTTTGACGTTGTTTGAGCTAGATGTAGGCTAAAATTCTGGTTTCAAAATGGCAAAAAATAATAATATTCCTCAGTGGATTATCATGGATATCAGTGGATAATTAAACAATTTTACTGCAGTTTTAAGGGGGTCCAGGACACAAAATTCTTCAAATTTTCGTAAAAAATGTTGTTGCATTAAAATTGTTGGAAAACAACGTTCATTTTCTCTCCTTGTGCTCCCTAGGCATGCGTGGGCACACATGTTAATTATGACGTCATCATATTTTTCCCCTGTACGGTAACGCTCTGTGAGCGGTGGTAGAAGAAGTATAATGTTGCTCTCTGTAACTTGCTTCTGTGTTATGTTCTGTTAAAATGTTTCTTAGTCCTAATTAAATGTTCTGCTACTACTCTGCTGCTATTATTTTTACTCTGTGTGACTAAATTCCCATGATGGGTTATGGGCTCAGGCAGCAGCTATTCACTGCGTTATAAGTAGCATGATAATTTTAATTCGACGTACTGCCATCTTAAGCTTAACGAAGCGCGCCGAGTTGTGCTATTCGACTTGTGATTTCTAGGCTGTGAAAATCTCCGTGAACAAAATGACGCAATTGAGTACGATCGAAAAATTGGGAAAGGACAATTTTGATTCCTGGAAGCTGCAAATTGAAGCTGTTTTAATAAAAAATTACCACTGGGAATATGTGATTGGAAAAGAAACGATACCAGAAGCTGGTACTCCAAATGAAAAGAAGTGGATTCAACATGATCAAAAAGCCCGTGCTGACATTATATTATCCATACAACCAAGTGAATTGAGTCATGTGAAACACTGTACAACTTCAAATGAAGTATGGAACAAATTGAAAGAAGTTTATGAATCAAAAGGACCGGCGAAGAAGGCTTCATTATTAAAATCTCTGTTATTCCGGAAAATGAGAGAAAACGAAAGTATGAGTGAGCATATAAATATTTTTTTCGAAATTGTTGACAAGCTCAAGCAAATGGACATTGATGTCGCTGATGATCTACTTTCGATTCTGTTCTTTACAGTATCCCTGAAAACTATGAAAATTTTAGATGCGCAATCGAAGCACGAGATGAGTTACCGAAGCCTGATGCTCTGAAAATTAAACTCCTAGAAGAATGGGAAGCAAGAAAAGGAAAAGGATGTCTTAAATCTCAAAGTGCTTACAAGAACAGAGTGCTTATTCAAGAACAGAAAAAAATGACAAATATCGGTCATATCCGAATAGGAATAATTTTTCTGAAAGAAGTTATAGAAATTTCAAGTGCAATTACTATCACAAGCCAGGTCACAAGCCCTCCGAATGCAGAAAAAAAATATCTGACAGAAAAGCTGCTTCAAATAAAGGAAATCACAGTTTCATGATGACTACAATTTATGATGATCAAACTACAATGGTCTGCAAAGAAAATCTTCAACAAGCATCATCCTGGTACTTAGATAGTGGCTCAACATCCCACATGTGTAATGATAAACATTTATTCACAGAATTTTATCCTCAAGAAAATTCGAGAATTCAACTCGCTGTGGATAAAAGTGCTGAAGTCATCGGTATCCGGAAAATTCTTATAACAGTACCTACTGACAACGGTAAGACATATCTTACTTTAAACAACGTACTGTGTGTTCCGGAGCAAAAGTGTAATTTAATATCAACCTCGAAGGCCGCTCCAAACAACCGTTCTGTAATTTTTAAAGAGCGGTATGCTAAAATATTAGAACCGAACGGTTCTACTCTTGTGAAAGCTATTAGAAGAGGCGATCTTTATTACATAGAACCCTTCATCGAAACAGCTGCTGTTACCAAGGTAAGTGACTTTCAAAAATGGCATCTTAAATTAGGATATTTAAATGAAAATGATTTGAAGAAACTGAAATCTGAAAATATGGTTCGAAATTTAAATTTTAATGATTATGAATCTTTAAAAGATTGTAAGATTTGTATTGAAGGCAAACAATCAGTCAAACCTTTTCCCAAAGTATCAAAATATGAAAGTGCTGATTTATTAAATATTATTCACTCTGATTTATGCGGCCCTATGCCTGTACCATCTCATGCTGGTTCAAGGTATTTTGTGACTTTTATTGATGACAAATCGCGTTATGTCGAAGTTAGTTTTTTAAAAACCAAAGACGAAGTCGAAACCTCGTTTATAAAGTTCAAAGCTGTCGTAGAAAATCGTTTGGATAAGAAAATAAAAGCGCTGAGAACAGACAATGGTCTAGAATACCTAGGGGAAAAATTTAATAAATATCTTGAACAATGCGGAATGAGGCGAGAAAAATCAAGTCCCATGATTCCACAACAAAATGCTCGAGCTGAGCGAATGAACAGGACTTTAGCTGAAATGGCCAGATGTTTATTACTACAATCCAATTTGCCGCAAACATTATTCGAAACAGGTGTCCCTCTAGAAGTTTAACTGAAAACAAAACTCCTTTAGAATTATTTCTTGGCATCAAGCCAACTGTTTCTCATCTTAAAGTATTCGGACAAAAATGTTTTGTGTTAAATAAGAGATCAAAAGGCAAGTTTGATCCTAGATCGGCTGAACATATATTTGTAGGATATTGCCATCAATCTAAGGCTATGTACACATGAGAACGTTGCAACGCGCGTTAAAGCGCGCTTTAGAAAAACCGAATGTGTACACTATAGTAGCGTTAACGCCACGTTGACCGCCGGTATAGCTATGGTAGTTGAAGAGGCAGCATGTGTTTGGATTTTGTACCGTAGGTATAAAGCACGAAGACGAAGGCAAAGAAAATACTGGGTACATTCGATTTTAAATGACAGATTGACTCACGGTTCTTTTGTAACACTTGACCCGAATCTAAGAAAACATGAGCCCAAGTTTTTTAACTATTTAAGAATGTCGATTGCATCCTTTGACGAGTTATTAGAAATACACTGAAGTGCCACTGAATTAGGGATAGCAAAGCCTATGCAAATTGTGTAGCACTGCGCATCATGTATGCGCAAGTGAGGGCGCTGTGGTAACTGCATGTATAGCGCGTACTGTGGTTGTTCTGAATTAGTTGTTGGAATTGCCAGTATGGGTAAACTGCCTGATTTAGACGCGTTCGATCGCGGACAAATCGTAGGTGCGCGACGCATGGGCCATTCAATTTCCGAAATCGTCAGACAGCTAGGATTTTCAAGGTCGACAGTGTCAAGAGTATACCAAGAATACATGGATGGTGGAAAAAAAACTAGCGATCGGGAAAACTGCAAAGGTCAATTACCCTTGACAGTGCGTGGTGAGAGACGGCTCAGGCGTATTGTACGTAGCCAGCGAAGCCAAACATTAGCTCAAATTACCACCCAGTTTAATGACGGTGCCAGTCGTACAGTCAGTAAACGGACTGTGCAAAACGGACTGTGTTCGCTTCACCGTATGGGTTTCGGGAGCCGTCGACCTACGAGAGTACCATTGCTCTATACTCGCCATCGGGCTGCACGTCTTGCCTGGGCAAGAGATCACAGAGACTGGAGTGTAGAGGACTGGAAACGAGTAGCATGGAGTGATGAGTCTCGATTCCGACTACTTAACGCCGACGGGAGGCTGAGAATATGGCGTCAGGCTCATGAAGCCATGGATCCTGCATGCCTGGCTGGAACTGTACAAGGGCATGGTGGCTCAATCATGGTCTGGGGTGTTTTTTCGTGGCACAGTTTGGGATCTTTGGTGCGTGTACCAACCTCCCTCAATGAAATTCGGTACGTAGAGTTGTTGGGTGATCACCTCCATCCGTTTATGCTGTTCTGTTATCCGCACGGTAATGGAGTTTTCCAGCAAGACAACTGTACCTTTCAGAAGTCCCGGTTGGCTACTGGCTGGTTGGATGAGCATTCCTCTGACTTCTCTGTCATGAATTGGCCACCTAGAAGCCCAGACTTAAATCCTATTGAGCATCTTTGGGATGTTTTGGAACAAGACGTGAAAGGCCATCACACAGCACCAAAGAACCTGACTGAATTATGGACAGCTTTAGCCAATATTTGGCAAGCCATTCCCGTGGAACGTTTCCAGAAACTTGTTGAATCTATGCCTCGTCGTGTGGCAGCCGTTATCAAGGCCAGAGGAGGTCCAACTCGTTACTAGGTAGGTATCCCTAATTCAGTGGCACTTCAGTGTAGTTAAGGATGACCTGGCTCCTAGTGAGAAAAACTCTTAATCACATTGAGTAATGAAAACATTTTCTATATTATGTACCCTTTATGTACCACATTATGAATTAATAAACGAAAACTCACTTAAATTTTTTATTTATGTTAATTCAATACTAACTAACAAATAAATGTAAAAAAATTACTCACCTTCTTAAAATTCAATTAATTACCACTAGTTAATTGAAGTGGTACTTTAAAGTACTGCCAGTATTATAAGGTTACAAAAATCTTCAAACTTTGAAAATTAATCAGAATGTTTAAAAAATTACATAATTATTTATTATGAAACAATTTTAAATATAATGAAAATTTAACTTTGATTATATTAAAAAAACAATTTTTTTAAATTTACACATAAAAAAAAATTACATATGCAGCATTTTGAATGAAGTTTTGATTGAACTTTTCTTTGTGCACAATGCTTGCAGAGATCTCGATTTGACAGAAATGTTACACGAATTTTGTACTCTAACAGATTCATGTTATTTTCGGTATAAATTATGTATTAATTTACACATGCTATTTCCAGCGTAGCAAAAAAGAGCCTATGCCACCACATTTTCGATTTTCTGTCTCTGTCACAGATCAATCGTAGCATATCCGACTTATCAACACCATCCATGTGTGCGTTATGTGTGTAGTTACATTCAAAAAATATCATCTGTAGATAGATAGGGGAGAGAAAATTTAAGGAAATGTAAATTTATAATGTACTCAGGGAATGTATGTTTGTGGTTCTATATCAGAAAAATAATAAAATACAAAAATCCTAAAATAAGAAATATACATTAGTATATTGGGCAATAATATCTTTCATGTAACAGCAAACTCCCTATTTTAATTCAAATGTTTAAAAAATTTTAAAAATAATAACATTTGAAAATTTCGCATAAGTTCATTTTGAAAAATTCATATATTTCATATATATCTTATTTATTCTGCACTTTGTAAAAAAATAGAAATATGTCTGTCAAAAAATAGTAGTCAACTGCCCCAAAGCGCGCGCTCAACGCAAACCATGTGTAGTGTCTAATTCAACACAAAGGAACTCGAGGCGCGCTGCAGTCTCGCGATCTGCGTGAAACTCTCCAAACGCGCGTTGCAACGCGCCTTCTAGTAGAAGAAAGCGTTGCATGTGTACGCGATCATTTGATCAGTTGTATTTCTTCAACGCGCGTTAGAAAACGCGCGTTGCAACGCTCTCATGTGCACATAGCCTAAAGCTCATCGCCTATGGAATAAAAATTCTAGAAAAATTGTTATAAGCCGCGATATTCTTTTTATCGATGAGTTCGAAAGCAATTTACCAAAAAGCGAAGAAATAGAGCCAATTTTTCCATTTAAAGAGTCTCCCAATTCAAATCAAAATGAAAAAGAGAATGTTACCCATGATTCACCCTCGCCTGTACGAGAAATATTTTCTGATGAGGGAGAAACACAATTTTCCGACCCACCTATAGCTGGCAGGGCGCCAGGTCGATCCAAAACATTACGGGTTGGTCAAAGAGGAAGACCTCGTAAGCAGTATCATGGGAAAGAAGGAGAAAAAGCCCAAACAATTTTCCATGTTTCGTCTACGAATAACAGCCCATCAGTTAGGCCTATTTCAGACGAGGCACATTCGATGATTCAACTGATTTGCCTTGTTTATTTTCATGTAGTTGACTGCCGTGTGAGGTTCTTTTCACAGGAGGCACCTTGCGCGCCCAATTCAAGGCGACACCTTCTCTTCTGGGGTTGTGGCAACGCTTCGTCAGCAGGTAGACTCACGCAGGCGAAAAGCGAATGAAAAATGAGGTGGAAGAAGACAGTTTACTGCATTAAATGTGTATATATTCTATGCATAGGTTATACTTTAATCTACACCTAAAATAATTACAATATTTCCCATAAAAATATTTTTTTAGGCAAATGTATTATAATGTACAAAAAGTATCAAAATTTTAAAAAATTACTGTAAAAAAATGAGTGATATGTACTTAACTAAATTTAGGTAGAAATTGTATAAACATACAAGATATACATGTGATATTGGATGAAAGCTGTGGCAACAGCGAGTGACGAATCAGAAGCTTTCCCGCCTGACGGAGATCTTCGACGATCTACGAGAAGACATGACGAGAGAGAGAGTAAAAGACGCCACGAAAGAAAGAGGTTATGAATAATAACGTGGTGGCAGACGGCTACCGTAAAGACGTAAAATTGTGTATAGTTTTTGTTAATTGTAACTGTTTTTGTCCTGTGACCTGCTGTCAAGAATAAATTGGTGTTAGTGTGAACCGGTGTGTTCAATTTAGAACGACGGACACCAATTTACATGTGGACTCGGCCACTGCATTTTTCTCAAAGTATGTTCTGGGCCACCATTCCCTATCCCCTAGCAAGCCATCCTACAACGTTATTAATGGACTGGATTACTTCTGGATTACTCCGTATTACTCCGATTTATTCTTGCTCATCTACCACGAACCGGCGAGTTTAATTTAATTTGTCAAATGAAGATATTTTTATGATCGTCTATTTGTTGTTACTGAGGATGAACAATTGAAATTAAATCTCCCAGAAGTGTTTTGATTTTGTTTTTCAAGATATATGAACATATTTAAGCAATATTTAAGAAAAGAAATTATATTTTTCTAACAAATGTGTGCATTTTTAATTCCAATACAAGAAGTGTTTTGATTTTGTTTTTGATGATATATGAGCATATTTAAGCAATATTTAAGAAAAGAAATTATATTTTTCTAACAAATGTGTGCATTTTTAATTCCAATACAAGAAGTGTTTTGATTTTGTTTTTGATGATATATGAGCATATTTAAGAAAAGAAAGTATATTTTTCTGATGAATGTGTGCATTTTCAATTCCGATACAAGAAGTGTTTTGTTTTGAAGATATATTAGCATATTTATATTTTGTGCTGTTTACTTCCAATATGAATACTCTAAATGATATTTCGCATATTTCAAAAGCCCTTAAATCAGGGTCAACAAAGGCAATCAGATTATTACATCAGTTTATATTTGAAAATGATGCTGCGAGAGACAATCGTAAAGAACTCCGCATTTTTTCTGGTTTCACTAAACCTTTTCATGTCAATGACGAACGGGATAAAAGACTTAAAACATTTTCCAGCACCGATTTAATTTGTATTGCGAATTTGCTACATCTTGATTGTTCAACAGACCCAGCTCAGATCTGTGAAACTATATTCAATGCTCTAAATAACTTTGCATTATTTCCCCCCCCCCTGTGCTCTCGGATACGAGTGAAACCGAAAATGATTCACACGACGCCAACAGAAGCTGTACGGTTTTGGCCACTAGCCAGGTGCCAGTTCAAAGTTCATTTCCAACCGCAGCTTCGCATTCTAACATAAACAACTCTTTCCGCCAGACACAGATAAATCCTTTTTTGTCTGATGTTGAATCGCAGTGCTTTCCAGTTACAAACAGTGGAACACATTTATCGTCACGTGACCTTGCAGAGTGCATTAAGAATTTTAACGGTTTGTCCGATTCTTACAGCTTTAAAATTTTCATACAGGATTTAGAAGAACTTTTTGATCTTAATGGCATCACAAATGATGTCCACAAAATTGTCTTTGCAAAAAAAGTTTAGTTGGTTCCGCAAAAACATTTATTAATTCTCTTTATGGCATAACCACTTGGAATTCGCTAAAAGAAAACTTACCAGAAGAATTTTCCTCCAAATTAAATAGCGCCGATCTTCATACGATGCAAAGACGGTGAAAATCTTACACGATGAAAATCTTAGACGGTGAAATCTTGCTGCAAAGACGGTTAAAACCTAATGAATCCTTACACGACTACTTCATAGCTATGCGAGAAATCGGTTCAAGAGGTCAAATTGACATTTATTCAATTTTTGATTATGTTATCAACGGTATTCCCGATTCTACATCTAATAAAATTTTGTTATATGGTGCTAAATCGGTTCCAGAGTTCAAAGAAAAATTAACAGTTTATCAGAAATTTCTTTCAACTTCCAAATTAAGTAAACCTCCTAATGATATTAAATTCGCATATTATAATCGTCAACGAAATTATACCTACGATAGAAAACTCCTTAATAATTCTCCAAAACCCCCCGTTTGCTATAATTGCGGTTCCAAGGGCCACAAAAGTTCCATTTGTCAACATACGGCTCCAAAATGTTTTACGTGCAATTCTTTTGGACATTTATCCTCAACTTGCTCGCACCGCGTTGGACAGACAATCCCAGAAAATTCTTCGGAAAATACTCCACCTAATGACGCCTTAAATGTTCCTACACCAACCAATTATTTGTCTTATCCAATAATGATAAACAATGTTGATCTTCATGAGCTTCACGATTCAGGTAGCGAAGCTACAATGATTACTGACCAAACCCACCAGCTCAAAAATTTGCAGAGTCAGTTGAAAGATTTTCAGCGAGAAGTGGAAGAATCTCGGTTAGTTAAAGATGAACTGAATGCTAAATTGAAAGAAGCTAAAAAGAAACAAAAAGCTTTGGAATCTGAACTGATTCACTTAAAAGAAGATTTAGCAATCTCTGAAAAGCAGAAAAGAAACTTAAATGAGGAGTTAGAATATTTGAGGAATAAACTTATTGATTATACGGATTCAACAGGTGCACAACAAGCTTTGCGAACTAAAATGGAGGAAGAACTCAATATTTTAAACAGAAACTTGGAAGATGAAACTGCTGCGCACCAAAACCAGATTCGTAATTTGAAGCAGAAACATACAATAGCCACTGAAAAATTAAATGAACAGTTAGATTCAGTGCAAAAAGCTAAAGTTGCTTTAGAAGCACAATCTTGAACGTGAACGTGAAAGTTTACAAGAGCAAGTATTTGAAGAAGTAGAAGAAAGGAAGAACTTAGAGAAACAGTTAGCTATTACCAAAATCCAGATTGCAGAATATAAAAAGAAAGCTGACGAGGAAGCAGATGCTTCTGCTCTGTTAGAAGAACAAAAGAAGACGATGCTGCCAGATATTGGTATACAGCACCACAAATTAGATGATATGCAAATGGTTCATGAAAAGCTGAATAAATCAAAGAACAAATTACAATTAAAGTTTGAAGATCTTAACATCGAATTAGACAACCATATTGAAGAACTTGAAGATGAATTACAGTTAACTGACGATTCCAAATTACGTTTAGAAGTGAATATGCAAAAACTAAAGACTCAGAAAAAGACTTGCCAGCTCGAGATGAACAAAATGATGAAAAACGACTAGCTTTGATAAAGCAGGTTTCTGACCTAGAAGATGAGTTTATCAACATGACATTTCAAGCCACAAATCACCTTCGCAACTATGCCAAGAACATTTTGAAATTACAAGAGTTAAAAAAGAAGCAGTATAACAAACGTCGAAAACAAACAACTACCCATCACGTAGCAATTCAACGTAACCAATTTGGTTCTTACGAAATCATAAAGATTCGACCACATAAAAGATATGACGTCCGAAAAGTTGGTCTGCACGATGGTCCCAACTTGACATCTACAGCCGCTGATCAACTCAAAAGTTGGCCAAACACCTAGTGACTATACCTCCAACTCCTTTACGATGACGACTTGGACTTGAACACTGGACATTCTATCATGATCCTGAACTATTGTTAATGACTTTCTTTTTTTTCTTCGTTTTGTATAATGTTTCAGTGACGGCAAAGACTATGGCACCTATGACGAACAATTGCTATACAACGACGATGATGTAGCTTTAAGACGAACATGCCATGTTTTTGTTTTGTTTGTTTTCTCCCCTTTCTTGTTTTTTTTTAGGTTTGGTTCCTTTGGTTTTCTTGGGCGGCAGGAGGACCTGTCGTGCCAGGATGCCCGAGTGTGATATTGGATGAAAGCTGTGGCAACAGCGAGTGACAAATCAGAAGCTTTCCCGCCTGACGGAGATCTTCGACGATCTACGAGAAGACATGACGAGAGAGAGAGTAAAAGACGCCGCGAAAGAAAGATGTTATGAATAATAACGTGGTGGCAGACGGCCACCGTAAAGACGTAAAACTGTGTATAGTTTTTGTTAATTGTAACTGTTTTTGTCCTGTGACCTGCTGTCAAGAATAAATTGGTGTTAGTGTGAACCGGTGTGTTCAATTTAGAACGATGGACACCAATTTACATACATGTATACAAAATTTTAGCAATTTGGGACGATTAGTTTTGAAGAAATAGGGCGCACAAGTTTCAAAATAACAGTTTTTAGGCAAAGCTATTTAAGGTTTAAATTTTCTATAAATTACTTTACTATTTGCTTTATACATTTGGCCATAAAATCGATTGTAATTGTATCATCGACTTCATTTTTTTCATAAGATTCCTTATATTCCATTCTTCAAAATTAAATCATAATAAAAAATTGAGTTTTTTTAAGGTTTTAAGGTGATTTCCCCCCTTTTAAAATCAATTTTTAAATTTCAAAAAAATTAATTTTTAAATTAATTTTTAAACTTCAAAAACTTTAAACTTAAATATTATATCTTTCTTCTACCAATACCTTTCTTTTACCCCAATTTTATAACACAATATTGCTCTTTGATTTATAATGATGTAGGGGAATATAGAATTAAGAAAGCATCATAACATGGCACTCAGGTTTTTACTTACAAAAATGCAAAATGTATTATTTTTATATTTGCTCTACTTAAGGGGGGGGGGCTGCTAATGTTTTTAATCACATTTTTTTTATTTGTAGGACCATTATACCTCAATCACACTTTAAAAAAAAATTAATAATAATAAAATTGCACATCTGAAAGGGTTAATGCAAAAACCTTCCTCATATGAAAACTATTCAAATTGTAGGCATAAAGCGATGTTCACATTTGCAAATCTAGATAAATTTAATTAAATAATGGGTAAATTCGCACAATTTGGTGCTACCATATATGTTTTTAAGTCTAACAGTCATAACCTGTACTAATCGATGTAATGCTGTTTGATAAGTAATGTAAAGAGAGGGACGTATGTCATCATAAGAAACATCAAATAAACAACCAATGATAAAGAATATATTTCGTTGAAATGACCAAATAAATATTTCTGTTAATTTTTTTAATTATAATGCGGTTTCTAAAGAAATTTTTAAAAAATTTCTAAAAAAGTTAAAAAATTTGTTTTTATTTTGGAGTTTTTAACCACCATTAACAAAATAACAAATGAACTTTTAAATTTGAATGGTACCGACTACTTTATTGAGCAGGCATCTGTATTTATTTATATCGATATTTGCTTATTATACATAGTTTGATAGTAACAAAAATTGAAACTTTCTAATGTTTCCATGGAAACAACTAGGGGCACCAAATTGCGCAAATCCTCCAAATAATTAAATAATTCTAATAATTTGAATGAAATGTTCTTATCGATTGCACCTTGTTGGTGAGGATCCATGCTGTTGAAGTCGGAATAAAATTTGCGTGCCAATTCCCTCCAAGCTTTACCCCTTTTAATTTTATCGCTATATTCATCACACCTCATATCCCATATCGCGGGACTAATGCGAATTTCTTCGATCAATTGTTCCACATTCAAACTTGCAATTGAAACGCTTTCCATACTGAACTGAGCTCATGCAGCTAGGCGGCTGGTGTGAAGAGCGTACCTTCAGTAATGTCTTTTGTGTTGAGTCTACTCATCGGAATGAGAACGTTATCGGCACATGTGCCAGATGGCAAACCGTCTGAGCATCGAATTCACACCGTGTGAAAAGGTTCCGGCGATTCCCCTACATTTGCTATGGTGGCTACACTCCTTGACAGACGCCTGGAAATCAGTTTGATCAACTATGTGCCTCGTCTGAAAAGGGCCTTAGTGAAGCGATCTCGGGTCCATTTAAAGAGGAATGTTAGAAGCTATGAAAAGTGAATATAATTCACTAGTAAATGAAAATGCATGGGAATTAGTAGAAAAACCAAAACATAAAAAAATCATTGGTTGTAAATGGGTTTTAAAAACAAATAAACAAGATGGAAATATCGATAAATTTAAAGCTAGGCTAGTAGCCAAAGACTGTTCACAAAAACCGGGAATTGATTATGAAGAAAACTTTTCTCCTGTTGCCAGATTAAGCTCAATTAGAACTGTAATCGCGTATGCAATTCAAAATGGTTTCACAGCATATCAATTAGATTTTAAGATGGCATATGTAAATGGTGATTTGAAAGAAGAAATCTATATGGAACTGCCAGAAGGTTTTGAGAATGAATCTAATACTGATAAAGTCTGTTAAAAAGATCACTTTACGGTTTAAAACAATCTGGTCGGCAATGGTTTAAGAAATTGGATGAAAAATTGACACAAATGAAATTTGATTCTTTAAATTCTGATAAATGTGTTTACATTTCAAAATCATCAATTGAATCAATTATTATCGTGTTTGTAGATGATTTAATAATTCTTACTAAAAATGAACACGATTTTAAGTACATTAGGGATGAATTATCCAACATCCAACTCATTTAAAATGAAAGATATGGGTCATTTGCATTATTGTTTAGGCATAGAATTTATGCAAAACAAGGATAAAATCGTGATTACTCAGAAAAAGTATATTGAAGATATTCTGTGCAAATTTAATATGCAAGATTCAAAAGCAGTGTCTACACCTTTAGATAATAATGTAAAACTCACTAAAGATATGTGTCCTGAAACCCTATCGCCAACTAATAGGATAGTTAATGTATTTATCAGTAGCAACTAAACCAGACATCACACACGCTGTGAACTTTTTAAGCCAGTTCAACAACAATCCAGGAAAACCTCACTGGTTAGCAGCCAAGAGAATTTTAAGATACCTGAAAAGTACCAAATTACAAGGACTGTGTTTTCATCGTAATCCAGAACCTTTAACTGGATATATTGATGCTTACTGGGCATCAGACGTTAATGACAGAAAGTCCTTTACCGGTTATATTTTTAAGTACGCCGGTGGTGCTATATCTTGGGAGTCAAGAAAGCAACGAACTGTAGCGTTATCGACAACCGAAGCCGAATACATGGCTTTAACAGAGGCTGCCAAGGAAACTCTACACTTAAGACGATTCTTAGATGAACTTTCACCCGGAACAGTAACAGCTCCTACTGACATCATGTGCGACAATCAGTCTGCTCAAAAACTGACGCGAAACCCTGTATATCACTCTCGCACCAAACACATTGATATACGCCATCATTTCGTGCGAGATGTCCTTAATGATGGAGAGATTGATGTTAAATACATAGCATCAGAAAACATGCCTGCTGATATTTTAACGAAGGCATTAAATGCAGACAAGCATAAAAAGTGTTGCAACTTAATTGGATTAAGTGTTTTAAATCTTTAATGTCATCCAGTATCCTTTTCAGTATAATAATTAGTGTATGTATTGATGTGTTTTTATTGCATTTAAGTATTATCTATTTGTACTTTCATTGTTATGTTTAATTTGTTTACATTATTATATAAGTTTTGAATTCACAAGTATAATAAGTTTTGTAATGTAAGTCTGCATATATTTCATAAGTTTTCTTTACTGAGTGAAATATGCATAAAACATGTTCTCATAGAAAATGCACGTTGTGAGGGGGAATTGTTGGAAAACAACGTTCATTTTCTCTCCTTATGCTCCCTAGGCATGCGTGCGCACACATGTTAATTATGACGTCATCATATTTTTCCCCTGTACGGTAACGCTCTGTGAGCGGTGGTAGATGGAGTATAATGTTGCTCTCTGTAACATGCTTCTGTGTTATGTTCTGTTAAAATGTTTCTTAGCCCTAATTAAATGTTCTGTTACTACTCTGCTGCTATTATTTTTACTCTGTGTGACTAAATTCCCATAAAAATATTTTGTGTTCTTTTGCGCTTAAAATGACGTTCAAATCATGCTTTTAGCTTAATTAGAACAGGAGATATTCATTTTATTTTTGCAACTTTCTAATAGTAGCCAATCTATGTTTAAACCTGTAAATGCGATTTTCTGCATCATGGGTTTTTTCTCCTTATCTCGTCTTTAAATTGTTATAAGTCAAGAACTGTTAAAGATAAATGGTTCAAAATTCGAATACGTCTTTTGCAATTATTTTACTTTAATTTCAACTGAAAAAAATATTTACTTTTGAAAATATGATTTTTTAAGTTACATCTTTTTTTTAAAATTTTTACTCTAAATATTTTTTAAAAAATTAATATTTTAAAAAACGCTGAATCAAAATTAAAACTTTTATATTTCTGTTTAATTAAATGAAAAAAAATTTAAATTCGACAGATAATATTTCGAGTTATAACGATTTTAAATTACCCCACTTTTAAAAAAATTTTAAATTTTAAAATTTTTTAAAAACTTTGTGAGAAGCTTTATGATGTGATTTTGTTTATAAATTATATGGTTAAAAATCACAAAAAATTCAAAATTTTAACTCGATAAATACTTTTTTTTTTTTTTTTAAATGTGGGTTTACAACGATTCCCTCTTTGTTCGAGAGGAATGTAGAACGTTTGACCTCCAGAAAACCTCCAGAAGTACCCCAAAACAACTTGTCGCCTGCTCTTAAATCGTCCTACAGTGTATGAAATACACCTTTTGAGGGCCTTCCTAATAATAAGGGATACACTCCTAAAGTCCTTTTCTGTTCGCGTTTCTATTTTTTTCAGTAAGCAAGCACAAATCATCTTCTTCATTTGACGAAGACATCTTGAATACTAAAAAAGGAATGAAATCCTGACAAAGCCGCACGGAAGCCCGTGCGTCTGTTCTGTGGCGAACGCGCGCCACAGCTGTGGCTCTGTATAATAAGGCCCTTCGCTTTTTAATTTTCTTACCCGTAAGATTTTCACATTTAGTTTTAAATTTCAAAAATACATAAAATTCTTCACTTGTAGTCATTAAGAAATAAGTAAAAACATTCCAGAAAAGTCGTCCACTAATATCGTAAAATATTTTAAATCGCCAATTGATTCCGTTTGAACCGGACCGCAAAGATCTGCATGAATTAATTCAAGAATTTCAGAACTTTGATCTATATCAATATTTGGATGATTTTTCCTTGTAATTTTACTGCTATCACAAGTTTCACATACAAAATTCTTTTCATCGTTAATACCAATATATTCTTTCATTTTTAATCATATATTTAGGGTTTAAATGACGTAATCTATAAAAATTCTATTATATTAACTCTATTAAATTAATGGGAAGAGTTTTAAAGGGGAAAATAATGCATGAAAAGCTGCTAAATCTTTAACAATGTGATTGCGCATTGGGAAAAATTATAACATATTATAAACATATATTATAAAGTTTATAGTTATAGGTTTCTTGTATCAGACGGAGTTTTCAATAATGTTTTCATAATCTATAACTTGTAAAACGTCATTTTCTATAAATTCATAGATTATTCATAAATTTTTGTTTGTCATATAGCATGATATTAATAATTTTTAATATTTTTAAGCGCAGCAAAACAACTTTCGCCATGGGTAGCATTGCAAAGTATTGTCTGCAACAATTTATAGGACTATTGATTCAAGTCTATCAGTTATTTTTATCAAGGAATTTTCCTTTCCTGCTAGTATGAAATTAACAATTTCATCTTTAAAATACTGAACCACCGGTATAATTATTTGATTTATTCAACTTTTTTACACGTTCATTAACTTCATTATTACATATATTTATCGAAAAAAAATTTGGGGAAATAATTGAACATATTGCTATAAATGCAGATTTTTAAAAAATAATTTCGAACTGAACGAAGAATCACAAGTTTCGTTATATACTTGTATTTAAATATTTTTTTCACTGAAATTTGTATAGTTTACTTTCACTAAACCAGTAATTATCAGTAAGAGACCTTGCTCAGTTTCCTCGCCTTCAAATCTATTCCTGCTTTCCATAGCAACAGTGGTAAGAAATTTAAAGAAACTTGTTGCCTGGAGAAAATTGAGTTATACTTGTTGTTGCTGTTGTTGCTATTTCTAATCCCTCCTAGTCTGTCTGTAATTCCATAAATCCTCAGGAGGCCCATTAATAAGCGAGGAACGGTAAACATGGCTAGTAGAGTAAGGGGGACAGCTTCTGTTGGTCAAGGACCAGGAACAACCAAAGAGACTGATTTAACTCCAAGTGGTGCCTGCTAGCTTTAACTGGACATAACGGAATGGCCTTCACGCCTAGGGTGACCCTACGAGGAATTAAGTTCCAACGTACTTCGCCCATTTCGTCCATTGCCACCCCCTGACACGATGAGGCAGCATAGCAGGACTTTGGGAGAACTACACATCTTAAAATGATTGTGCTTATAAATGTTCACTTCAGCTAAAAATTCAGGCCACATGACAGTTATTACTGCTGTTTCACAATAGTCTATTTCTTTATGACTATTCTTATGGGTTTCAAATTTTTCCTTGAATTTGAAGTAAGACATCGTGGAAGTTTTTACTAACACACAATCAAGCAGAAACTGCGTCTGCTGTTCTATAATCGAAAATGTTATCACGCTATTGCAATTTTGCGTCAACCCAGATGGCTAATACTTTTCCGCATACAAATTACATACATGAAGAGATGGGTAGGAATGCTTTTTATAAAGATAGTGTAACTTCGAACAAAATTACTGTATTTTTCGGACCACGAGACGCATCGGATGAAAAATCACATCTAAAATTTATGGAAGGATTTTTAGAAAAGAATATATTGCATTTTGTTAGGTATGTAAAGATATTTTCAATTTCTTACTTAATAAAGATAAAAAAATATATGTAACAAATAAAATATAATAAATATAATAAATAATACATGTAAAATATATACAGTAAAACCTCGTTTATCCTTCGCTAATTGGACCGTCCGGATAATTCGGGTAATATGCGTATTAAGCAAAACAAAATCCTTAACTAAGCAGACGTACCGTTTATTACGATAAAAAACTATGTTTTGTAACAAAATTACATAGTATTGTTTACAAGACATTAAAAAATATAAAAATAACTTTTCACATTCTTTCAAAGAATTGGTAAGTCTAGTAAAGCTTTCTTAACCTCAACAAAAAGAATTTTAATACCATAATTCCTTGTACAATCTACGCAGGAACTGTATATTGAATCAAACTAAAAAGCGAATATTTGGCGTACTTACGTTCTTGCTATTATTATCTAATGTGAACATTAAATAAAATGATGCCTACAAATCTGATCCGGATTATCCAGAGATCCGGATCAATGAGGGCCGGATAAACGAGGTTTTACTGTATAATATATATAATAAATATATATAATATTTACAATAAAATATTCATTTTATTTTAATGTTACCTTCATAAGAAGCACCCGATGTTAAGTCGATTTTTTTATGTACAAAGGTGCGTCTTAAATGCGGTAATCTGAAAAGCTCTAAAATTTAAGAGCCTTGACCTCTTACGAAATTGACCAATTACGCTCAGTCTTTCATTCAGCCTTAAAAAATGTAAGTTCAGAAGTTATATTGACTGTCTTCTTTTGGCGAGGAAAACAATCTTATAACAATAAATTAAATGATCACCATTCCACTTTGTCGCGGTTGGTTTAAGTTGTTCTAATTTTCAGCGAAAGGTAATCGTGCGAACAACTAACAGTAATAAAATATCGATGTAAAACTCTCATAATTCCTGTTATTCTACTTTAATTCAGACTTTAGAAATGCCGTCATAAATCGCAGGAGTTTAAAAATGCATTTTCCATCTTTTTTTTTTTTACTTTTTCGTTTGCTATTTCTTCAACTCTGTTTCACCTAGGAATTACAACACGTAGAAAATAGTAATAATGCCGTCTGGCATCACTGGAACAGAATGCTGTCATTCCAGCTAGCTGAAAGCCATATTAAGCTGTGATGCTTTTTTTTTTTTTGTGAGAGGGGAGGGATTTGCGAATAGAAAGTAAAACCAACATTTCTATTAAGAAATAATCCATATGCAAATGGAAAAATAACTGCAACAACGGTATGCGAAGAACAAAAAATAATCACCTGATTAGATTGGTTGCCACCGATTAAGAGTTATTTTGAAAAGAAAAAGATTTTTTACATTTCCGACACATTTGGTTTAATTTTCCTTGACTTTTCCCACGTTTGGTGTCACATTTTTTATACCAGTTTCAAATCACCTTAAATTCAGCCTTAAGAATATAAATAAATAAAGCAATCATGTTACCGACTTAATGTAAAAACGTTGTAAGAAAAACACTCTCTGAAAAATCTTGCTTAAAGTTTCACATAGCTGCTTTTGATTTTGATCAATTTTTGGACCATTATCTTTCTCTTGCTTAGCTTTTTATTACTAAAGGCATTAACATAATTAATTCTTTGGAATTTTGAAGAGTTTAAAGGTTCGACTCCCGTCTTTAGTTAGGGTGTTTGTAGTCGGCTGGAAATGATTTTAACCCTTCAGCGGGCGCGCCAATTTTTGGAACACCAGCAGGCGCGCGTGGCACAAAGTGCAACGTCTCTTTCAACCTTGATTATTCCTTTTGTAATAAACTATTTCTTTTCAAATTGAAAATAATAATTCTGCGTTTTATGATAAGATATAAAATGTTCATAATATTGAGATATATTTATAATTAAAGGTCAAAGAATGCAGATACATCGCCTTATTTCAAAACTGTCCGGTTTATTGGGTCTAAGGACAACTAGCGAATGGATTCCTATTATATCCAAAAACCTAAAAAATAATGAGATTGTCCATCTTCGTGATATGCCGTATACCGTGAAATAGCTGCACACTGGATCGACTACATCAACTCCTGCATTTGTCGTAGTGTAATCCAGTATAATCGCTGGTTTACCGCAGTTAATTCACGACTAACAATGAATGGAAAGGAATACAAGGGTCAGAAAATCAGACCTGCATTAGAAAGGGTGTAGCTATAAATAGAAACTGCTTAGAACATTCAAACCTTACATGTAAAAACAAACCATTCAAAGTTACGAATATGTTGCACTTTGTACACGAGCGCGCCCGCTGAAGGGTTAAAATGTAGGTCCCCGTTCACTTTATCCCTCGTTCAGCAAAAGATGGTTGGAGTGCTTCAGAAACAAATAATTCATCAATCCACTTTGTAGCCTTGACTTTTTATACCTTTTTTACCTTCCTACAAAATTTTTAAGTCGTCTTAACTCTTCCCCCTTTTATTAATTACTTTTAAATTAGCAGCTTTGAGCCGCTGGCTAAAATTTTCGAATCCATCTCTTGCATAAAATATTATTTCTTGTTTTCTCCCTAGTTTTTGCAGCAGATTTTTCTCTACCCATCGAATCTCTGCTCTCCCTGGTATATAAGAAGATGATCAAACGAACCCGACCCATCTGTATTTCATAAAAGAAATACACATGCTACTAAATAGTTACTTTCTGATATAGAATCCCTAATTTTTTTAAAAATTGTATTAATTTCTTCCCTTTCTATTGATGATTATATTATTAAAAGATTTATATCACTTGCTTAAAACTACTGGATTCGCTCACTTCAATGTTAACCTACGGAGAAAATGTGTCCAAGGATTGCCGACTTGGATTAAAAGATTTTTTTTTAACTAGCCGCTGCGCGACCAGCTTGGTCGGTCTCAGTTTTATATTTTCTTTTGTAGAACAATTCAACTAAAAGTAACATATGTAAGAAATGTTACCATTTCATGTCATCATAAATAAACGTTGTTAAGGGATAGTGGGAGCTTAGCCAAAATTTTACAAACATTGCTAAATTCTCTATAAGGCTGATTCTGAAACATCGAGATTAAAAAATGTTAATTTCCATTACTTCAGAACAGAGTTAAAGAGAAAACTGAGAAACCCAACATCAATGATTTTAAAAATTACATGCCTCTCTGTATGTACTATTTTTCAAAATTAAGATATCTAGATTTTATTATTACATCAAATAAGAAATTGTTGGAAAAAAAATTTTCTCTTAAAATATGGAGTAAAATTTCAGCAAGTACTAAAATATAGTGTGGATTACATCACTCTACGTATGTACTATTGTTCACGATTCAGATATCTACACTTAATCAGTGGCGCACCCAGGGGGGGGCCTGCTCCCCCCAAAGAAATAAAAATTGCATTATGAATATTGATTTTGCATTATAAATATTTTTATCAGTTCATCTCGCCCCCCCCCCTATCCATTATAAATATTTTTATCCGTTCATCTCGCCCCCCCCCTCCCAAGAAAAATCCTGGGTGCGCCACTGCACTTAATCATATCAAATAATAAATTGTTCGGAGGCTAATTAGTAGTATTAATTAACGTCGAACCGCGAGTTTAAGATTAGCAGGATGGAAGTTATTAGTTTAAATAGAGCCAGAGGCGCTTTGAATGCGAAAGTAACGAAGTTGGAACTATTTGAAAGCTCTATTAGTGAAAATCCACCATCAATCATCGAGCTACAGTTACAATTAAAGGCATGTGCATCTCTAAGAGACAAGATTGAAAATCTTTGAACGGAATACTACAATCTGCCAGCAGATACTGATTTATCCGAAGCTGACAGTTAGTTGGAGCAGTTTGAAGACCGTCTAGACAAAATAGAGGTAAGATTTCATTGCTTACTCTCTGAATTAGAAGCCGTAAAAAATAAAAAATTAACTTCGGAAGTTAGTCCGAATGAAGAGGTTGCTCTAACCGAAAGTAAACAAATCAGTATCAAGCTACCATAAATCCCTTTACCTCAATTTAGCGGCTTGTACGAAGAATGGAATACTTTTAAAGATCAATTTAACAATTTAATTTCAAAGAATGAAAAATTAACTAATTCCCAAAAACTGTATTATTTACGTTCCGCCCTCAAGGGCCATGCAAAGCAAATCGAAAGCAGTGATGACACATTCGAAGCATTATTTCAAGCTTTAACTTTAAGATATGAAAATAAGAGAGCCATTTTTGATATGCACATACAGGCAATTATGAATCACGAGAAAATTCATCATGAATCTGCTCAGGAATTACGTTATTTCGTGGATAACGTAAGAAAAAATTTAAGGTCACTAACAGGCATGGAATTTTCAAGAAATGAATTTTCAGATGCAATATTAGTTAATATAATGTTATCTAAGTTAGATAAAGAAAAGAGGAAATTTTTTGAGGCAACTTTGAATTCTAATGATGTTCCTGGGTTGGATCAATTTCTTGAGTTCGTCGAAAAACGAAGTATGGTGCTTGAAAGCATTAACAGAAATTCTACTTCTGTTCTAAGATCTCATAAAAATTCCCCTGTTCCATTTGTAAAATCTAAATCATTAGTGATCAATTCAAGTGAAAATGTGAAATGTATAGTATGCAATGCTAATCACTTTTTAAGTAAGTGTAATTCCTTTCAAAATATGAATGTAACTCAAAGATATGATGTTGTTAGAAAGCACAAGCTTTGTGTGAATTGTTTGCGCCATTCACATTATTCTTTCACTTGTAAATCGAAATTCACTTGTACTCTATGTGGAAAGAAACATCACTCCCTGCTATGTTTTGACCCTGGGCGAAGAGAGCCAGGCGATACAGGGAGGTTTCCAGGAGATTTATAGTCTTTCGCAAGCCCCAAGTCAAGCATTAAACAATCCGTTAAAGAAAAAATCAACAGTTTTGTGGAGCACAGCGGTGCTGTATATTCAGAACTTCTGTGGTGAAAGGATTGAATGTAGAGCAATTTTAGACTCGGCTAGTCAAATAAATCTGATTTCCTCGGAATTAGCCAACTTGTTAAAACTAAAAAGAGAAAAAATTTATGCTCCAGTTTCGGGCATTAATGAGAGTGTGCAGACTCTCAAATCCAGAGTATATGGAACTATTTCAAACAAAAAGGAAAGTTTTAGGGAAGAATTGGAATTTTTGATAATTCCAAAAATAACAGATTTGACCCCCTCAGTTACGTTGAATACTTCCAACGTAGAATTGCCTCAGTATATTCAGTTGGCAGATCCAGAATACTTTAAACCTTGTAAGGTTGATATGTTATTAGGTACTGGAGTATTTTACCGAATTTTACAGTATGAAAAAATGCAAATTAATGACTCTATATTGCTACAAAGCTCAGTCTTTGGCTTTTTAGTAACGGGAAGGCTTCGAACTCGCCAATCTATTGAACGCTGTCTTTTATCAAAAAATGAGGAAAATTTAGAGGAATCAATTTCTCGATTTTGGGAAATGGAAGCTGTAGAGGAAGTTAAGGAGTTAAAGAATGAAGATGAACTTTTTTGTGAAAATCACTTTAAAAGCACTTATTCCAGAATTGAGACGGGTCGTTATGTAGTAAATATCCCATTCAAGGAAAATCCCCAAAATCTGGGCAAATCCAAAGAAACAGCCTGGCGACGGCTAAATGCACTTTGGAACCGACTCCACAAAAATCCTGAACTCTGTTCATTATATCAAAGTTTCATGCAGGAATATGAAAATTTAGGCCATATGGAAAGGGTGGTAGAAGAAATTGAACCAGATGTGACTTATTATATCCCTCACCACGGCGTTTATCGACCAGAAAAAAGTAGTACGAAATTAAGAGTGGTCTTCAATGCTTCTTGTCCGTCGTCTAATGGTAGATCCCTCAATTCCTTGCAAGCGAACGGTGGAATAATCCAAGATGATCGCTTTTCGATTATAATGAGGTTCAGAAAACATCCCATTGCTATTACAGCCGACATCGAAAAGATGTACAGAATGATATTAATTGCACCAGCTCAAAGAGATTATCTGAGAATCCCCTGGAAGAGTGAGAAAGATAAACCAGCTGCAGTGTACAAGTTAAACACAGTCACGTATGGAACTACCAGTGCTCCCTTCTTGGCGACCAGAACGCTAAAGCAGATTGCAATTGATAATCGGAAGAACTTTCCAAGTGCTGCAGAAATTTTAGAGACTGATTTCTATGTTGACGACTTAGTGTCAGGTGTCAGTAATATTGAGGCTGGAAAACAAGTCCAGAAACAGCTCATTGAATTACTCAGTTGAGCTGGCATGAAGCTCCATAAATGGTCATCGAATGATAAACGTATGTTGCAAGAACTTCCGTATGAAGCCCAGGAACATTATTTTGACCGAGACGAAGAAACAGTAAAAACTCTTGGATTGATTTGGAACCCTAAATGTGATACTTTTGAATTTTCAGTCAGTGATCCAAACAACACCCAAGAATGGACCAAGAGGTCAGTGTTATCTCATATTGCTAGAATCTTTGATCCCATGGGACTGTTAGGCCCTATTATCATTATTGCCAAACTCTTCATGAAAAGTATTTGGTTAATCAAAAGGGATTGGGATCAGCCCTTAGCAGAAAATGAAGTGCGAAACTGGAAGAAATTTCTTTCCCTGAAGGCTATGCAGGGGATAAAGGTGCACCGATATGTTCTAACTGAAGATTACAATTCCTTAGAACTCCATGGTTTTTCAGACGCCTCTAAGGAAGCTTTTGGTGCTGCCATTTATCTTCGCTGCACAACTTCGTCTGGACAGTCAACGATGAATTTACTGTGCAGTAAAAGTAGAGTAGCTCCACTGAAACCATGATCTATTATCCAAACTTGTAAAGAAGGTGATGGTTTCCTTAAAGATAGAGTTCCATGGTGTATATTTGTGGACAGACTCAATTGGGGTTTTGGGTTGGCTGCAGACTGATCCTTGGCTGTTAAAAACTTTTGTAGGGAACAGAGTGTCAAGGATACAAGAAATTACAAAATCCTACTGTTGGCGACACATCATATCCGAGCAAAACCCCAGTGATCTCGTGTCAAGAGGACTTAGTGCTGAAAAGCTCGTGAATTGTGAATTGTGGTGGAAGGGACCAGAGACATTTTGTAACTCTCTTCCCAGTAGTAAAGTGACTCTAGAATCTACAGATGGAGAATTTGCCAAGGAATTGAAGAGAGACTGTGAAAGAACTTTAAAGTTAACAATAGGCTCTGAAATTCTAGATAATTAGTTAAAATTAACTAACAGTTATTTGAAACTAATTCGTATTTTTAGTTTTATTTTAAGGTTTTCCTGGAATGCCAAAAATCCTCATAGTAAGCGCACAGGACCATTAACTTCGGAAGAGCTACAAAACACAGAGCAGTGTTTAATCAGAATGGTCCAGGTAAGAGAATTTTCAGATGATCTCAAAAGGCTTCTCCGAAATGAACCCGTGTTCGGCAAGAATAAGTTAAAATCTCTTAACCCATTTGTTGATGACCAGGGAATCATTCGCGTAGGTGGAAGATTGGGCAATTCCGAATTAGATTACGGTGCTAAACATCCCATTGTTTTACCAGCAAAATCTAAATTTACGTACCTTTTTATGTTGCATATTCATAATAAATTTTATCATCTTGGACCACAGTCCCTTTTGCAGAGTATAAGACATCGGTTTTGGCCCATAAATGGCAGAAGTATTTCAAGGAAAATTGTTCGCGAGTGTATTATTTGTTTCAAAGCCAAACCCCGTACAGTAACTCAGATTATGGGAACCCTCCCTAAAGAGAGAACTACATGTTCTCCCCGCTTCAATCATGTTGGAGGGGATTTCTGTGGTCCACTGTTAATAAAAAATAAAAATAGTGGAGGAAAAATAATTTGTACAGAGTGTATATAGCGATATTTATTTGTTTTGTCACCAAGGCAATACATATTGAGTTAGTTTCCGACCTCACCTCGGAAGCATTCATTGCTTGCCTTAAAAGATTGTTTGCGAGAGGAGGCAAAAGTGCCTTTGTTTATTCGGATAATGCAGGTAACTTTATTGGGGCTAATGATGAACTCAAAAGGCTCTTTCAATTGGTTGCAAATTCAAATGATCAGGTTAGCTCTTATTTATCGTCAGAAGGCATCTCGTGGAAGTTCAATCCTCCTAGGTCACCAAATTTTGGAGGCCTATGGGAAGCCTGCGTCAAATCTGTTAAGCATCATTTACAGCGCGTTGTGGGAAATGTGCGATTAACATATGAGGAACTGTTAACCGTGTTGGTTCAGATTGAAGCAGTTCTAAATTCTAGACCCATTTCGCCTCTGTCGTCCGAGCCGAACAACTTCCAGGCTTTGACACCTGGACATTTTTTAATTGGACGTCCTTTAACCGCTGTTCCTAAACCAGATTTATTGGACATTAAAATAAACAGATTGTCCCGGTGGCAGTTAACCACAAAAATTGTGCAGGATATTTGGCAGAGATGGAGAAAAGACTATTTGGGTAATCTTCAACAGCGAACGAAATGGCATTTAGAAAAAAGAAATGTTGTTGTTAATGACATGGCCCTTATAGTAGGTGATAATCTCCCTCCATGTAAATGGAGATTGGGGAGAATCACAGAAATAATTTGCGGCTCAGATGGTAAAGTGAGAGTCGTTATTATCAAAACTGCCACAGGCATTCTGAAAAGAAGTATTTCCAAATTATGTATTTTGCCCATTGAAAAGAAAATTGTAATTAGTTGATATTTCATACCATTTATCTATTGTGTGTTTATAATATTTTTTATGTTTTATGTTACTTTGAATATTGTAATGAATATTGTAAAATTGTTTGAAATCTACATTTCAAAGCCGGGCGGGAATGTTAAGGCCGCCTTCTTCTATACGCCATTATGTACCCTATTGGCGAGCGCCTAGGCGTCCGCAGTTTGTATTCAGAGCCAAGATTTGGCGAGAAACGTCAGTTGTGTTTTAGGCTGCGAGCCGAGCGGACCTCCGGTCCCATCATCAATAAAGTTTAGTTTTTTAAGTTTATACAGTCCATTGTTTTTATTGTTTGTTTAGCCTCCCCACTGTTTTTTTTTAAAAAATGTAAATATTTTAAAATTTAAATTATTCGGGGGAAATATCTGGTATAGTGTGTTTTAAACACTCCTTTGGGAGACGAAATTTATCAAATGAATCCTGTTGCAAAGGGAAGAAGAGTTCAGGCTATCTGAAAATACCATTTTTATTGGATTATCGGCATTTATGTAGCTGTCAATAGTAGACACGTTTTCTCCATTGGTTCACATTGAGGTCAGCGAATCCAATAGGGTTACTACTGTAGTAAACTGTCTTCTCCCAATATATTTCAATCACTTGTTCGCCTGTGTGACTCTAGATGCTGACGAAAGGTTGCCACAACTCCAGAAGAGAAGCTTTCGCCTCGAATTGGGCGCGTTATGACTTTTAGCGGGCAGACGAGACCCGAAGTCAATTCGAGTAAAGATGGACTCGTAATGTTGCCGCATTTACACATTCGCGATTGCGCCACCCGCAAGACATTCGCGAGACAATCTGCATCGACGCGAGTGACCGTTCTCACATTCCCGCCCCTTGCTGTGAACAAGACTTCCCGTCGTCATTCTCCTCTTTGACCCCACGGCACCATTCCACCCTTTGACTCGTGCCAGAAAACCGCTCCCGAAGCGAGTGCCATGATTGGCGAGTAGAAACGACGAGAACACAGTTCACACATTCGCCTCCCGCGATTCGACTCGCCGCATTCGCGACTGTGTAAATGCGGTGTTAGGTGTAATGCTAAACGACGGTGCTTTGTTTAAAGAAACTACTCATGAGGCGTAATTTTTATTAACCTCCCTTGTAAATAGAATATATGTAACCTGTGTCGTTCCTGTATATGTAAGACTTAATTAAGCAAAATCTTTTGTATTCCCGCTCATCCAATTCCTGACTTATGACCCCCCACTACAGTACACAGGATCCTTAATTTTTCGAAAATAACGTTGGGAGTTCATCTCCTATACAAGAAATTTTGTTTCTTTAATTCTTTCACTCGTTTTCTTTAATGTTTTTCTCACGAACAGAATCCTTTCCTTATAGCAATTATTCCTTTAGGTTTGATTCTGTATATGACATCTTACAGTTTAATTTATTTATTACTTTAGTATTTCTCTAAACGTTAAACCAATGAAAACATTTTCGTTATATTATTTCAGAAATATTGTGGCTGTTTTTAAATTTTTAATGGTTGCTGGAAATAAGGGCTCAGTAATCTATATATGTAAAACGGTTCCGTAACTGACTGACTGACAGACAACGCACAGACCAAACTGCTGGACATAAAGGGCTGAAATTTTGCATGGCGATTCTTCTTATAGTGTAGGGGTGCACTAAGAAAGATTTTTGAAAAATTCTTCTTAGATTTTTTTAAATTAAATTTTTAAGCTGTTTTTGTAATATTCTTTAAAGTTTGCATTTAAAATAATAATCCGAGGGTTATAAAATTAATATCACGAGAAAGATCATAAAAATTACTTTAAAATGAAATCTTTTTCGAATCTTTACCTCCATTTTCTGATTTTTTGGTGAATTTTTAAAGATTAATTTTTAGAATTTAATTTATTAAATGCTGATCACGTGGTTTTTTAAAATTTTAATTTTGCGTCACGTGCATAACAACGAAATAGACAAAAAAAAATTCTTGCTAATGCGGCAGACGATTGGACATTATCTAAAAAAATATTAAAATACAGTGAAAGATATGTTCCTCAAACTGTACTATATTAACTGTACTATATTATTTAGTATGTTCTATTAGATTTAATTTGAATATTTTTTTCTAAATTATTTTGTCTATAAAAATATCCGTTACGATTTTTTTATAAATATATATATATATATATATTTTTTTTTACACCAATTGCACCAATTGATCGTTGTATTTAATTTGACTGTATTCCGTAGCGAAGTACGGGTATTCAGCTAGTCTAGCACATATATTTGAAAATAAAACATATTGTTTGAAAATAAAACATGAGTTTGAAAACATATTATTTCACGTGACAGTTTAATGAACACTACCGAGATTCTCCTGTTTATCACCCCCCCCCCTTTTATGATACAACTTGTTACCCCAAGAACTTAGCCTGGGAGTTTTTACATTCTGTACAGGTGTGCTGTCTATAGAACAACTAACCTACGTTAAGCCTACCATTTTAATAAACCTCATTCTCTCACGCTCCCTTTAACGAACATTCTGCGAAACATTTTCATATTTCCAATGCTCGAGACAGGGCTCGAAATAGCAACTAAGGCCCTCCAGGATTGAATCCCTGCCGGTGAATAGGCTGCGACCACAATTTAGACCGAGCACACCCCAGTTCGACATATGATGGACTCGTACCTTCTCCCATCCACTCTGACACCATAGGACTTTCCGGTCTACACATTTAACGTGCCAATATATGGTCTAGACACGGAGGTATTTAATATCGCGGTTGAAAATCGAACAGAGCACCCCTAGCCCGACGCGCTACCACTAGGTTACTTCGGATCCCGACATTGTCATATTCATAAATTTTCATTCTTGGATATGTTCTTCAGCTTGGAATCTCTAGATAAATAAACAAAATAATAAATTGCACCATTAAGCCATGTGCTGATCTTCTCCAACTTCACAATCTCTTTTTGTATTTTATAAGGTTGACCATACATACATACATACATACATACATACATACATATATATATATATATATATATATATATATATATATATATATATATATATATATATATATATATCTAATATATAAAAATGAATGTTTGTATCTCTGTAATTGTATAGAAATCCACAGTTTAGGAGCAACGATCGTGAAATTTTACATACAGGCGTCTTTAAAAACAGCCGAGGGTCTGAAGAACTTCAAAAATCGAAATTAATTACCGTTGATTTTTAATTAATAAAAAACCAAAAATTTTGAAACTAAATGTAAGATGTTACACTTTGTGGAATCACCACTCTGAATATGGCGTCCACGTTAGGCTTAGCTGGCAAACAGCGAGCGAAAAGATAAAAATAAAAAAAATAAAAAAGTTTCAAGTTATATATTAAACCAGAATAATAAATGAAAATAATAATCTTTCAAGTCAGATTTTATACTCTAAAATAAATCGGATCCAACGGCATATTGACACTATCACACGCGATGGAAAATTCGAATCAACCACGCTAAGTGTCACAAGATCATTTTTAATCGCTACTGCAACCCCCCTCGCTTATGTCTTTGTGTCTATTGAAGAGTTAAAGACTAAGCTTCTATCCTGCTAACTTATTTCTAACTTAAAACTCCTCTTACTCCATAAATACATGTATATTCACCAACCCATAGCAACTTTCCAGTAATTTTAGTACAAATATTCTCCTATTTACACAATACACCAGCATGTTATTGTGGCGCATTCGGTAAGAGCGTTCATTTACTATACTACACGTCGCGGGTTCTAATACGGATCGTACAGATTTTGCTAAACCTGTATTTTTAGCTTTTTTATGGAGGCTTTTTTGTTTCAGCTTTTATTTTATTATTTTTTAAATTATTATTATTATTTTTTTCATTTATTATTTTTTTAAATTATTTTTATTTTATTTTATTATTTTTAAAAATTATTATTTTTATTTTATTTTATTTTTCATATTATTAATGTCTATAACATTTCGTATACTTTTTTTCTATGTTATTTATACTGTGTTTATTTTTTTAATGGATTTTGGTAGGTTTATTATAAATTTATGTATTTTATGTTTTACTTTTCAGGAATTTTTGCTCCAATGATAAAGGCTAAATCTTTTCTATGTTATTTATACTGTATTTAGTTTTTAAATTGATTTTGGTTAACAAACATTCGACAATTTGACATTTTTACTTTTCAGCTTTACTTTCCTAAAGACAATTTGACATTTTTCCTTTTCAGCTTTTAGTGGTTTATTATAAATGTATATATTTTATGCTTTACTTTTCAGGGTTTTTTTGCTCCAATGATGAAACGCTAAATCTAGCTGAATTCTGAAGAAATTATTGTAAATTTATGGTTTTTTATGTTGGGTTTTCTTTTTATTCATGTGTATAACATTTCACATGCTTTTTATTCTATGATATTTATACTGTGTTTAGTTTTTAAATTGATTTTGGTTAACAAACATTCTTAAAATCCCGGGCAACGCCGGATAAATTATCACCTGTGTAGGTTGATAATTTATAAATTTTAAAACTGTTACCACATGTATATTTACAGATCCACAAGAACTTTCCAATATTTTTAATTAATAAATAACCAACAACTCTCGATTCACAAGCGTACAGTAGATGGCGCCACTATTTTAATTTTTTTTGTGTCTATTTCGTTGTTATGTGACGATAAATTTATTTAAAGTACCAGATAAAGAAATCGCATGATCAGCATTTAATAAATTAAATTGTAAAAATTAATCTTTAAAAATTCACCAAAAATTAGAAAATGGAGGTAAAGATGCGAAAAGAATTTCATTTTAAAGGAATTTTTATGATCTTTTTCGTGATATAAATTTTACAACCCTCAAATTATTATTTTAAATGCAAACTTGAAAAAAGTTACAAAAACAGATTAAAAATTTAATTTAAAAAAATCTAAGAAGAATTTTTCAAAAATTTTTCTTAGTGCACCCCTACATTATAAGAAGAATCGCCATGCAAAATTTCAGTCCTTTAGGTTCAACGGTTTGGTCTGTACTTTGTATGTCAGTCAGTCAATCAGTCAGTTAGTCAGTTACGGAACTGTTTTATATATATATAGATTTTTATTACTATCTCTATATCGTAACGTTAACTTCATGCGCACACATTATTTTTAACTGGCATTCAATTGGCTGTTAAAACTTTATATTTACATCCTATTTAAAAGAAGTAGGGTGTAAATTGTAGGGTGGAAAGTTGGTAAAATTAAAATTTTGTGCAATGTATTTTAATTTCTCGATTAAAAGTAGTTTTTTTCTAAAAATCAATTTATTTCGCTTGAAAAGCTAAATATTTTATGCACGCGGTTTATATTATTATTACTATCTTTATATCGTAACGTTAACTTCATGCGCGAGCATTATTTTCTTATGCTTTTTTTATTATTATCATCTTTATAATAGCTTCATTTTTATATGGTTTTAAGCAACTATCGTTTTTATTCATATTATGTTGGTTTTTTATTAATTAAAAATTAAGGGTAATTAATTTCGATTCCGGAAGTTCTTATCTTTATTTTCATATGCTTTTTCATTTACGAATTATTCAAATGTTGGTTTAAAAACTTTTGCGTAATTTATATATTTGTGTGTGTTTAATTATTGAAATTAATAAATTTATATTTCTGGAGAGGATGTTTCAGATTTTAGTGGTACTATGATGAAAGGCTGAATATACCAAAATTCTGAGGAGTTTATTATGGAGAGAAAAGGAATTTAATATGTAGAGGATGTTTATAGGAGTTAAATGTGGAGAGGAGTTGAATGGTTTGCAGCCCTCAATCAAACACTTCATTTTTTTAAGAGGCAACGCTGCAGTCATATCATTGTTCTATTGGAAATTTCTGCTGAACCTGTAATTGCAGCTTTTTTTTACCCCAATGATGAAAGGCTAATTCTAGCTGAATTCTGCGGAGTTTATTATAAATTTATATATTTATAGATTTCACAAGGTTTTTTTTCTATGTTATTTATACTGTGCTTAGTTTTAAATTAATTTTGGTTAACAAACATTAGAGAATTTGACATTTTTACTTTTCAGATTTTAGTATTAAAATGATGAAAGGCTGAAATTCTGAGACGTGTATAACATTTCACATATATTTTTTATGTTATTTATACTGTGCTAATTTTTAAATTGATTTTGGTTAACAACAAACATTCTTAAAATCCCGGGCATCGTCGGGTACTTCAGCTAGTATATATATATATACAGGTAGCCCTCCTACAGCACAGCATCTTACAACACGGTTTCGCACTAACACGGTAAGATAAATTGCTGGAACCCTTGTACAACACTGCAACCTGTAAGACGGTTTCTTTCTAACACGATAAAAAAATTGCGAAAACCTTTGTACAACACTGTACTTCTATAGCACTAGATAACATGATTTTTGTTTAACACATTTAAAAACTAAATTACCTTAAAATAATGACGGGAAGGAACAATGAAAATTGTGGCTTCATGTGGAAATGTATAAACAAACTATGATTTATTCATTTATAACTCTATAAAATTACAAGAAGGCCTAAGCTTAGCTGAAAATCTTAAATAATTTTTCCTGAATGCAGACCCTTCCGCTGAAAGAAGCAGAAAATTCAAAAGGGAGCTGCAAAACTGTCTATCTCCATACCGTGAAATCTACGATGACCTTGTGAGAACCAGCAAATAAACCAAAATTACACATTTTTTAAAGAGGATAGAAGGTGCAAAAAAATCTGAATGAAGAAAAAGGTTCTAAAAGTGAAGGTGATATCGTTCAATCGAAAAAACGTTCTCGTTTGATTGTACTGAGCAGTGATGAGGAAGAAATTTATTAAATTAAGGTCGAATTAAATGAAAATAATATTTTTTTGTTTCTTTTAGTTTTGTGTTATTCATACATTTATGTTTTTAAAAAGTTTTCAGAACGTAACTCTCCTTTTTTGAACTGTCTCTGGGTCTCATATAACACGGTTTCACAGAACAAGGCATTTTCTAGGAACCTATCTACCGTGTTATAGGAGGGTTACCTGTATATATATATATATATATATATATATATATATATATATATATATATATATATATATATATATGTGTGTGTGTGTGTGTGTGTGTGTGTGTGTATTTCATCTGTAAACTTGCTGCAGACTTGGCGATTGTTTTCATATGAATAATTTTACCATGCAACACAATGTCTCTGCGTATGGAGAAATCTCGATCAGCTTGAAATGCTTGACGTTTTTGTTCTTCCACACTCGTTTGCATCTTGTGCCATATCCTAAGGTAGATCAGATAAGCGGTTACCCGAGGATTACATTTTGCAAATCAACCATAAAGTTCTGAATAGGAGAAGTGTGCTACCAAAAGTCGGATGAACGAAAAATTTCGAAAATTAGATTGTGTAACACAGATATCGGTTACGAACAACGGAAAGGCGGATGCTTTCAGTTTTACGTAATAAGGCCACAAAAGGCAACGCGTTGTTTCACATCACAATTTTCAACTCTCATGTTAAGCTGTGGGGATTTTCCTCCCGGTATTTGTCTTAACCGAAATTTCAAATGCATATTTTTGAATTCTACTTTTTTGCTTAAGACGGTAAACGTTTAAATAAGCCCAAGGTAGCTTAGTGGTAGCGCGTCGGGTTTCGGTGCTCAGGGTGCTCGGATCGAATCTCGACAAGGGCCAATAAATACCTCCGTGACCCTCCTCCGAGAGATCAGAGAGGGTGGGAGAGGGTACGATTCTCTCGGGTTGCTCGGTCAAAATAGAGGTGGTACCTAGCTAAATCGGACTCCGACCCTTGTGGTGACATTGTAATCTGGACCTGCACCCCTCATCCTGCTACCCTATATGAAACTGGTCTAGAATACCTCCGTCCAGGGGACACTGAAAAAAAACAACAACATAAACAAAACTAAACGTTTTATTAAGGGAACATCCAAAGACGACGGCTTTCTTTGCAATGTCTATCATTCACGTCTGGACTTCCGAAATTAGACATCTAGAGGAAGTCGTGCTATAATCCAGCGGTGCGCAAACTATTTTCGATCGCGACCCATTTTCTTTCGATAAAAAATCATGCGACCCCTATGAAAATTTTTTGGTAGTAGCAAGATTTTTTTTTTTAAATCGGGAAAATGTTAAAAAGAATAGAAAAAAGAAACTAGCAATTTTTGATAAATTATTTTTAAAATCAATGAGCTGTAGATTTTGGTTACATATTTACACTGCAAAATGGAAATATAATGTCTCGCTTACGGTAAATCGCGTGTGACGTAAAGCGCTATATTTGAATAATAATATGTATTTGTATTTCATTGAGGTAAAAAATAATAATTTAAATTAATGAAAGGAGAATGATTTTAAAATAACAAGCTTCATATTAAAACACTGAAAGTTATAAACTTCATTTATATAAAACTTACATAAAACACACACAAAAATAAATAATAATGATTAAAAAGTAATGAGAAGGATGAACCTGGACCTCAGATAATAATTGTTCAATATTTGGTGAAATATTTGAGAGTGCTACTCTCATATCATCTTCAGGGTTAAGTCTTGATCGTTGTTTGGTTTTTATAGCTACTCATTTTGACGATCCAATCTCACACAGATACATAGGCGTAGCGTGCTTCTGATTTTTTTTTTTTATTTATTTATTTATTTATTTTTTTTTGGGGGGGGGGGCACAACTGAATTCAGTTACGGCTCTCCTCCGCGCATTGACTGCCTGGCGGTTCTTAAAATATGAAATATTATGATTTTTTTTAAAAATTGAATATCAGTAGAATTGATGTTTGAGTAATATTCAAAAGTTATACAATGAGCAAAATAAATGTAATATAAATAAAATGAGAAAAAAAAAATAGCATCTAATTTTTGTTACGGATCATGTCATTGTTAAAAACTATGTTAAGGCTAAAGACGTAATCAGAATCTTCAGTTTCACACTTTGAAAAAGTGGGAAAAAACCAATTTTGTTAAAAGTTTTCAATAATTTTCCTATTAGAACTGAACTTCTATTAACGATTTATTTCAAGTTGTCCCCCTTCCCCGACGCTACGCCTATATGCACAGATAGGTAGAAGCAAACGGAAGCAATGTAAGCACAGGTAATTGTGGATACTCGTCTCGAAGAGACATCCAAAACTTGGCACATGACGACGTATTGAAACGAGCGAGTCATGTTTCATCGGTTGATATATGTCGATGAGTTGCTCTTTTTCCTGAATAGTAATTTCTGAATTTGTAGAAATTGCGAAAGAAAGCGGATCCAACCCAATTCTATTTTCGGCAAAACTTCAAATCGTTTAGAAAAGTTGGCAATTAGCTTCGTGAGATGGTCAATAATTATAATCTTTGTTTGTTGAAATTCTATGTTATTATTATCAATAAACTCAGAAAAACATAGGAACATTTCAACAATTGTGCGTTGTGAGCTGAACATGAAGTCAAACCTGCGGACTACTAGAGATCAAGGAGATTCAAAAAGATTCGATCCGCGGGAAATTATACTATCCACAAATTCAAAATTTAAAGATATAACGCCTTTAAATTTTTGCTAATATTAAAACTGTTTCGTATTCAGAAATAAATTATAAACGTAATTTCTTTGTACATAGATCTGGATCTTTTTTTTTAACCCTTCAGCGGGTGCGCCAATTTTTGAACATCAGCAGGCGAGCGTGGCACAAAGTTCAACGCCTTTTTTCAACCTTGATTAATCCTTTTGTTATAAACTTTTTTTTTTCAAATTGAAAATAATAATTCTGCGTTTTATGACAAGATATAAAATGGTGATAATATCGAGATATATTTATAATTAAAGGCCAAAGAATGCAGATACAATCGCCTTATTTCAAAACTGTCCGGTTTATTGGATCTAAGGACAACTTGCGAATGGATTCCTATTATGCCCCAAAAAATTAAAAACAATGAGATTGTCCATCTTCGAGATATGCGGGATACCGTGCAATAGCTGCACATTAGATCGACTCCATCGAAGTCCTGCTTTTGTCGTATTGTAATCCAGTATAATCGCTGGTTTACCACGGTTAAATCACGACTAACAATGAATGGAAAGGAATACAAGGGCCAGAAATTCAGACCTGTATTAGAAAGGGTGTAGCTATAAATAGAAACTGCTTAGAATATTCAAACTTTACGTGCAAAAACAAACCATTCAAAATTACGGAAATGTTGCACTTTGTACGCGGGCGCGCCCGCTGAAGGGTTAATTAAAAAATGGTGAAGTACGACCGTTTTAACATTTGTGCCAGAGGTACAGTAACCACCGTTTATAGTGATCAGTGGTTATAAGAATCAACCGTTTATAAGAATCAATATCGCAAAAACAAAAACAAATGTATTATTTCCATGTTAAAATTTTCGCTTTGAAGAATCAATCCACCGGTTTTAAGTATCAGCTTACACTCTTCGCTTTCCTTTCATTTTTCCAAAAAAGCAACTTAAACCCTCAAAAAGCACGAAGTTCTTTCTTTATTTTTTTTAAAGAAAGAGTGATAAGATGGGATGGAATACAGTCTTAAAATGCGTCCCCTTCTTTGTTAGACATAACATAATAGTTTTCCCTTAAACGCTTTAGCACAACACTGTCCTATTAGCATGCCCCGGGGGCATCTTTAACCGTCCGGGTCCGATTTCACTTTTCTCCACTGACAAACAAAGACAGGGACTCTTTTTTTCGCACCTCTCACATCCTGGTTGCGGCTTCCTGGACCCTGAAACACATAAATCTTCGGCGAAGTGTCCACTATCACTTATGCAAACGTGACATTAGTAGATTCAGCACGTTATCAAACCGTGAAACGTAAGCTAGAAGGTGAATCTTCATCTGAGACTATTGGTATTGAAAGAAGTATAAACAGCCTCCTGAAAACTTCATTACGTCAAACTACCATAGAAAACTTTTTCTTGCTCCCTTCCTGTAGTTGAAATGTTAGAACTGTTAAGCAGGCGTCTTGTAACAAATATTGGATTTTTTTCTTCTCTTACCATAATTATGTGTATCTACTTATAGATCTAGAAATTAAGTTGTACTTTTAAAATTATAAAAAATAATTTTAATAAAAGATAATTAACGTAAATTAAAGAGTATATTATGGTAAATTATCTAATTTTTATATATATATATATATATATATATATATATATATATATATACAGTGGACGCTCGTTAATTCGAACTCGAAGGTTCTCAGAAAAAAGTTCGAATTATCCGAAGTTCGAATTATCCGATGTTAAGAGAAAATATATAACTTTAAACGTGTATCACTGAAGAAGGAATTTCCTAGTATGTATAACCCCAGAAAATATATTATACTATGTTATCTAAAGTTAAACATATTAAAAAGCAATACAAATTTACATTAATCATAGAATGAAGCAGAAGATATGCAGTATAAAGTAAACTTTTATTAAAAATACGGATTACACTTTGGGGAAAAACTGTAAAATGGATGTTTGGTTCTGTTTATGATGCCTACATTGTTCAGCCAGCTTCTCGATTTGAAGTAAACATTTCAATTCATTTTCAGAGGAACGTTCCATCTAAATAAATGCTTTCAGAGTTTTAATAGAGTCCATTATGGCTTTGACCATTATGGCCGCATTAGAAATATCTTGCGGCAGGTAAGTAGAGAAAAGCCCTGGCAGTTTCCTACCGAAATTAGTGCATACGTCTTCGATTACATCAGAGCTTTGGCCACATACAGTTTGATCAGAAATATTGTGTCTTGACTTAAATCGAGAAAGCCATCCATCACTGCATTTAAAAAATCAATACCCATTCGAATTGCCTATTCATCAGCCTTCGTCAGCACTAGGGGTCCATTTATCGGAAAATTTCGAGATCTAACATCCTGGAACCATAGCAGTAGAGCTTTTTCTAGAACTTCTTGGGACGCATTTCCCATGCGTTTCCTTCCTCTAGCAAATTTTGATTTTTCCCATGAATCTAAAATTGACTCCTTGTTTTTCAAATTAGTTGACAAGGCATTTTTTTTAATTCCATAGTTAGCTGCTAACTTTGTTTTACATTCGCCATTCTCTACTTTCTTTAAAATTTCTACCTTTGTCTCCAAAGTTAGGGTTTTGTACTTTCCACGTGTAGACATCCTGCATTTTTACACGATCACACCACACAATGAGGAAGAAAAACTAGACCACATTAATTTGTCTGCACTGCAGTTATAACTGACGCAGCTCCCTAGAATCTGTAGTAAAGACTAGTTTTTCTGACATTCTCAGAAAATCGATCCAAATAAAGGAAAATTGCTTTTTCCGTTTAGCACTAATAAGAAGGACAATAGCTACTTACGTTTAGCGGACATGCAATAGTCTAGGGATGCAGACATGTGCCTCTTTACACACAAAAAAGAAATTTTGACACACAAAATAATAAATACAGTGTGTATTTTCTCCATTAAACGGAGAAAAAGAATTTTCTTTTGTCAAATTTTTAGTTCGAATTAACCGAAGTGATAAAAATTTAGTTCGAATTAATGAGATATTTTTAACATTAACTCCAATACAAGTTTTTTGGGACCTTTGGATTAGTTCGAATTAACCGAAAGTTCGAATTAACCGAGTTCGAATTAACGAGCGTCCACTGTATATATATATAGGTGTGTTTGTGCATGTCCAAAAACCTAAATTTCGGCTATAAGAATCAACCGCTTATAGGAATCAAAAACAGTAATAACAAACGTGATTCTTATAAGCGTAAATCACTGTATATTACACCGGATGCACGAACTCCAAAGACTAAACATCGCAAACGCCAGCTGTACATACGGATGCGCTGTGATCGAGTGCATAGTGATATCTGTACTACTTCTCTCTATATTTCTTTATATACAAAATAGGGCGGGCAGCCTTTTGTGAGTCTTTAAAGCAATGTGCTCTAATCTGGACATACGTGTGGTTAATAATACTTCCGTGCCGGATAAATCCTAACCAGGAATACTGCTGTACGAAGATATTATAGCTCCAGTTTAGCTAGTGGCTATCCAGTTTAGCTAGTGGCGGATTCCACAAGGGTCGGAAGCCGACTTTTTAAATTCACTGTAAGTCAAAACTATTTTGTATTTTTGTATCAAATATTTTTTTCGCGACCCACAGTTTGCGCACAACTGCTTTAATCTGTAAAGAGACACCGACAAAATCCTTTTTCATTTGCTTCACTCTTTTTGATTACGATTATTGTAATTTTTTAAATGCAATCAACCGTTAGTTTTTCTAGGGTGCTTAAAAATATCACCTTTGACGGCATACGGAACAATCTAATACTAATATGTTCTAAAATTTATTTATGAAACGCCTATCTTTTGTTTAAAGTTGACACTGTTTAATAGTAAAGTGTAGGACATAGCATGTAACTTAGTGCATGTTGTAGTTAAAGTGAAAAACAAAAAGTTTGCGAGTATTTTCGCCATTTATCTACGCGTACGAAACACAATAACTCGAAGATGTTTCAGGCATTAAACAGAAATTAATAGTTGGATGACGGGGATGCGCGTATTTTTGAGTTAAGGCGGCACATCAGTTGACATAGGAGATTTTCAATCCCCATGTTATGCTACGGGCAATTTTCCTTCCTGTAATTTTCTACTCGCAAATTATCAGATGCATAATTTTGAATTATCTTCCTTGTACAGAGGCGGTTCACACATTTTTTAGACGATGTATATTTTATTCACAAAACTAAATTACATAAAATTCTTGTGTTTTAAATGTTCTATTTGACATCCCTTATTCTGAACTATCTTTCGACACCGCAATTTCCAGAATAATAATGTCTTTTGAAGTGTCAGAAGAGGTATTCTATCCCATTCCTCCTGAACAGCTTTCCAGAGTCCTGTAAGGGTTTTGGGACGACGTTTGGATAATGCAGATTTTAAAAGTCCGAAAGCACAAAAATCCATAGGTGATACATCGGGAGATTTAGTAGGGTTATCAGTGAAGGGTATGGCCTTGATACCAGTTTTTTGTTCCATTTCTTTTAGGAAATTTACAGTGGATTTTGATGTGTGACTGCTATCTTTGTCCTGATGGAGTCTCACAGATTTATGGCACTGTGGGTAAAGCGATGGTATTTCATTCAGAAAAATTGGCGATAAAATATGTTCCTGATAGTATTTGGAGTAAATCTTGACATTTTTCCCCACTCTCTTTATTTTTAACTTGCCATTATAAGAAAAACCAGCAACAATCATGAATCCCTTAGAAAAACTTTCTTTCGATTCTTTGAACCATGTACTTAAATTTTTTTCTCTCCCCTTTTATGATAATAAATGGCTCTTTTTTGTTGCAATCATTTAAATACACCCATGATTCATCTATTGTGACAATTGTTTTCCATTTTTCTTTGGATAAGTGTTTCTCATATAGAATTCTGCAGCGTGTCCTGCGTTCAGCGATATGATTTGGAAGAAGACGCTCCACATTGCGTTTTTTCGCTTTCTTAAGATTTAAATCAACGTTTATCATTTTGTTTACAGTGGGCACCGAGCCTTTTAATGATTTTGTAACTGTCCTTTGACTAGGGGGATTTTCTTTTAACATTAAACAACGTACCTTTGCAATAGTCGAAGATGTCCGTTTGTTCCTTGGATACTTGTTTGGAATTTTTGTCCCAGTTGAGGCTCCAATTTGACGTTTTTTTCCTTTCTTGTTGACGATATTACCTATCGACGCTTTAGATATCACAAAACCATGACTCTCACATCGTTTTTGGATAACGGAGTATGCATATTTCTCTTCGGAAAGAGCATAAATGTAGCCTTCGAACCACTGCTTTGTTAAAAACGCCATTTTGAATAAAAACAAAACTTTCAAGCCGCAGACAATAATTTTGACTTTTAAAAACATAGTACAATTGCAATTATTTCTTTTGCAGCAAACGATTTTTTATTACCGCTTACCAAAATCGTCTAAAAAATGTGCGAACAGCCTCTGTATAAGAAGATTCGTGTTTAAATAAAAGGCACGTGGTTTAAATAAAATTTAAATTTTTCAGTTTCTACAGGGCGTGAAATTATTCATGTCTATCACTGTAAAATTTAATTTGGAATTTGCAAAAATAAATTTTTTAAAAGTTTGAAAATCACGCACAATGCATTAAACGATCAATTTTCAAATGGAGGAAAAAGTCTTGAAAAATTTGCAATGTTAATCTGTGATTCCAAAAATACCAAACGGAAAACTGCTCTTAGCCTAGCATGAGGAATGGAGATCTGCTGTCAACTGATGGACCACCTTAAATTGATCAGCCTTAATTGAGACCAGTTAGTGAAGATTATCGATTATAAAAAAATTGTGCGGTCGGGGGACCCCCGTCAGGAACTAAGTTCCTTACGTTATTTTTTCAACTCTAAACGTGATTTAATATGTAGATTTCTATTGATTATATTAGTGTATTTTTGTCACGCCAAAATGCGCAGCCCTCTTTTATTCAACCAACCAACTCTCTCTCTCTCTCCCTAATTTGTATATTTTATTTTTATTTTTTATCATTTTTTCAAAGCAAAAATGTAAAGTAAGGATTTAAATCAATAAATTTCATTTAATATTTCAGGAAAAATAGTCATTTATTAAAAATTAAATATAAAATAGTGAATTATAAATTATATATAAAAAATTCTAAATAAGAAAAAATTCTTTTTAAATTTTATCATTATATTGTATCATGGTAATTATTGGTTTATGGTAACTATAATAAGATGCATATGTTTGAGATTCAATTTTATGATTTATTAACTTACTTTTCTAAGTTTGCATTATTTATATTTGCTGCAGTTTCTGTTTCTCGACTTTCCATTATAAAATTGCAATAATGACACAATTTAAATTCCGTGTAAATTAAAACGATAACAAATGAAAAATAAGTTTAAATAATATTTACACGTGTTTAGAATTGAGGTTATACAGCTGATCGCGCACAATGCTTGCTGCTCGAATCTCGATACTCGCACGAACACACACACATAGAACCGTATATAATAGAAAGAGACAAAGAGAAAGAGAGGGAAAGGTCGCTTGGAGAGGAGTGGATCAAGACAGCTCGTTTGCTCTATAATTTTCGTGGCGCCATCTCTTGTTCAAATATGACAGATAGGGACGCCATCTAGTATTAGGATAGGCGTCTACTGCCGATTATTTCAAAGCAACTTTTTAATCGCAAAAATGAAACACATTGATTCCTTTGGTAAAGCGCCCATTGGCGATTTTTTAGTTGCGCCAACTAAAAAGTTCCAACATGTTCGATTCTATGGGTGATGAAACTGTTGCCGGTGAACATATATCATGTTGGTTCAGATAGGACCGAGCCCACTGGTGATTATTTAATTGCTTGCAATAGATCTGATCATAGGCGTAGCGTGCTTCTAACTTTTTTTTTTTTTTTTTTTTTTTTTGGGGGGGGGGGGGGGGGCTGGCTGCACGAATTGAATTCAGTTAGGGTCCTCTTCCGCGCATTGACTGCCAGACGGTCCTTAAAATATGAAATATTATGATATTTTTGAAATTGAATAACAATAGAATTGATGTTTGAGTAGTATTTAAAAGTTATACAATGAAAAAAATAAATATAATATAAATAAAATGAGAAAAAAAACAGCATCGAATTTTTGTTATGGATCATATTATTGTTAAAAACTATGTTAAGGCTAAAGACGTAATCTGAATCTTTAGTTTCACAGTTTGAAAAAGCGGAAAAAAACAACTTTCTTAAAAGTTTTCCACAATTTTCCGATTTTAGCTGAACTTCTATTAACCCTTTGCGGCGCACTACCCTTTAAAGTTGGAATTTGAAGAAAAAAATTTGTAGGCTGCCTACTTAGGCCAAAAGTAGTGTTCAGGTAAAATTTTGTAAAGATTGCACTTACCGTTTGGATTCTGTGGGTGTTCCATAAGATGGAACACTGAGCCACCAGACCTCTGAAAAGTGCGTCTAAGCGAGCATCGCAGTGAAGCGCGTAATTCAGTAGACGCTTTTGCATATGATTGAAAACATACTGTATTATACTTGTGTAGCATATTTTGCGTGACCAAGGGTGCACCCCGGAGAGGCCTGCTACTCTACACCCCATCCCCCGCCCCCCCCCCAAAAAAAATGAAAAGATAAAAAAAATTTAAAATATATCTCGGTTATATGATTATTTATGATGAGATAAATATTTACAGTTCCTAAATATGTACAAGTCCTATGTCAAAAAATATTTACAATTCTTCTATTTTTTGGTTTCATGATATTTTTCGAAGCACGTCTCACCCTGTTTGTAAAAACACAAACCAACATCGCATGTTTTGCACGTGAAGCTTGTTTTGTGCGGCTTCGGTTTCGTACTACAGTACGCACATCGTCTGCGCGTACCCTTCACCGGCATATGTTCAATTTTGCCGTATCTTTTATCATCGGAGACCTTAATTTTAAAACTGGGAGAATTTATAAAAAATTAATAATTAATAAAAAAATAATTAATAAAATAATAATTAATAGAATAATTAATTAAAAAATAATTAATAAAAAATAATTAATAGAATAATAATTAATAGAATAATTAATAAAAAATAATTAATAAAATAATAATTAATAGAATAATTAATAAAACAATAACTACAATTATATTTAGAATAAAGAAAAAATAAGTTATGTATATGTAGAAAAATAACATCTACACAATAAAATAAAATATAGGCTAGCGAAACTCAACAGCGAGTGCAAAAGAAATTCGTGCAGCTCTAAGTAAAGATGACTCGAGCTACTGATAAAATCATCCCTGTTTGAAACCTCCCCACAAGGGGAGGGCATTTCCTGGAATTTTGTGGGGAAAAGGGCATTTCCTGGAATTTTGTAGGGAGTAATGGGTATGGTATGTATATCTCTTGTTTTCTATAGGCAAACAACCCTCCCTCGAAGCATCTGAAAGCTTGAATTCATTCCCCCAAACAGCGAAAAGCAGAAAACGTAAACACAGCGGTTTCCTCCCTTCATCGCGTTTGGTTGCGTAATATGATAAGGTCTAGTGGTGCGGTGTTCCATTTGATGGAACACCTTCTTTTATTCAATGATTCTACGTACGTTTTCTATAAAAAAAATTAAAAATAATATAGAATAAATAGATTAGAGTACAGCCAACGAAATAACATAGAAATTTTTTAAAAGCAATTTTTTTTTGTATCCCAAAAATACATACAAAATTTCTTGTAAATACGAGGATTCTAAATAACGAGTCACAGCTGAAGATCATGAATGGTCTTGTATTCTGGTGCCATCTAATATTGAAAAGGAAAGTTAAAAGTATATAGTAAACATCTATTTATCCATTTAAAGTTGAATTTAACGGTTTGGCAAGCTAGTCAAATTAGGTGTTCCATGCAGTGGAACACTGAGAAACAAAGGGTTAACGTTTTAATTTATTTCAAGTTAAGTTGGGGGGGCACGTGCCCCCCCCCCCCCGACGCTACGCCTATGGATCTGATCGAGGCAAATCATCGAGGGCGTGTTTGGCTATACTCGGGGCATACCTAACCTGAAGACAGGCAAGACGCTAGAGCAGTATGATTCCGTCATTGCGATATAGTTCGCACTTTTTCCTATTAACAGAGTTTATAAAAGGTACATTTCAGACATAAATTATTAAAATAATGATTTAACTAATAAAACGTAGACATATTTGGGCAACAAAAATGTGGTGTTTCATGTATTTAGTAAATAATTGGCAATGCAGCATGCGAGAGAGAATGTAACGTCATAGAATAATCTGACCATTCACAAGGCTTCGTTTCCTTGGTGGAGCATCTGGCGTTCAACTTGGATGTGGAATTTTGGTAACCCCAGGAATACACATCTGCAGTTAACAATTAAAAGGAAATTTTCAATATTATACCTATTGGAATATTAACTGCCGTGATTTGCTGTATAATCTGAAATGTTTAAAAGCTGATTTCTTATGTCTATTTTCGAAGTTATAAACTTGCAACTAAGCAAAACAGCTTTCACGTTTTCATTTAATTTTTAAACTGGGCAAAATATAGCTAACAAAAACTAAGTTATGAGGAGATATTTTACAGAGGATGAAATTAGAGTTTGACGAAATATTCCCCCAGTAAAATTGTGAAAAATGGGAAAGTTTTATAAAGTGTTGAAAAAATTAAATGCATGGGATTTTTCATTAGAAGAGGTCATTAGTGTAGTATATTTGCATCAATGTAGTATATTTGCATCAACTATTAATAAAACTGGTCACACTTATTATTTTAAATGAAAACAAAATTACCGAAACAGATCGCGTCTCCTACAAGGAAAGAAAAACTAACAATTGCAAAAACCCAAATACCCAGAAATCTGAATCTAGAATAATAAATTTTTGTATGATCCCGTATTTATAAAAGTAAACATGACTCAAAATTTTATTGAGGAAAATTTCTGAACATTTCTGAAAATTTTCAAAATTTCTGAAACTCCCTCACATTACTTCGGGAAATAAGTAGATAGTATATAACCCCCCCCCCTCTCTCTCTTTCCTTTTCACATATTTCGGAGAGAGAGAGAAAAAAGGCAAGGTAATTTATAAGAATGCGTTGTTTCTATGAGAGCCACATACTATTTGAAATCATAAAATGAACCAGAAACAATTTTTATAGGAATTAAGACAATTCGAAAATTTATGTTGGTGTACTTTAACATGAGAAAATTAGTTCAAACTGTGATGTGAAAACAAAATTCCCCCTTTGGTGGGTCTCCCCCTTTGGTGGAAAACAACAGATGGAAAATCAGTCTTCAATAGGAGTTAAAGGCCAAATATGGCAATCCGCAATTTGTAGCGGCTGGTAGATACTTCCGTTGCAGGTGTAAATTGGCCGTTGTAGCATAAATAGTATTGTCAGCTTAGGTTTGCCCCGAGTATAGTCCGATTCACGAGGAGTTGGCAAAGTTGAAGATCACCAGTTTGCTTCAGTATTCGGTGTAAACATGTCGTTGGACACTGAACTACTTATAAGTGAAATTGAAAAACGGCCAGCTTTATACAACATAAAATCAAAAAAATATTCTTACAAAAATTTAAAGAAGACTTTATGGGAGGAATTGTGTCAACAATTCATTGAAAATTGGGATAAATTGGAGGAAAAAGAAAAGAAGTAAAAGAGTAAGTTGATAATTTTTTAATATTAACTCTTTTCATTTATCATATACAGCTTTTATATTAAATTTTGTCATACTGCCAATGAACACTTCCTTGAGGAGAAATGAAATAATATGTAAAATAATCTCTTATCGCAAAACCTTGATTGTTGCTTCTTACTCCAACTCTAAAGATTCTTTCCAATGAACAGCCAAAGAGAGTGTCTTCAAAACGTATTCAATCATGTTTTCTAACAAAATTGTGTAGAATGCAGCATGCTTTAATAACAGATTCACTGAATTCAATACTGGTATCGAGAGGTCTGTGGAATATTCTCCATTTGTTTGCTAAAATTCCAAAATGTACATTCTACCAGTCTGCGGACTCTTGTTAATCTGTAATTAAAGATACGTTGTTTTACGGACAGATTTCTGCTGGGATATGGTCGTAATACAAACTGTGAAAGAGCAAATGCCTCATCCCCCACTAGAGTAAATGGCATTGCCGTTCCATTGTCATCATTAGGGAGACAACTTTGTTCTGGAATTTTTAATTGGTTTCTTTCAAGCAACCGTGAAAATGCTGACTGTTTAAAAATATTAGAATCACTTGATGAACCGTATGCTCCAACTTCTATATAAATGAACTTGTAATCGCAATCCACTATTGCTAGAAGCACAGTAGAAAAAAATTTTTACCAAAAAAAATGTTTGTAATATGTATTTTATTTCAATAAACTTGCAAATTTTTAAGAAAATCTTTTTACTTACCTTAAAGTCACAGCTATTCTTTCCTACGGTGGTATAGATAAACGTAATCTTGTATTTTGGTAAGAAATACTGGGTCCCACTAATAACAACAGACTGTCGAAACTTTCAACGCTCATCCGAAAGTAGTTGAAATATTTTGTTCTGTGTACTCTTAAATCTTCAAATAATTTATAAAATTGCCATCAAATAATCTCCTACTTATTATTGGATGGACCCAAAATCTTCTGTGGTTTTGTTTACGTTTTCCGCCGTAGAGTGAGGGCACAAACACATACAGCTTCCACGATATCCATTTTCAAACTGAGTGCAAAGCAACTATTTAGTTGCCAGTGGGCGCTTGTCGAAAGTATCCGGCAACTTTCAAGTGACTAAACTGTTTAATTGTCCAAATTAAAAGTTGCCAGTGGGCCCCTGGCCTTAACAAATACAACTAGCTTCCAGTACAATTTTCTGTCATTTACTGCTTTTCTGATCATCGTTACGAGATTCGTTTATTTAACCATAAAAACATTCAAAATAAAATTATGTCACAAGGTTCTGCTTATTTAGTGGTATGTTAATAAGCAAAATATAGGTTGTAATTATGTATTTATTAATTTAAGAGCTATTTTTATTGAAAAATTTATCAATTTTTTAAAAGAAAACCATGTTGTGCATATAAAATTTGATATATTTTAGTAAATTTAAGAGGTATTGGTAATCGTTTGCTTCATAACACAGATAAGTGATTTACTAATATATTGTTGAAAAAAAGGGAAATATATTGGTTAGATTTTGCTATAGAAGGTTTGGCAATCCATAGTTTTGTTCCCTGTTTTAACTAAAAACATGCGTTTAATAAAATTTTCACATTTGTCAAAAAAAGTTCCCCAAAAATAGGCACATACCTTAAAATCTCATTTATTTCACACAGGTTACGATTTTCTTTCAAATACCTTTTCAAACTGAAATGACGAGTGAAAACTTTGCCACAAAGCTAAAGCTTAGAATTAAAATTAGAACTAACTGTATTCATATTATCACCAAATAATAAAAGATTGAATAAATATTAAGAATTAATAAACTAGGAGAAAACATTACGTTAAGACTAAGTTGAGATTTTAAATAGCAGAAAAGCCGGAGTTGAACATCCGCGATTGCAGGAGGTGAAACAACGCACCAGTGAGGATGGAACTCACGGTGACAGGGAGGGAGCCAAAAGCGAACGCCACAAGGCAGCAATAGCAAAATAAGAAAGGTCGCCTGGAAAGGCATAACGCTTTTTCGTTACGTGACGATTTCTGCCAGTTCACTCTACTGTAAGCCTCGTAAAAGAACTTCGTTCCAAAAAACATCAATAAATTTTAAAAAATCATTAATTAGTAAAACCAAAAACGTGCTTCAGATTGATTTCGGTCATAATACGTTAACCCTATTGGATTCGCTCACCTCAATGTTAACCTACAGAGAAAATTTGTCGACTATTTGGAGCTACATAAATGCCGATAATCCAATAAAAATGATACTTTTAGGTAGCCCGAACTTTTCTGCACCTTGCAACAGGATTCTTTTTATAAATGTCGTCCACCAAAGGAATTTAGGAGCGTTTAAAACACTCTACTAGATTTTCCCCCCCGAATAATTTGAATTTTAAATTATTTTTTGTATTTTTTTAAAACGAAAAATGCCCCAAGGTATAACATTTCTTTCTCTATTACAGAGTACAATTAAAAAAAAAAACTTCGAATCGAAGTCGGCAATCCTTGGACACATTTTCTCCATAGGTTAGGGAATCCATTAGGGTTAGTTAGTACACACCAGCCTTAAATACCTCTTTCCGTGTTATTTTATAATTTCTGAGCTGTTACATCGACTTGAATATTAAGAGGATATTTTTTTTTCGTTTGTTGAGATTAAATGCTACAAAGCAAAAAATTTTGGTGTAAAAAATTTGAATCATAACATCATAAAGGAAAGAACGATCTTAATTTAGAGAACTTAAAAGTTCTCAAGAAACTGACCGAAATCCCTTTTTATTCTTAAGCGATCTTTTGATCCTTTGTGATTTTCCTTCCTGTGAAATTCTTCGACGCTATTAATATTTTTAAGATAACATATTTTTGGCATTTAATCATCCGGAAAAAGGTTACAAATGTATTCCCAACAAATGAGCAAACTTTAAAAGAAAACAAACAAAGAAGTGGCTGTCAAGGAATGGCAATTAAAGGAAAGAATAATCACATATTAACGATAGCGAAAAAAAATCTACATGAGAAATAGATTGGAATAAAAACTTGAACCTATTTATTTTTCATTTAATTTACATTTTCCCACGAGTGTAAAAATGCATCTTAGTAAGGTTTCCTTTAAAAAAAAAACCCGCATTTTTATTATCTAATTTAAGACCAGAAATCTGTAAGCTGTATATTTCACAAATAAGTAACAATTAAAAAGAAAATGAGGTAAAAGTTTCTTTTTCAGCTTCTTGTTTTGCCGCTGAATTGGGGCCATGTTTAAAGTACACTAAAACCTCGTTTATCCGGATCTCCGGATAATCCGGATCAGATTTGTAGACATTTTTATTTACTGTTCACATTAGATAATAATTTTTAACTATGATAGCAAGAACGTAACTACAAGTACGCCAAATATTTGCTGTTTTTTTTTTTCAGTTTGATTCAATGTACAGTTCCTGCATAGATTGATTATATAATAAATTATGATAATAAAATGCTTTTTGTTGAGTTTAAGAAAACTTTACTAGACTTAACAATTCTTTGTTAAGAAATGATGTGAAAGGTTATTTTTATATTTTTTAAAAAATAACTTTTCACATGTCTTGTAAACAGTACTGTGTAATTTTGTTACAAAACATAGTTTTTTATCATAATAAACGGTAAATCTGCTTAGTTAAGGTTTGTTTTGCTTATTACCCATATTATCTGGATTGCCTGTGGTTCCAGTTAGTCTGGATAAACGAGGTTTTACTGTATTAGCATCATTAGAACTACCAAGCCGGTCAAAATGTCAGGCTATAACAATTGGTAGAAATTGGCATATCTGAATTGTTGGTAGTTCGAGTGTTAGACGTATTCTTTATGATTTTAAGTTTTCTTAATTTTGAAATGTGTACTTACTTTATTTAAATTTATGCAGAAAGTTTATCTTTATAGTTCACCATTAATTGCTCATTGAATTATTATGCACCAAAGAATGGTGATATAATAATGACAATATTAATTTCACGTGAACCCGCAGTCGGAGTCATCATAGAGTTCACTCGGAGCCTTCTTTCTGTATACTGTATACATAACTGTATACATACTGTATACATAACTGTATACATATCGATATTGTGTGCATAACAGAAAAATGTGTTCGCGATACAAGTTTGTTCCAGCAATTCAACACAATAGTGCATTCTTAAAATGTTACCAAAAGGAAAGGTTCTACAACTTCTGAAAAATAAAAATATATATAAATAAATAAATAAATGTGTGTCAAGAAATTTCTTTAAAGTGCTCATTCATAGTGTTCCAATTGTGATACTGTGTTCTGGGATTAGCTAAGCCAAGCACTTCACCAAGATAAATTCAGAACAGAGCTGCAAATGGTAAAATTATGAAGATATGTAATGGTGAAAATTAATAAGGATAATGGTAAAGAGTGTGAATAACCACTTCAATTGGTAAGCTAAAATTTACGAATTATTGTTGAGGGTGAAAAATTTTAATATTAATAGATACTGATAAAAATTTATTATAAATGTGTTTCAGTGAAAGTATTTTCAAATTATTGATTTAGCTAAGTAAAAATGATAAAATTAAAAACGAAAGATATCAATGGCTTATAATGTATATTGTGGGTTTTCATTTTATAAAATGAATGTTTTGTTTCTAGTTTGGGTTGCACTAAAGAAGTTTTTCAGACTTATATTTGATAAAATAATTATAAGTGTGTGTTTTCTGTATAAATTTTATAATATTTCCATGTTCCTTTTCTAATAATGAATATTTTAATGATTAAAGAAGAGTAATAATCTGTGGTTACGTTAAATTGAAATGTTAAACGAGTGTAGTAACTCTATAGATACTTGTTTTTCGCACCCAGTTCAAAATCGTCGCGGAGAAAAAAAAATACATTTAAAATTAACTTACTTCCGTGTTCGGGCGCTTTGGTGTAAACAGAGGAGCGTTTGGACGCCAATTCGACTATAAATTTGATTTGTCAGCGATAATCTGGTAAACAATCACGAAAAGAACCAAACTTATTCCAATTCATTTAACCTAGAATTTTTGTGGTTTTCAAATTAAGCTTTTCAAAATCTAAAAAGCTGAGGTGAATCTTGTGGTTTTTGATTTTGAAGTTACCAGTAGGAAAAACTTTGTAATTATTTCAGACATCAAGAAAATTTTAGAATTTAGATATTTTGACTATTGTTGCCAAATTACATTTGTCTTGGACCTCGTGAGTATTTTTACAAATTTAATTAAAGGAGATTTCCGGAGGTTAAAGTTGGAACTTAAAGACGTATTGCGGTTTTCATATAAACGGAACGTCCTTATAACATGACTTAGGGTGCCAAAAAACCACAATTGGAGAATTAAAAACCATTGTATGTTATATTTGGTTCATCCGCCCAAGAAAATTCTCGAGATAGAGATATGTTTGTGAAGATATTAAAAAGAAATTATGAGTATGCGAAAAATAGCAAGGATTCATAGGAAAATGTGATAAAAAAAATAAAATAATACTTTTTGGTTTATCGGTTTCGTGGTTAACTTAAGAAAACTGAGATGGGTATTGGTAAAAGAATTTTGGTTATTTGTGTCAATTGATAGGATAATATTTTGGAAATTGAATTTTGAACATTAACATTAAATTATGGCAATTAATAGAGAATATTGAGGTATTATTATTATTATTATTAGGAGTATTTTTTATTGTGTGTTTAATACTTTCATATGTTGTGTATTTTGGATTCTATTGAATATGAAATTGATAAACCTAACTTTCACACCAAACAAAATTCTGAAATTGTCCATGCTTGCAAATTAAGATACTATAATGCACCAGAGAAATTAAAACTACACCACGAATAATGACAAACAATAGACCCATTTTTTCTTTTCTGTTTGATGCTTAACATCATTATATTTTTTAAATTGATATAATTAATTATGTGTTGTCCTACTAAAGATAAAACTGTTGAAAAAAAACTGTCTAACTTAAACTTCCTTCTTAAGAGTACTATTATATGTGAATTTTTTTTTGATCTGAAATTAAACCCGACTATGACATTTCTACTTCTTTTACCTTTCAGCAAATTTTCTCTCCCTCGAATACGCTTTCCTATTACCCCTCTACAAGCGCGTTGGATGTCATCCCAACTGTTTAAGATCTTTTCTGATTTTTTTTTGTTATTTGTTTTTAATTCACCAATTCAGACACTTAAAGTGCTGAAAACTATATGCTTAAGTAATGACTAAAACAGGCTTTGGGATGGCCACTCCTTTGTCCTCCCATTTCTATATTACACTCCCACAGGTCTGACATATGCACATTTTTCCTTTTTCTCCATCTTTGTACTATGCAAGATGCTGTTTTTCTAGGCGGTCATATCCTGTCGGGAGAATAACGGTTGGTCCACCGTACGGCCATTCTTTCCTCCTTATTAGTCTTCGTACAATAGGGAGAAAGAAACCCACTTTTTACACAAACATAAACACAACCCCTCACTCCTTAGAGGTAGAATTAAGAAAGAATTTGAAACTAAGAGTTTGGTTGACACACATACAAACAGGTACCTAAAACAAAGAAAAGAGAGCTCCACCTATCTATAAGTATATACAAATGACTAGAATGAATACATTGAATATTAAGTGAAAAATTTTTTGAAAACAAGTAAAATAGATGAGAAGAAAAGTGAATAGAAAAAATATTGAATAGAATTGTTGAATAAATAAATATTGTTAGAATAAAAATGAGTATAGGGAATAGTGAAATGAGAATATTAAGAAATATAAAGATATGAAACTAGACATAATAAATAAGGATTTGATATTGAAAATATTGAAATGATTGAGTTTTTTCTTATAGTATAATAAATGTTCTGTAATTTTTATATACAATTTATATATTAGAAATGTGATTTTTATTAAAACTTGTAATTTTTATCATTCAGTGTCATACAAAATATTTTGTTAAAAGTGAAAATTTTGAGTAATTACATTTAAAAAAGGACACAGCAATTATAAGAGACTGTGATAAAATACTCCTTGAGAAGGTTGATAAACCTGAAGCAATATTTCTCTTCTGTAACCTACTGTCCAAAATGATGAAACTTTCTTTAATAAAAATGGACAGACGAACAATGTAAGGACAGGTTATGATGGACAGAAATTCCTGTCATTTTTTGGGGGGGACTCACTCCATGGTAGTGAAGTTTACAGAGGAATGTTAAACAGGTTACATTTTGAACTATGTCAAGTTCAACTTCAAATACTTAATTTTTTTGTTTTCTTTACTATTCTTACTGCTCAATTTTATTATCTGTATGAGTCGATTCGAAGTTAAATTGAAGTTATGTCCAGTGTATATTTGAAGTGAATTTTTGGTAATTTACAATTTTTTTGTACTTGATTTTTTTTTTTTTTTGAGATTTTGTTGTGTGGGGAAAGGCCGCCCTATTCAACAGGTTTCAAAAACATGCTTATGTAGAAATTTCAATGTTATTATTATGTGTATTTTTTATGTGAAATTTAAATATTTGTTACAAATTGCTCATAATGTCATGTCATTTCATCACGTGATTTTTAAAATTTTTTTTGCTATAACTAACTTTTGCTGACAACACTTAAAGAAACTATTCAAAATTTTTGTTAATGCCCATTCTTCTCACTCATCTGAGTGAGTCTGCCCTCCAATGCAGGCATTGTAGGTCAGCCTCTTCTCGGACGGGGGGGATATTCTATAATATTAAAAAACTAGTAATGTCTTAATTCAACACTCTTAACATTTAAAAACTATTAATTCCTCACTTTACTATTCAAAATTACATACCCCTTTTTAATCTTATTTAGTACTTAATTTTCCCTTGGGCATTCGTGTTAAATTACATTGTTACAGTCTTTGGCAATATCATCAAAGATGGCTGACTTTTTAACGAAATTAGACGCGACGCGGCGTCCATAAAAATTAGATCAGATCAGAGCATCAACAATTAACTTTTATCCAATCAAAAAGTAAGTCACACCTCTGTGTCACGTGATGGGATGACTTTATAAAACTATCTGATGTCTAAATTTAGAGGCACTCTGTGATATTTTGCCTGCTACGAAACACCCGGCGGAGGGGGCGGCGATTTTAATAAAGTTGTAGTTCGAGAAACCTTGTGTCAACTTCTGATTCTTTCGGCCAGAGTATCGTCCAGTATTCCAGCGAACTAAAATGCTTTCACCGTGACGTGGGGTTGCAGCATCTTCAGTGCAGTGACCGGCGGCCGTTCTCCCCATGTCACACACACACACACATATATATATATATATATATATATGCAATATTTGATGGTAAATTATATATACATAAGGGATACGATACAAATAAGTTTTTTTACTACACCATGGACCGATGGACCGTGTAGGTATTCCGATAAGGAAAGGTGGGTCGCCAGCTGAAAAAGGTTGGGAACCACTGATATAGAGTATTTCATTTTAAAGTGTATAATATGAATGTGATCAATCCTTGATATGCACATTTGGTTAACTTGTTATGCATTTACTTCCGTTTTCAAGGTTGGAATCCCAACACATTCCAACGCAAAGCGACTCCATGTCTGCTGAGTTTTCTTAATTTTGTTATGTTTATTGCGGTTAGCTTCTGATTATCTCTTTCGCCGGTGAATCATTATTTTTTTTTCCTTTTTGATGGACCATTTGTGTTAAATGGCATTAGTTTTTCTTTGAAACACTGAAATCGGAAAGGAGTAAAAATATGATACTGCAAATCTTCAGAAATTAAGATATAATAAACATAGTCAGAACTTTCCTTTGCAATTTTATATGGTATTAAATTTTTTTACGTATTGTTTTCAAAGTGTAATATATGCATTATATATCTTTTTTTCATTCTGAAATATATTTTTTTGTTGTTGGTAAATAATATCAGATTATTTTTTCAAAGTTGTGAGGTACTTTAATATTTTAAAGGCCATTTTTGAAATAGTTAAGGACTTTAAGTGACAATTGACTTTTGACAATAACTGCCAAAATGTCGTTTCAGGGTAAGGGGAAAAAGTGTGACCTCGCTTTGCTAGCCCTTGAAATGGGTATACAAATTCCGAAAGATGCCCGTGTATTTGAGATCAAAGATCTCATTACAAAATCAGAAAATTACGATGAACATTTTGTTCGTGATTACTTGAAAAATATTATTGATGAGCGACTTCGCAAAGAAGAACAGGAAAACATTGAACGGGAAAAAGCGGAAATAGAAACGAACTTCTTCAAGAAAAACAGGAATTGGAAACGAAACTTGTTCGAGAAAAACAAGAATTAGAAACGAAACTTGCTCGAGAAAAGGAAGAAAAAGAGCGACAACATGCCTTCGAATTGGAGAAACTACGTTTACAAATCGACGCTGAAAGGTACGTGCAACCATCTGCCGGTCTCAATAGTGCTATCTCAGCTAATTTTCACTTAAAACGTTTAATTTCTAAATTTGATCCAAAAGAGGATGATTTTTCTTTATTCATTAATTTATTTGAAAGGCAACTAAAATTTTTGAAGGTAGAAAAGGAAAATTGGGTTGCATATCTCCTTGGAGTGTTGCCAAATGACGTTGCACAACTCATTGCAAGAGAACCTGAAGAAAAAGCTCAAGATTTTGTCCACATCAAAAGTATGTTACTACAGAAATTTAAGCTTAGTGCAGACAAATTTCGGCAGCTGTTTGCCACTCACAAAAAATTACCTAACAAAACGCGGAAAGATTTTCATTTCGAGCTTCGAAGTTACTTTGAAAGCTGATTAACTGAATTAAATATTCAAAATTTCGAGGAATAAAAAAATGATTCACTGATGCCAGAAAAAACTTTCAGCCAAAACAAAGGGAACAGCAATGAACAACTTTTACAAGGAAAGGTCTCCCTACACAAAGTTCTAAATTTGGGAATGACCAACACCCTCTGTCCGGGGTCCCCAGTCAAAGTAGGCGGGATCCCAGTTCCAATGACAGATCTCGTGATAAAAACTCTGAAGGACTTTCAGACAACAGAACTTCTTTGTACTATTATGGCTGTGACGCTCCAGGCGTCATAAAGTCCAAATGTCGCACATGCACTCCTGTTGTGGAAAAAGACGATGCAATTGCGTTAAGCCTAAACAATTCGAATTTTTACAGTTTTTCAATGGAAAGTAACCCTACAAGCCTCATTGAAGTTTTTATTTGTAAAGAACGAGCAGCTGTGTGTGCTGATACAGGTGCTACACATTCTGTAGCCGGAGAAAAGTTGTACCATCTTCTCAAAAGTAAAGGCATGAAGTTTGAAGATAAAATAATTAATATGACATTAGCCGATGGACATGTTCAAAAACAGAAATACTTACAACAATAGTAGACATCAGCGTTAAAGGAAAAGTAATCTCAACTGAAGTTATAGTGCTTAAAAATGAAAGGAATAACCGTACTCTTCTCGGTATAGACTTTTTGAAAGCTTCAGGGATCGTCCTAGATCTCAAGCAAAAACACTGGTATTTTTCTGAATCTCCCCAGAAACGTTATAGCTTCGTTGAAACGCAACCAAACATCAATGCTTTTCTAGCAGTACACATTGAATCACATCCCTGTAGACATCGTGAAAATGAAGGTCCGCATCTTTCTTCTTGCCAACGAGACGAAATTAATATTCTTCTTGAAAAATACGAAAAATGCTTTCAGCCAGGTGGAGAGCCAACACCTTTCATTGAACACTGGATAAAAACTGGAAACCATCTTCCTGTGGCAGTACCATCCTATCGAATGAATCCTGCTAAAAAAGAAATATTGAAGAAAGAAATTGACAAACTCTTGGCTGACGGAATTATCAAAGAATGCGAGTCGCCGTATGCCTCGCCAGTGGTTTTAATACCAAAACCTAATGGAACTGTATGTCTGTGTATAGACTACAGAAAACTGAATGCAATCACAGTTGCAGATTCCTATCCACTTCCTCGGATGGATGACTTGCTACACGAAGCAAATCCTACTGCTTTTATGTCAACCATTGATCTTCGTGCAGGATATCATCAAGTGAAAGTTCATCCTGCTGATCAAGACAAAACAGCTTTTGTATGTTTGTTTGGTACTTATAAATTTTTACGAATGCCTTTTAGACTGAGGAATGCCCCTGCAACATTCCACAGATTAATAGACCGTTTCCGTAGTGGTCTTGAATATATATTAACCCTCACCTATATCGATGATATAATTGTTTTGTCGGAATCATTTGAGAAACACATCTCTGATCTTCAAGCTGTTTTCGAAAGACTTGTTCTTTAAACTTCATGCAAATAGAAAAAAGTGCCACTTCGTTTCTTCTCGTGTTAAATATTTGGGATTCTGGATTACGCAACATGATATCGACGTTGATCTCGAAAAGGTTTCTTCTATCCAAAGAATACCACCACCCAAAAACGTTAAAGAGGTACAATCCTTCCTTCAAACCTGTTCATGGTTTCGAAGATACATACAGAATTTTGCAGAAATATCACGACCCCTTAGTGATCTAACAAAGAAGAATGTCCAGTGGACACGGGGATCCGATCAGCAAAATGCATTTGAAACGTTAAAGAAATGCCTCATAACACCTCCCGTGTTGAAACAAGCTGATGGAACTAAACCTTACATCATTCGCACAGATGCCAGCAATTATTATCTTGGTGCTGTTTTACTTCAAGGAGAGACGTCAGACGAACATGTGATCGAGTATGCTAGTCGATTACTTACTCAGGCAGAGCGCAACTATTCTATGACGGAGAGGGAAGCCCTTGCTGTTGTTTGGGCACTGAAGAAATTTCGTGGCTATGTAGAAGGACCAGAAATAACTGTGGCATCCGATCACCAACCTCTGAAATGGCTTCTCATCCACAAGTCCCCAACCGGACGACTTGCTCTATGAGCACTCGAAATCCAATCTTTCAACCTGAAAGTACAATACGTCTCTGGGAAAGTAAATGTCCCTGCCGACATGCTCTCACGTCAAGTTTGCTAAGAAGGAAATTCTTGTGAAGTATTGAACATTGCTGTTGCTGACATGCCTACAAGAAGTGTGAAGGATATGCGAGAATCGCAACTTCAAGATGATAATCTGAAGAAAATCATCGAAAGCTTTGAATCTACTCAAAAAAATAAAGAATATGCCAACTGGATCGAACGGGGATTTCTGATGAACAACGGATTCCTGTACCGATACGTCCCATACTCGGACGCAGAAAGGGCTCAACTAGTGATTCCCGCAGATGAACGTGAATCCATAACGCAAAAACACCATAATGATCCAATGGCAGGACATTATGGGGAAGAAGGAACATTCCAAAGAATCGCCAAACGTTATTATTGGATTCGTATGAAAAAGTACATCTCTAACTATGTTAAGAATTGTCCTGAATGCACTCGTTATAAAGCTTCCAACCAAACGCCAGCTGGTTTACTCAGAACCCCTGTCTATTCACAACGATTTGAGATACTTTCCATAGACCTATTTGGACCATTGCCAAAAACCGATACTGGTAAATAGTGGATTTTCATAGTTGAAGGTTGTGCTACGCGATTGATTGAGTTATTCCCTCTAGCTCAAGCTACGGCACGCGAATGTGCAACGACTCTGATCGAAGAAGTCTTCATGCGGCATGGTATACCGCGAAGAATTATTAGCGACAATGGACCACAATTCATTAGCTCGGTTCTTCAACAAGTTTGTTTTACCCTAAACATAAGCCAAAACTTAATCCCAGTTTATTGCCCTCAATCTAATCCTGTAGAACGTAAAAATAGAGACCTAAAACCTCGTCTTGCAATCCTTGTAGGTGATAACCATGACGACTGGCGTTCGAAAATACCAGTCATTCATTTTGCCATGAATACAGCTGTGTGAGACACAACAGGCCAAACACCAGCTTCCCTTTATTATGGTAGAGAACTGCGTACTGTGGATGACGTTGTACATAATTTCAAGGCTGTGGTCGAAAACGACAACTTTGTACCGGAAATCCCTCCATATCTTAAAAAATTTGCAAGTCTGAATCATGATATAAGAGAGCGAATAGAACGCAAACAAAATGAACGCAAAAAATAGTACGACAAAAAGCGAAGACAAGTTTTTTATTCGCCTGGTGACAAAGTTTGGGTCAATTTACATCCTCTTAGTAATGCGCAACACAAGAAGACCTCGAAGTTCATTCCAAAGCGTGACGGTCCATACCTGGTCCTCAGCAAGAAATTGCTTACTTCTTATGTTATCGCAAGCCTTGATAATCCGTCTGAACCGATTGCAACGTATCATAAGTCCGCTCTCACGCCTTCCAAAGAAATTGACACTTCTCCAGTAGCTCCACTCAGAAAGAGAGGTCGCCCACCAAAGGTCACATCGGACTCGCGCAATCCCCTTGTCCAGACAACCAAAACGCCTCCTCGGAGAGCAAAGACTGCAAGAACTCCCACGTTTCCCTCCGTCTCCTTGCCGGGACGTCGGCGGATCCAGAGGGGGAGATTGTAACGGCTCCCTGCAGTACAGTTGAACACTGCCCACCCAAGAACAGTGCCCTCTGGCGACAAGCCAAAAATAAACCAGTAAAAGTCAAGATGGCGACCCTAATGCATGGTTTTACGTTATTGCCCCATGTTTTTCCTAAAATTTGTGTGTGTACCGTGTGTAACGTACTTTATTAGTTAATAAATAATTGTTACACTATGTGACACTCTTTTTGAACCATTAACACTCCCCATAAGGTCGAATTAAATGAAAATAATATTTTTTGTTTCTTTTCGTTTTGTGTTATACATACATTTAAACTTTTAATAAAAAAATTAAGTTACTTATATGGAATTTTAAAAAAATGTTTGTTTTTAAATAATAAGTTTTAAAAACGTAATCCTTTTTTTGTACTGGCTCTGGGTCTCATATAACACGGTTTCGCACAACACGGCATTTCTAGGAACCTATCTACCGTGTTATAGGAGGGTTACCTGTACGTATATATTTTTTTTTTCATTGATGTGGCAGTACTAACATAAATCATTTTCTGTCTCATTTTCGTTCCGTTTCGATGAGTGAGTTAAATACGGGTATTAGCTATAAATGAAAACAATGATACAAAAGTAATACAGTCAAACCTCGCTAACTCGAACCTCGATTTCGCGAATTTTTCGATATCTCGAAGAAAAAAAAATTCCCTTCAAATTCCCTATGCACTCAATGTTAAAAAAACCTTGATTTCACGAATTGTTTTGGCTCATCCCTTGATAACTTGAATTTTTTTTCATAAATGGAGAAGAAAATATTTTCTAAAATCAAAAAAAAATATCGAAAAAAATAGAAATTTCTAAAAAGTAGAAAAGCTATTAAAAACTTACAATGTAAAACCCTGCATAAACTTTAAAATGAAGGGATATAAGGACGGAAGATAACACAATAAAATCACAACTTCTCTTGACCCCCCTAAATGGGAGTTGAAATTCCTGTTTATTGTTTCCTTATCTCTCTTCAGTAAGTTGCCATGCATATGCAGTGACCATCCATCCTCTCTTTCATTTTTTGTCCTCTTATTCTCCAAGGTTACATTCTAGAGGGGCTGGGGTGGTTTTAACAAAACAGGAAATGAAGGCATGAACAAAAATCAAGAGGTGGGTGCTTCCAAGAAAAATGTAGAATTTCTTATCATTACAACTAGGAGTGAAAGAAAAAACTACACGTGTGAATGCACGCCTGTGCTTTCTCGCATTCAGGCTAGTGCCGCTCCTGAAAAGGCTGAAAAGTTTCCTTTCTGTTTATCTTGGTTATTGCAGAAAAAATTAGAAATCGTTCGAAAATAACATTTGGAGAAGGTGAGATCTTCTGCGAGTCATCTGTTCAAAATGGCTAACAAACGAAAATTTAATACGCTTACTATTGAAGTGAAGAAGCAAATTATCGAAGAAGTTGAAAAAAGTTTGAAAAAGAAAAAGGAAATTGCTAAGGAGTTTGGGATTCCAGGCAGCACATTGTCAAGAATTTTAAAAAATAAAGCAATTATCCTAGAAAAATTCGATGACGGTTTAGGCAAGCGAAAGAAGCTCAAAACTTGTGAATTTCCAGATATGGAGAAGTGCCTAATAATGTGGATTACGCAATGTAGAACTCAAAACATCTCCCTAGATGGACTTATAATCAAAGATAAAGCTGAATCTTTTGCAAAAGAATTAGGTTATTTAAATTTCAAAGGCAGTAATGGTTGGTTAAAAAATTTTAAAAAATGAAACAACATTACATTTTTGAAAATGTGTGGGGAAAGTGCTAACGTAGATGAAGATGTTTGTGTAGAATTTAGAAAGAAAGTAAGCTTGATATTGAAAGATTACGACGAAAAAGATGTGTTCTATGCGGATGAAACTGGGATTTTTTTTAAATGCACTCCCGACAAAACCATGCATGTAAAGGGTGAAGCATGTCATGGAGGGAAGATCAGTAAAGAGCGTTTAAATTTATTGTTTTGCGTGAATAGGAATGGAACAGAGAAGTTAAAACCGTTAATGATAGTAAAATCGAAAAAACCAAGGTGTTTCAGCGGGATAAAATCTTTTCTTTTGGATTACGAAGCTAACCGAAAAGCTTGGATGACATCTAAATTTTTTGATAACTGGCTCAAGAATTTAAATAAAAAAATGAAAACAGAAAAGCGGAAAATCGTGCTTTTCATTGATAATTGTACGGGGCACAGTACCATACCTAAATTGGAAAACGTAAGAATTGAATTCTTTCCCCCGAATACTACATTAAAACTTCAACCACTTGACCAGGGCATCATCCAAAGTTTCAAAGTAAAGTATCGTTATCAAGTGGTTAAAAAAAATGCTGTCCGAAATGGAAGAAGGTGTTTCACCATCTGGTGTAAATATTCTACAAGCTATGCGAATGGCAGACAAAGCTTGGAACATTGTGTCTTCCGCTACGATAATGAATAGCTTTAAAAATGCTGGATTCATAAAATACCACGAAAGTTCTCAGATAATCAACATCGACCACCCTGCTGACAACTGCGCATAAAATGATTGGAACCGATTAAGCAGACTCGTGCACCTCGATAACATGTAATTCAATGATTTCGTTGTCGTAGATGATGCAGTAATAGTGTGTGGTCAGTGGGAGGACAATGAAATCATCGGTCAGACGAAAGCTTCTTGTGTATTATCAGAAGAAGAGGAGGAAGAAATCCGCCATTTGCCACCAAATGTGACAAACAAAGAAGCACTCTGCAGTGGACACTTTGAGGAGATATGTTGAAAGTCAGCCAAATATGTCAGAGGACACATTTAAAGCCATTGTCCACTTAGAAAGTGTAATAGATAAAATTTCATACTCTTCTCTGAATCAACCAACATTTGAATCTTTTTTCAAATAATTTTGTAAATAGTGTTTATTAAAATTAAAAAATGAATTACTTTTTTAAAAGGTATGTAAAAAAGCTTTATTCCTCTATTCTACTATTGATAACATGCGATTTTCGATAATTCGAATTTTTGATATTTCGAATTTTTTTGTCTCTCCCTTCAATTTCGAGATATCGAGGTTTGACTGTACTACAAAAAAAAAAAAAAAAATTATTCAAAGCTGACAGACGGGTGACCGAAATGTTAGAAGATGAAGGACTCTGAGGCAAATATTTAGAGTAAGTATGTCACTCATTATTAACAGTACCACCAACCAGCGTAGATGCAGAAAGTATATTTTTAACTGCATGTGTAATTTGTGCAAAAAAATAAATTCCTGGCTTAGTGACAGTTTAATAGGTGCATTATGTTTTTCACGATCACATTTCAAAAATATGCAGGTAATAAATTAGTTGTTTTTTCTTTAATAATAGATACTATATAATACACACATACCTCGCTTTACGGCCTACATACGTTCCGGAAAAGTTAGCCGTAAAGCGAAAAGCCGTATAACGAATAAATTATTTTGATACAAACCCATACAAATTTAATAGGATCTGTTCCAATTTCTGATAAATAATATGGTTTTTAGTTCATAAAGCATTTTATTCTGTTTATTTCCTATAAAAATGCGTACATAAAAATAAAAGTACAAAACAATGTAATAATAAACAGAAATTAAAAAAATAAACATATAAATAAAATCAAAAGAAATCATATGCACATAAATGTATACATATAATAAAAAACATAAAATAAAATGCTTAAAAACTGTTTCAATGTGATGACGAACATTAACATGAAGAATCACTAAGCTATAATATGCTGCCATCAGCACTTTCCGCCGTCAATGCCGTATGACGAAACATTGTGGGCCGTAAATCGAAAAAGTGCCATAATTAAAAAAGGCCGTTATAGCGAAATGCCATAGCGGCCGTACAGCGAGGTATAGGTGTAGACCCCGCAACAAAATTTTTATGTGATATTTACTCTTCTCAATAATAATACTAAACGTTTTGTTACTTCATTGTATTGTAATACTATAGTGATTTATTGTTTATTCATATTTTTTGTTTCTAATGTTATAAATTAATATTTTTCAGCTATTATCAATAATATTTGATTATAACATTTGTTCCTTTATTTTATATTTGTACATAACAAAATTGTTTATATTTTTATAGTGTATGCATTTTTTGCAAAAACTGATTAATATGGCAAAGAAACCAACTGTGCATTTGTATCTTTTCTGAAAAATTCCCAATACCGGTATCGGTATTGTATTTTTGGTCCTGTATTGCAATCACTACTTGCAATGTAATGCTCGTGGCGAGCATTACATTACAACGTTACATTACAAGTCAGTCGCCGCCTTCAGCTGATTTCGAAAATGACATCTCTTTCACAGATAATCGGTTTGGAATTCTTTTTAGTTCGGCCTTGTGGATCGCGAGCAATAATTTTCTCAGCGCAATGAGTAATTTTTGAAAATGAGTGGTGCTTTATTCCCTTCGTCGAGTTTTAACGAAATTGCTGCTTGTTCTGGAGAGATATACCTCCGGCATGTTTTTGTATCATTAGTGTCAAGGCTTAGAAATGTCTCATTGAGGTTGAAAAATGTCCACTTGAAATGTTCTAAGTTCGGAATTAGCATCTCAGTTTTTTTCTCGTGAAAAAAATACTTTATTTCATTGGTTTGTAATGTGTTCTGAATATATTAGTGGTGAAATGACTAGAATAGTGAATTTTACGGAGACTTTAAATATATTAAACTAAAAATATGAAAGCATTATTGCTACTAAAGTGAGTGGGATTCAATTTGGTAGAAATACGTTTAGTTTTGCTTACGGTCCGGTTTAATACCCACCAGTTTTACCTCTGATTTTTTAGTCATAAATCGTAATCGGTAACCATAGTTGGTTGACTAGCAGTAAGTTGCTCACAACAGTGGTGCGCAAACTTTTTTCGACCTCGACCCCCGTTCCTTAAATAAGAAATCATTCGACCCCATGAAATTTTTTTTGGTAGTAGCAATTTTTTTTCAAAAAATTAGAAGATGTTGACAAAAAAAGTAAAAAAAAAAATAACCAAATTTCGACAAAACCATTTAAAATATCCACGCACGGTAGATTTTGGATATCTGTTTATTTTGCATAATAACAATTTAAAAAATGTCTTGCTTACCTTCTGCACTTACTTTTAGCAAATCTTGTGTGACTAAAACTTCATATTTGAATAGTAATATGCATTTGTGTTTCGATTAGATAAAAATTAACAAAAATTCAAATTGAAGAAGAGCGTGATATAAACATCATGTTAAAACATTGAAAATGATGAACTTAATTTAATTACAGTCGAACCCCGTTATAGCGAACCTGGGATATAACGAACTCCCGGATATAACGAACGAAATTTTTTGGTCCCGCCGTTTTCCTATTCTATTTAATGCTAATTTACCCTTTTATAGCAAACCTCCGAAATGTTAAGAATCGGCTATAACGAACCTTTTTTTTTCAGTCGACTGATTTTTTATTTTTTTTTATTTTTCCGCAGTTGTGAAAACATGACTTGGACTCTGATTTCATATGGAAATGTATGTCAGCTAGTGAAACACGGAGTAAATCAGCTATAAGTCTGTTTATTCAAGGGTAGAAACATCTGCATTCTTTCCCTTGACGATAGCCACTCTGCAGTTGTAATCCGGTAAGGGAAACCACAGTAAGAGGAGGGAGGGTAAAGGTTCACCAAACGCTCGAGGAGAACAAGTAAAAGCATGAACAGTATAGCATATGCGCACCCGAGAACAAGGGGAAAGGTCAGCTCAGGGTCGAGCCGAAAGATTCATTTTCACACGCAGGTGGAAGGGAAGTCATTTCATCTAATTCACCTATTTGAGTGTTTATCACAAGTTAAAAATTCGCTTTTAAGAAATCATTAGGTACATCATGTCGAGCAAGCGTAAAGCATTCTGCATCGAAGAAAAAGTAAATATCATAAGAGAAATACAAAATGGAGGTAGCCAAGTTGACATTTGCCGAAAAAAAGATTTATCGAAATATACAGTTGGAACAATATGGAAAAACAGAGAAAGCATACTTTCTGCTTTCGAGAAAAATTTGAACTCCCAAAAAAAATTAAGAAAAGCTGACCATCAAGAAGTGGAAGAAGCTTTATTAAAATGGTTCAGCATTCAAAGAAGCCAAAATGTACCAATTTCTGGGCAAATGCTTCAGTCAAAAGCTGATGAATTTGCCAGTAAATTTGGAATTCCATTTTAGTGTTCTAATGGATGGTTAGACAGATTCAAGAAGCGGAACAAGATATCTTCCGGAAAAATTGTCGGAGAATCGGGACATGTTTCAACGTCCAACATCGATACGTGGAAAGAAAATATTTGGAATGACATCTCTAGTGATTATGACGACAATGACATATTTAATGCTGATGAAGCTGCACTGTTTTAGACACCAAACCAGACACCAAACCAGACATTAAAATTTAATGAAGAGAAATGTAATGTCGGAAAATTGTCGAAAGACAGAATCACATTTCTTGTGTGTGCCAATATGAGTGGAACTGAACGTCGTAAGCTTCTAGTAATTGAAAAATCTAAACACCCCAGATGCTTCAAAAATATCAAACGGCTTCCTGTTTCTTATGAAACCAACCGTAAGGCGTGGATGACTAAGGAACTGTTTGAAAAAGAACTTCGAAAGTGGGATTGTGAACTTTCAGCTAAAAAACGGAAAATTCTACTTCTGCTTGACAATTGTAGTGCACACAAAAACGACAAACAGTTACAATCGATTAGAATTGTACTCTTTCCCCCGAATGTAACTTCTGTAGTACAGCCTATGGACCAGGGTGTCATCAGAAGCCTTAAATGTCATTACAGGAAGCAGCTCATTTTACGAATTTTAGAAGGATATGATAAAAATGTAAAATGTGACGTTTCTCTTCTTGATGCACTTATAATGCTCGAAAAATCTTGGCGGCTTGTTACAGATTCTACAATTAGAAAATGTTTTCGACATGCTGGCCTAGCAAAGAATGTTGAAGAAGTAGATGATGAAGATTTACCTATCGCGATGTGGATAGAAAAACACAATAATTCCTCATTCTCGTATTGTGACATGCAATTGTTCGAAACATTTGATGATGAAATCATTACATGTGAAAATCCGACTGATGAAGATATTGTGGAAGAAATTAAAATGAATCATTCTGAAATCGAAGATTCTGCATCTGATGCTGATGAAGAGGAGCACATAAATGATGAAATTCCCACCATCTTAGATGCTACAGCAGCAATGCGTGTAATTAATAAGTTTTTTTCCACACAAACAGTGGAAGAAAGAGTGTTGCAGTCATTTGACGTACTGGACAAAGAAATTCATATAATGTTTTTGAAATCGGTATCACGTCAGCAGAAGATTACCGATTATTTCTGTAACAAAACAGTGAGCAAGAATTAAAGGTAAAATGAATTTATATCCATTTGTCTTTCATTTTTAATTAGTTTAATTAGTATTGTATCAGTTTAATGTTATCGATTTTAGTCAATTTAATTCATTAATGGTCATTTTTAATAGATTTTATCGTTTTTTAATACATCATTATTGAATACACATAGCAACTAATGAGTTATACATTTTGTGAACATTTTTCTTAACGGTTCGGATATAGCGAACCACCGGATATAGCAAACCAAACCTTTGGTCCCTTGAAGTTCGTTATAACGGGGTTGGACTGTATATCAAACTAAGATAGAAAAAAAAAAATAGCCTGGAACCTCTTCTTATATTTCGTGAAGTATTTGAGAGTGCTACTCTCATAATATGAGAGTGGCACTCTCAAATACGAGGAAGATGATATTATCATCTTCCTGGTAAGGTCTTCATAGTTGTTCCGCTTTTATACATACTCATTTTGAAAACCCAGTCTCACACATGTAGGTGCCGGACGACGGCCTAATGGCTAGGTTTGCGCTGGGTTTCGGTACCAGAGTCTGTGGGTCTGAGTCCCGCTCTTGGCATGGCCGTTTGTAGCCGTTCGGAATCGGCTTTAAGCAGTAGGTCCGGTTCTAATTAGCTCTCGTGTAGCAAAAATTGACCGTAGCGCACCAAACCAATCCTCACACATGTAGGTAGAGCGAATGGAGGTAATGCAAAGTACAACATTGCAAGACTGTTTGACACCTTATTTAACAATATCATACCATATATATGTGTGTGTATGTATATAGAAAGACTAGCTGAAAACCCGTACTTCGATACGGAGTACATTCAAATTAAATACAACAGTCAATGTATACAATTAATGCAAATATATATATATATACAGGTAACCCTCCTATAACACGGTAGATAGGTTCCTAGAAAATGCCGCGTTGTGTGAAACCGTGTTATATGACACCCAGAGATAGTTCAAAAATGGGGGGGGGGGGGGTTACGTTCTGAAAACTTATTTTTAAAAATTTCATATAAGCAACTTAATTTTTATTAAAAATATAAATGTATGTATAACGCAAAACGAAAGGAAACAAAAAAAAATATTTTCATTTAATACGACTTTAATTTAATAAATTTCTTCCTCGTCGCTGCTCAGTACAATCAAACATGAGCGGTTTTTCGATTAAACGATATCACCTTCACTTTCAGAACTTTTTTCTTCATTTAGATTTTGTGCATCTTCTATCCTCCTTAAAAAATCAGTAATTTGGGTTTATTTGCTGGTTCTTACAAGTCATTGTAGATTCACGGTATGGAGATAGACAATTTTGCAGCTCCCTTTTGAATTTTCGGTTTCTTTCAGAAGGGAAAAATTATTCAAGATTTTCAGCTAAGCTTCGGCCTCCTTTTAATTTTATAGAGTTATAAATGAATAAATTATAATTTTTTTATACATTTTCGTGTAAAGCCACTATAGTTCATTATTCCTTCCCGTAATTATTTTAAGGAAATTTAGATTTTAAATGTGTTAAACAAAAATCACGTTATCTAGTGCTATAGAAGTACAGTGTTGTACAAAGGTTTTCGCAATTTTTTTTATCGTGTTAGAGTGAAACCGTGTTACAGGCTGCAGTGTTATACGAGGGTTCCCGCAATTTATCCAATTGTGTTAGAGCGAAACCGTGTTGTAAGATGCCGTGCTTTAGGAGGGTTACCTGTATATATATATACACTGCTGGCCACTGTAAATGCAACACCCTGAAGGAAACATGCAAATAAGAAGAAAAATCTTTAAAGGTTGCAGTTAGAGTGATCTATCGCTAAGATTTGGCAGGTTTTTGCATGAGCCCCGCCAACGGAAAACTACCACGAAGCAAAATAGCTATTTAAGTTTGAATAAAAAAAGTTTATAAAATAAAATACTAGAAGTTTTAATATAAAAACTAAACAAAACATTTCTCTATTTTTTACATGGCCAGTTTATTGTACACTGCTGGCCACTGTAAATGCAACACCCTGAAGGAAACATGCAAATAACATGAAATTTACAACATGCATTAGCGAAGGTGACATATGCAAATGATTAGAATTTCAGTGCAGACGCACAACACGCGCGCCTGTGGCGCCACTTCAAAGCGCTATTTAAGGCTTGGAGATTTCGACGATTTCAAGTTCGGCAATAGTGTTTTTCTTGTGGTTTTTTAAAAAAAAACGATCAATTATGCCTCGTCGAAAACAGCGATCATCTCTTGATCAAGTATCCGAGTTCGACAGAGGAAGGATAGTGGCCTACCGAGATTGTGGATTATCTTTCATGGAAATCGGTAGTCGTGTTGGACGAAACCAAACAACTGTAATGCGGATATGTGATCGTTGGATGCAGGAGGGTACGACGGACCGGCGTGTTCGATCGCATCCACCTCAGCGCACCACTTCACGTGATGACAAGCAAATTGTACGCATGGCAGTGACGGATAGCTCAGTCACATCACGAACCATAGCAAAGCACATGCAGTCTTTAACGCATCATCCAGTGTCTGCGCGTACCATTCGACGCCGTTTACAGCAGAGTGGTCTGTCCGCAAGACGTCCATTGCTTTGTCTACCCTTGACGCAGAACCACAGACGTCTCCGCCGCCAATGGTGCGATGACAGAAGGATGTGGACGGCAGAATGGAATGAAATTGTCTTTACTGACGAGTCACGCTTCTGTCTGCAACACCACGATGGTCGCATTCGAGTCTGGAGACACCGTGAAGAGAGGATGCTGAACAGCTGCGTTATGCACCGCCACACTGGTCCTGCACCGGGTATTATGGTATGGAGCGGTATTGGATATCACTCTCGCACACCTCTAGTACACATTGCCGGTACTTTAAACAGCCAGCGCTACATCTCCGAGGTGTTGGAGCCAGTTGTCCTTCCTTACCTTCAGGGCTTGCCCATAGCCATATTTCAACAGGATAATGCGCGACCACACGTGGCACGCATTGTCCAACCGTTCTTCGTCAATCGCCAGATTGAATTGCTTCCCTGGCCGCCTCGCTCTCCGGATCTTTCGCCGATAGAAAACATGTGGTCCATGGTTGCTCTACGATTGACCCAGATTCCATCCCCAGCTGCCACAGCAGTTGAACTTTGGCAACGTGTGGAAGCTGCGTGGTATGCTGTACCCCAAGAACTCATCCAAAGTCTCTTTGAATCAATGCCGAGGCGTGTGGCAGCGGTGATCTCCAACAATGGCGGCTACTCTGGCTACTGATTTTGGCAGGAACCACACTTCACAGAAGTCTATAAATTTAATCATTTGATACTTGGTCAACATGTTATCTACAAAATAAATTTTGTTGTGATATCTCTTGTCTTTCTTGGTGTTGTAGTTTGAGTGGCCAGCAGTGTATATATATATATAAATATATATATATATATATATATATATATATATATATATATATATATATATATATATAATAAATACAACGATCAATGTATGCAATTGATGTAAAAAAAGCGAAAAAATATATGTATAAAAAAATTGTAGCGGTTATTTTTATAGACAAAATAATGTAGAAGAAAATATTCAAATTAAATCTAATAGATCATACTAAAGAATATAGTACAGTTTGAGGAACATTTTTTTTACTGTATGTTAATATTTTTTTTTGGATAATGTCCAATCTGCCACATTACCAAGAAAAAAAAATTGTTTTTTGTCTGTTTCGTTGTTATGCACGTGACGTAAAATTAAAAGAGAAGAAACCACGTGATGAGCATTTAATAAATTAAATTCTAAAAATTAATCTTTAAAAATTCACCAAAAATCAGAAAATGGAGGTAAAGATTCGAAAAAGATTTCGTTTTAAAGGAATTTTTATGATCTTTCTCGTGATATAAATTTTAGAACCCTCGGATTATTATTTTCAATGCAAACTTTAAAGAATATTACAAAAACAGCTGAAAAATTTAATTTTAAAAAATCTAAGAAGAATTTTTTTTTAAATCTCTCTTTAGTGCACCCCTACACTATAAGAAGAATCTCCATGCAAAACTTCAGCCCTTTAGGTCCAGCGGTTTGGTCTTTGCGTTGTCTGTCAGTCAGTCAGTTACGGAACCAGGGGCGTAGCTACCGTGGAGCAGTTGGAGTGAACTGCTCCAGGCGCACGAATCATGGGGGCGCAAAATTTGAAAGAGTGAAATAAAAATTTGTGAAAACTTTTGTATAAAAAATTTCGACGTCAGATTTTCTATAAAATATTAAAAAAATAAATGAAATATTTTAAGTAAATAAAACTGTAATAAATATATTTGAATGTACTTGACTTATCAAAATTTTGACTTCAGAAAATTTTCATTAAAAATCTAACAATTTATATACCTCTAATAAACCTATAAAAATGTATGATGATTGCTAAGAATGCTTAAAAGCACTACTATAGGCACTTACTTTACGTATTAAAATTTATGTTTTACTGGAAAGAAGTTACATGTATCCGGTGAATTCCACGATCGCCAAATATTATCTTTTTTATATCCGGTTCTACTAGTGTGAGGGATAACATAAGATCCCTCTGCCCATTATGTTAGGGTGATTCTGCGTTTGCCTGGATAAATAACTCATCCAATTAAGATAGAAATTACAATTCAAAATATTTTTAATAACGCCCCAAAATTTACTGGAATAATCTGAGCAATTCTTTGAAGATTCGAGGTTTTCTGAGATTATTTCTTTTAAAACTAATTACTCGTTAATAAAAGTGAGGAAGAGAAGAAATAATCCGTTGGAAAACGCATTTCAGCACTGTTATTTCATTTATCAAAATACCTGGAGTATATATACATTCTACATTTTTGTTGGAAAAACTCCCCGTATTTCGGAGCATTTTGCACATTTGAATCCATTTCAATTACATGTATTGAATGATAAGTGTAATCAGAATGTAACAAGTTATGTAGGGAAGAAATCAACTATCAAATATTAAAACTAATAATAGCGTATGACAGATTAAAATACTTCCAGTTTCACTATTCTGCATTTAAACGCAAGAGTGATGTTATAAATAATATTTGTAGACAAAACAGTGTTCAATAATATGAGTAATTAGTTAAACTTTACTTGAGTTAACCGAAAAAGATTGAAAAAGCGGCAAAGTACAAAAACATATGAGCAAATGTAACATTTGTGTTTGATTTTCAATCACAAATGTTATACTTGCAATATTATTGTAAATTAGATGCACTAATATTGCAAATGAACAGATGTAATTATATTTGTGTTGTTATTAGCATAACTATCATAATTCATCGAATTTGAATCCTGCAAACACCACCGAAATAAATTACGTGTTTACTCGGGTGCAATGTGCACCCAAATTCCAAAATGTAATCATATAAATATAAAATAATCTAAATTGTAATAACAGTTTTCAGTTTTACCTTAAACTTTTCTAGTTTTGTCGATAAAATAAGTTTTATTTAGGAAAACGATTGAAAAAAATATAGTTGCATTCGGGCAAAAATGGAGGCAATTAAATAATTTTATTAGTTGTAAAATTAGAGTTCAATATTAAGTTAATTGTAAAAACTCAGAACAGGTTTACGTTTAGTCAAAGCATTCGAAATTAAAGAGAAATTAAGACTTTTTGACGGACTAAGTCTAAATGGAAATTTTGTCTGTCAGTTTATAAATATTTAAAAAAAATTCTCACATAAATAGTATCACTAATCATTTCTAAAACATTCTTTCAAGTTCATCTTAAATAAGAAAAATTAAGAACGGATCAATGAAGATTTTGGATGTATTGAACGATTTCATAAATGCATTTGAAAACTGTTCATAGTGTGGCAATTTCCCCCCCTCGAGGCGAGTAGGAACACCATTAAAATCGCCGCTAGCCGTGAACCGATGCTAAAGAATGGCAGACCCCGCGAGCGGAAGAGGACCACAATGGGCACCTCTTCGGGACGCATTCCTGGGATGAAAAGAGGAGACAGTCTGGCGCCATATTTTGACAGTGGCCGACAATGACAGTTTACGCCCTGAAACGAGATCGCTAATGAGTGAGCGGGCGATGAAGATGTAATAATCGGCATCGTTTTTTGCGCACGGCTAGACGCTCAGCCTATCCGGAGCGAGCTATAGAGAGGAGGCTAGAAAGAATTCTGCCAGGGATCAAGTTTTTAAAATAAGCCGACGAGGGCTTGAAGACCAGTTTTGTGCGGAGAGTTTTTCCTTAGAGAGTTTAGGAGTGATACCTGATCTCCTAGCTCCACGCACTTTTAAGTGACTTGTTTTTTGTGAGGCTCTGCCCTCTACGTGAGAAGACCCTTTTTCACCGAGAAAGGTCGGGGAAACCGATCGGAACTTGATCTCCCCAATTGTGTTATTTCAGAGAAGCTGCTAGCTTCCAGTGGACGAGTGCGGGCCCTTTTTTCTGTGACCTGACCAGCAGTTCGTCGCCTCGTTTTAGCGACAGTGTGCTCCATCCTTGAGAGACAGATGACGATTCCTACTCCAACTTCTACGGACTGCTTTGTATATATATTATTCGAGATCGCGGCCTAACCGTGTTTATTAAATAAAACTGAAATCCTCATTATCTTAAAAGTCTCTATTTTAGTAAGCTGTCTACCTTACACGTAACCTGTGACGCTACCTAAGTGTCTGCTTTTGACACAAATCGCAGGAATACGTTACAATAGGGACAATCATGCATTATACACCGTGCCCCAATGCCTGCATTACATCATTTAGTTTGAATATAGTTGCCATTATTAATTTTTATTGTGAATTTTAAGAGGCAGTGTGTTATGGGAAAATTGCAAGTAATTAGGTATGTCGAAACAAAATTGTTTTAATTGAAAACTGTTAAATAAGTATGGGTAGTTTACCCTGCAAACCAGTCAGAAGACACACATAAAAACAGATAATGTCGAGTGAAAATGTCCCATTCCTATCTGATCCAAATATCTTACCCAAAAATATTTTAAAACTTTTTCTGTAACATAAAACTGAGAAATAGAAAAATGATGGGTTTTATTTTTAAATTTAATTTTTTTCATTAGCATTTTATAGTGTAATGTTCATTTAGTGTTCATATAGTGTAAATGTTCATTTAAATGACTCTTGAGAGTTTTGTATTCCCGTTGGGACAAAAAAAACTTTTAAGTTCTAATGTATATATATATATATATATATATATATATATATATATATATCTTTAATTTATCAATAATTTTGTGAAAGTCTGTCTAAATTTTTCATTTATACTTCGAGCCGGACCAATCGTTGGCCGCAACTAGAGTCTGGTAAAAACTTTTGATCAGCCTCTGGCCAGGCCGCGCGTTCAATTTTTTCCCAGTGTTGGATACTACTACTAGATTTTCTCCAACGTTACTAGTTGGGTGTCTTATCAGGAAAATGGAGATGGCCGGACCATCTTCATCCCCTATGTTAAGAGTCATTATAATCCATCAAAAGTCATTCTAAACCGGTTCACCCCCCGTTTCGCCGACACTGAAATTTCCTTCCCCCTCTCGTTGTAAAATTCCCCAAAATGAGGAAAATCACCACCCCCGTTTCGCCCCAAAAATGCCTTCCTCCTTCTCGTTGACAAATGTTTATTTACAAACTACACTACTCGCCTGGAGTGAACTGCTCCAGGCGCACGAATCATGGTGCAAAATTAGAAAGGGTGAAATAAAAATTTGTGAAAACTTTTGTATAAAAAATTCAATTTGTCAGATTTTCTATGAAATATACAAAAAATAAATGAAATATTTTTTAGATAAATAAAACAAAGCTTTTAAATATATTAGTATGCATTTTACTGAAATAATAACTTTGATTTCAGAAAATATTCATTATAAATTTAACATTTTATAGACCTATAAAAATGCATGATGATTGCTAAGAATGTTTGAAATCACTACTATAGGCATTTACTATGCGTATCGTAAGTTGCGTTTTATAGCAAAAAAAGTTACATGCATCCGGGGAATCCCACGAGCGCAAGTTAACACCGGCGCTGAATCGAGGCAAATATTCGGGATTTTTTTAAAGCCAGCATAGTATTTAGAGTTTCATATTTCCTTTGTTTATTTTGTACAGTGTAAGGATTTGAAGTTGATTCTGGAATGAATGTGTAATATAATTTTTAAAACTTATTGAGTGCACTGGCGATTGTAATTTATTGTTCCGTTTAATTGACTTTGTAAAATTTATGACTATTTTACTAAATTACTTATATACAGTGTGCTTTTGGATTCATCGACGTATAATTTTAAAAGTAAATGGTTTGTTTATAAATTATTATGTTAATTGAGGTTGCAACATACAGAATAATATTTAGTTTTATAACGTAAGAAAATAAAATTGTTTTTAAAATTTCTAAAAGTAATAAATAAAAAATTATCAGCAATTAACAGATATATTTATATATATTCTGTGTATTAAATTCTGTTAATAAATACCATATATTTATATATGTATTGTAGGTAGTTAGAGATGTAAAAAAAAACTAAGTGGGGCTCAGTTTAGAAAACGAAGACTAAAAATGTAAGAAGCCGAAAAGGAAGTTTTAATGAAAGTTGCCAAAATATGAACATTTTTTAAAACGGTCGATTCAAATAATGCACTCGTTGAATTTTAATGGAAACAAATCGTAAGATCAAGGCAATAATTCTCCAGACAAAACAGATACAGATATTACGAATATTTCTTCGCCTGAAACAATTCAAACAGAAAGTGAAATTCTTCCACAACACATTGATATAGAAATAGACTCGTCTGACAAAGAAAAATTTTCGGAACAATTATTTTGATAATTGTGCAAAGTAAAATACTCGAACCTATTAATACAGTCTCGAAAATGCTGCAAGGTACTCATGAAGATATAGAGAAATCCGCTGAGATGCTTTCATCACTCCTAACCCAATTCCAGAACTTATAGAATAATTGGGAGTTTGTTAAAAAACGATACCTTTGAGTTATCAGCTGTAGTGAATATTAAACTTTGTTTTCCCCAAAAAAGATGCATCTTGTGAAAAAATTCTTTGCTTAATTACAAGTAGATGAACTCATTTAAGACAATGAACGATATTTGAAAGTCGAGGTGTTTTATAAAGGAATGGATTTAATAATTAATCAATTTACTATTAGATTTGAATCCGTTCGACAGTTATGTACACTTTTTAAATGTTTATCACTTGCCTTAAATGTTTATATCTTGCCGCGTCACTTGATAAAAGTATTCTGGAAGGATCAGAATTGTTACAATCGGCATATCTTTCCGATATTTCACCTAATTTTGGACCTCAATTGCTTCGATTTAAAATGTGCTTTTATATTCAATTAAAACAAATTACTTTAATACGCGAAATTGCTGAACTACTTTTAATTCACACCACAGACTCAAGTAGCTTCTTTGACATAATTACAGCTTGCCTGATATTTTCACTTTACCGGTGACGATGACGACAGCAGAAAGAAGTTTTTCAAAGCTGAAATTAATCAAAACATTTTAGAAGTATCATGCCACAACACCGTCTTAACTCATTGACCACTATATAAATTGAAAAACAATAACTTTCCAACTTTATCTTGAGAAATTGATTGATCGATTTGCAAACGAAAAAAAGGGAAAACGACAATTTAAGTTTTTTTTTCTTTGATGTGGAAACTAAACATGTATAAGTGCATTTTGACAATACAGTTTATAAAATATGTAGTAAATATTAGTAGGTACTCCGTACTTAAAGAATAATAGTTTGTTTTATTATTTTAGTAATATTTATTAAATTGAATATCTTATTGTTGAAATGTCTTTAATTTAAATTTAAGTGTTATTCAGTAAGATTTTAAATCGAAATAAGAGGATCAGATAGAAAACAAATTTCGCCAGAACTCTTCCGAGAAACAAGGGGGCGCACTGATTGTACTTGAGCCAGGGCGCTGAATATGTAGCTACACCACTGCTATGCATATTCATAAAGAAGAAATCTAGATGTCTTAAGGGGATGGTGGACTTTCAAATTACCAAAAATCGAACGAAAATTTGAATTTTTTTGTGGGGTATTAATATTTTAAAAATATGTAAAAATTGGAATAAAATGCATTTAAAATATAAAATGAAAAGTAAAATGAAAACTTGGTGGTTTTAGAAAAGTAAATATTAAAGGTAGGTGAAAAAAATATCTTTTAAAGGGCTTTTTATCAAAATGAGTCATTTCCAGATTTGCAAGTCTTTGAAATGCTCCTTGCGTCACAATTTTGGACGAAGTCTAATATTCCTTAGTTCGTAATATACACTAAATATGCTTTGGCTTACGTATAAATATATAGTTACTTATATATTCTTGGAACTGGAACTGTCATTTCTGTGACGGCTCTTTCTTTCAGTTTCCGCTTCTCTCCGCTGGGAGAAGGTGTTGACCCAACCCTCTCCGACTTGAAATCCCTAAATATCTCAAAAGGGAAGCTTGAACGGGAAAAAAGGGGGGGAAGGAAATTTTGTGTCGGCGAAACGGGGTGGACACCTCTAAACCGGCGGGGGTAGAATTCTCTAACGGTCAACTTACTGACTCCTCCCACTACAAGAGTAAATAAAATGCAGGTGTCCGAACAAAATTTTTTTCTTAGTACATCTACTACACAGCAGACTGCACATCGGCGCAGAATAGAGGCAAATATTCGGGGATTTTTTTAATGCAAGCTTAGTATTTAACGATCCATATTCCCTTTGTTTACTTTGTGTAGTGTCAGAATTTCAAGATGATTCTTGTGTTATACAATTTTTAAAACTTATTGGGACTGTGGGTTGTAATTTATTGCTCTGTTTAAGTGACTTCGTACAATTTATGACTTTTACTTTACTAAATTACTTATCTACAGCGTGTTGTTGGATTCACCGACGTACAATTTTAAAAGTGAGTGATTTGTTTATAAATTATTATGTTAATTGATGTTGCATCATAAAGAATAATAGTTACTACCTAATAGTTACGTATTATAGCTGAAAGTTAGCGGCAAACATTTTCAGCAGCAGCATGCTATAGAAATATAAATATGTATGTGGAAACCGCATGAGATAATTTTAAAAAATAATCGGCAGATAAAGAACGAAATTTCAATTTTAAATAATTTTAGATCTCATTAAAAATTGCATGCTAATGACAAAACAGAAATACACAAAAAATATTCAAAATGAGTGTTAAAAGAAACTCAAATCATTAGAACCATGTGTCTTAGGATGCTTAAATTTTGCATGGTGGTTGTTGTTATGCCCTAGGTGCTCGTTAAGAAATCTTTTTTAATAAATTAGAATTTTAAGGGGGCTAATAGAGGCCAAATCCCCCCCCCCCTTAAAAAACACATACACAAACTGTATCACTAAAACCATAAGACCTAGGAAGCTGAAGTTTTGTATGGTGGTTTCTCTAGGCCCTAGATGCGCTCAAAGAAAATTTTTAATACAAAATTTAAGGGGTTAAAAGGAGCTTAATCCCCCCTCTCCCCAAAAAACCTACCTCTGGTACATGTTTTTGAAAAGTCAAAATTTTGCATGGTGTTGCCCTTAGACCCTAGAGGCTCCCTGAGAAATATTTAAAAAAATTAAATCTTTAAGGGGGGTCAAAGAGACTTAATCCCCAAAATAAAATACTGCCTGACTGATCACTGTATCTCCGGCTAAAATTTTGCTAGTTTATATTTGGGAGGGGTGTTTCTGATGAGATGTTGCAAGCAATATCTCTGCGGCTAGACAGTACGCTAATTAAAATTAAAAATGTATATAAATTGAAAGAGAAACCCAACACTAAATTTTGAGCAAATGTTGCTCATCTAAATTGTTAACCCTGTTGGTTAAAATTATACATATAAAAGCCAAATACCACTCACTGATTCATAACTGCATCTCTGGAACCATAAGTTGTAGGAAATTGAAATTTTGCAGTGTGGTACCTCTTAGACCCTAGGTGCTCATTAAGAACGCCTCTTAAAAATTGAATCCAAATTGGGAGGGGACGATGGATGCTCATTAAGAAGATTACGATGGAGCTGCGAATATGAGTGGTGCCTAGTCAGGGTTACAAGCAACAATTGGACAACGAAACCACGCTGCCAGATTTGTACACGGCTATTCTCATAATTTGAGTTTAGTGATCAACGACAGTGTCACCAGTGTACAGGAAGTCAGGCAATTTTATGAACAGCTAGAAAAACATTTACATTTTTTTGTTGTTTCAGTTCTGTTAGACTTTGGGCAATATTAATGGAAACGAATCAAACCAACTTAGCAAAAACATTAGAAAGAGTTTGTCTAACACACGGGCTTGTGGCGTCCTTGTCGTACAGCGCTCTGGTTTTCGGTACTGAGTGTGCTCGGATCGAATACCGGCGTCGCTCCACGAAAAATGCCTCCGTTTGTGCCGTCCATTCATAGAGGATAATGTTATCCGCCTACATGGTGTCCCCATAATAAAATGGACGGTAAACAGCGGCTTAGTATGTATAGGCGAATGTTTGGCGACAAGTGCCTCCGCTTTTTAAAAAAAAAGAAAAGAAAGGAAAAAGGTTTGTCCAACACGATGGTTTTCCTGTGTTCAGGCTCTTAATACACTACGTTCTCGTTATTTTCATGTAATTAAAATATTGACATATTTATCATTGAATGGAAAAAAATTATGATGAGCAACGTGAAGCTAAAAATTGGATTAATTATTATGAACAATTTTCAACAATTATTTTGATAATTGTACAAAGTAAAATACTTGAATCTATTAATGCAGTCTCGAAAGTGCTGCATAGTACTCATGAAGATATAGAGAAATCCGTTGAGATGCTTTCATCACTCCTAACCCATTCCAGATCTTAGGAATAATTGGGAGTTTGTTAAAAACGATGCCCTTGAGTTATCAGCTCCAGTGGCGCACCCAGGGGGGGGCCCAGGGGGCCCTGGCCCCCCCAAAGAAGTAGAAATATTGATTTTGCATTATAAATATTTTTATTCGTTCATCTCGGCCCCCCCCCATGCATTATAAATATTTTTATCCATTCATCTCGGCCCCCCCCAAGAAAAAATCCTGGGTGCGCCACTGATCAGCTCTATGGAATATTGAACCCTGTTTTCCCCAAAAAAGATTGCGTCGTGTGAAAAAAATTCTTTGATGAATTGCAAGTAGATGAACGCATTCAAAACAGTGAACAATGTTTCAAAGTCGAGGTGTTTTATAAAGTAATGGATTTAATAATTAATCAATTAACTATTAGATTTAAATCCGTTCGACAATTGCGTACACTTTTTAAACGTTTATCACCTGCATATATCTTTGCATTACCTGATAAAAGTATCTTGGGAGGATCAGAATTGTTACAATTGGCATATCTTTCCGATATTTCACCTAGTCTGGGACCTCAACTGCTTCGATTTAAAATGTGCTTTTATATTCTGTTAAAACAAATTACTTCTATACGCGAAGTCGCTGAACTACTTTTAATTCACACCGCAGCTTCAAGTATAGCTTCTCTGACATTATTACAGCATGCATGATTTTTTTTAACTTTACTGAGACATGAGAACGAAGTTTTTCAAAGCTAAAATTAATCAAAACATATTTAAGAAGCATCAGGTCACAACATCGTCTGAACTCTTTGGACGCTATATCAATTGAAAGAACAACAGCTTGTCAACTTGAGCTGGAGAAAGTCATTGACCGATTTGCAAACGAGAAAGCGAGAAAACAAATTTAAAAATTTTTTTTTGGTGTGTGTGTGTGTGTGTGTGGAAACTGAACATGCATAAGAACATTTTGTCAATACAGTTTATAAAATATGTAGTTAAAATTAGTAAGCACTCTGTACTTAAACAATTATAATTTGTTTTATTATCTATATATATAAAACAGTTCCGTAACTGACTCATACACTGACTGACATACAACGCACAGACCAAACCGCTGGACCTAAAGGGCTGAAATTTTGCATGGCGATTCTTCTTATAGTGTAGGGGTGCACTAAGAAAGATTTTTCAAAAATTCTTCTGAGAGTTTTTAAAATTAAATTTTTAAGCTGTTTTAGTAACTTTTTTTAAGTTTGCATTTAAAATAATAAATTGAGCGTTATAAAATTTATACCACGAGATAGATCATAAAAATTCTTTTAAAATGAAATCTTTTTCGAATCTTTACCTCCCTTTTCTGATTTTTGGTGAATTTTTAAAGATTAATTTTTTAGAATTTAATTTATTAAATGCTGATCACGTGATTTCTTTTTCTGGTACTTTAAATAAATTTATCGTCACGTGCATAAAAACTTAATAGACAAAAAAATATTTTTTTCTTGCTAATGCGGCAGACGATTGGACATTATTTTGTCTATAAAAATATCCCTTACGATTTTTTTATAAATATGTTTTTTTTACATCAACTGTATACATTGATCGTCGTATTTATTATAAATATATATATATATTTATGTTTTTTGGCATTAATTGCATACATTGTATTTAATTTGAATGTACTCCGTAGCGAAGTGCGGATTTTCAGCTAGTTATATTTATATTTATTAAATTCAATTTCTTATTTTTGAAATGTCTTGAATTTCAAATAAATTGTTATTAAGTAAGGTTTTAAATCGAAATCAGATTAGATAGAAAACAAATTTCGCCAGAACTCTTCAGAGAAACAGGAAGGGCGCTACGATTTTACTTGCTCCAGGGCGCTGATATGTAGCTACGCCACTGTACGGAACTGTTTTATATATATAGATAAATAAAAATGTGTTATTCTGAAATATTTATGTTATGAGGGGTACCAGAGATACCCCATTGCGTTGTGTGCTAAAATGGGAGATAGCGCACAGCCGTCAAAATTTTTTTTTCATAGCGCAAGAACATCGAAACTCTGCGTCCCTCTCCCTAGGTCTCGTCGTCGATTCTCTCGAAACAAATTCGAGACTCTTTTTTTTACTTCTTTCTTTTCGTACTGGCCCTCCCCAGGTTGGTCTTCCCCATAAATTTATTGCTTTTTCTTACGTTTAATTCGTGAGCAGTATGATTCGACTGTTCTTACAGTTGACCACGTGGTATTTTATTTTCGGGAAATTGGATGTCCCTTGTCTCTTTGTGGAAGTTCTCTTCCTCCCTTCCTTTTGGGGTGCGATGTTTCCCGGTGCAGTTGCAGGATCCCCTTCCTCCAATACGGCCGTTTTACGGCCCATTAAATGCGTTGCCAGAAAAAATGGCGATGTCACATACTGTTGGAATGAGTCAAACTGTCCCAATTGCGAATCCTTCACAACAATTTAAAACATATTTTTAATTAAATGGTTCAATATGACGCAAATTTACTTCAAGCTATCCGCGACGCCTTCAGATTCTTTCGCGATCCACTGGCTTACAAAAAGGTTTATAATTGTTTGTATTTCTTTCCTCGTGCTTTTTATCTCTTATTTTACGTTCGTTTTAACCTATGAAGAAAATGGAAAGGAGACGTTAAACCTATGCAAAAAACGCGTCAACTATTGACAGCTACATAAATGCTGATAATCCAATAAAAATGGTATTTTCAGATAGCCTGAACTTTTCTGAACCTTGCAATAGGATTCATTTTATAAATTTCTTCCACCAAAAGAATTTAGGAGTGTTTAAAACACTCTATACCAGATTTTTCCCCCGAATAATTTAAATTTTAAATTATTATTTACATTTGTTGAAAAGAGGAAAAAATGCCGTAAGGTGTCAAATTTATATCTCTATTACGGAGTACAATTTAAAAAAAATAATCTTTCAGTCCAAGTGGGCAATCTTTGGACACATTTTCTCCATAGGTTAACACGGAGGTGAGCGAATCCAATACGGTTAGAACACAGCAGCCTTAAGTAAATAGCCTGAGTTTATTTACATGGGCCAGAGTTAATTAATATTAACTTTTCGCTTATTTAAAGGACATTCGCCCATACACACACTTGAAATTTGTCGTCCATTTATTATGTAAGCACCCAATGTCCCGTCTAAAGAGGGACGGCACAAAAACATTTACGCCTTTCCTGATGTTTAAACTCAGCCCCGCTTGGTGGAAGCTTAACCCTAGCGACAATGACCAGGTACCCGGGTACCTTTTTGCGATTGTTATCGTAATTTTTATCATTTCTAATTAAGCCTTGGTAAAATCGCTTTTAATCCTCGTTATTTACATAAATCTGAACTAGACATATGATTGTAGACTTTTAGAAAAAAAATGTTGCTTTTTTTTCTTGCATTAAACTTTCTTATACCATTTCTCAATATCCAGGTACCCGGGTACCCATTATTGTCTCTCGTCTACAAGCAAAAGTACATGATTATTATTACAACAAATATAATTAAACATAATAATAATTATTTATTATTAGTATTAGTATTATTTTTTATTATTATTAGTAATATTTATTATTATTATTATTATTTAGTTCTATTATTATTATCACGACAAATATAGTTCTTGAAAAAAACTGCGTTTCAGCACATGCTTTACATTCGCATATTGAGATTGAATGCTCATCACAAACTGGTTTTTCACAAGTTTTGCATGGTTTTCTCGTTTTTCTCCGAAGTTTCTTAGGAGCAGAAACACAAATGTGGCAAACTCCAACAACTAGCTTTCTTCCAATTGAATCACGTGCCTGAAAATCTGTGGCAGTACTGTAGCTGGACGGCATAGCAGGCAGAGATACACTGTTTGAGGAATTCAGAATGATTTCTACACCTGACCTGGTTGAAAAATGTCGCATGGCTTGAATATTTCTTGACCGATCCTGTAATGATGGAATACACAAGTTTTCACCTAACTGACGCAAAAATAAACGGCGGTCATTCTTTTTATGGCTGCGCATATCGACATTCGCCTTATAAATAATATAAGCAGCTAGATAAATTATATAAGCAGCTAGAGCAGATATGTCTCAAATGTTGAAAAAAAAAACCGACAAGTGGCCATCTCTTCGTTTGTCTCTGAAGGATATATTTTCGAAGCATCTGATCTATCGTTGCAACAGCAGATTTTGTTTAGTTGTAAAAAGTAATGATTTCTGGCTTTTCCTTGGCCCTAGAGATACTTTAATCATGATGTAAAGTAGAAAGCAAGATAACAGCTATTTTCTTCATAGGAACATATGAAAATATTGTTACATCGCCATTGAATCCGAATAAAGAACTTTGTGATTCTCGTATTTGACATGGGAACATTTCAGTTGGAATATATTTCTTGTTTCTGTTTAGAGTTCCTACGATTGTCAGACGCCATGACAACAAAAGTTGAGCTAAAGAGAGTGACGTAAAAAAATTATATATAGTAATGTGTCTGCCGGAGCGTTTGTATGGAGTAGCCAGCTCTTTTACGACCCGTTCGCCTTGATTGACTTCACGTTGTCCTCCGGATTTTCCAGTATACAATTGACCAGAGAGCGGATAAAAATTAATGGCATCGCATATCCACCATACTTTTATACCGTATTTTCCGAGCTTATTTGGCATAAACTGGGCAAATCGAGTTCTTCCACGATATGGAAATTGGCTGCTCATCTATTGTTAGATTTTGCGATGGTTTATACTTTTTTGCTAAGTTAATATTTAGTAAGATCCAAAGATCGCGAATTGCAGCAGCTTTATCATTTTGTCGACGAGATAAAGCACAAAAGCGAGTCGTGCAATTCGTGTGTTTTGATTATCAAATCGAATGAATCGAAGGATATTCCAAAACCTATTTATACTCATACTTGCTATGTAAAGTGGATATGAAGTTGGTTTCCACATTTCTATGGTATTATCATTGTTGGTGTTATTAGCATCTGCTGTTAGTAGAATTCCAATAAAAGCATCAAATTCTTTAGCTGTCAATTTTTTCCATATTAATTGTTTCTTTTCTGAATTGTCTCGGTTATATTTGTCGTAAACGGTAATAGCTTTCTGATTTGTATGTCTAATGATCATATCAACCATTTCATCTGTAAATATACACTTGAGTGTATCACGAATGGATAAGTATTGTGTTGATTTGTGTGGCCCACTTCTTTCACGAACAATATTATGAGCTGGTGCTTGGTTATAAATTGGTGGATCTTTATTCCAAAAACAGGATACATATATTCCGCTAGGACGGGGGTGTAAAGAACGGTTCCATTTAAATAAAAGGGGTGTAGAAAGAAAGCTGATATCAGCGTTACGCTTTCGAAATTCGATGTGGGTACCGCGGTACCCGGTCATTGAAAGTAAGGGAAGCGTTTGGTCATTGACGCTAGGGGTTAACTAGTAAACAGTGTGGGTAGCCAACTGAAAGCTAAGGAACTGCATGAGGGATTAAATTCGACTAGACGGAACGCAACTGTTCTGTTACCGGTTGAGTGAAATATGTCAGCCTGTTTTTTGCTTATCTAATATCAGACAAGCATATATCCAAATAGCTTATTTCAGTTCTACCGTTTCAAATAAATTTGATTTTGACTTAAGAACCAATTACTTACGTTCGCGAGCTTCATTCGTCTTTTCTTGAGTTTCCTTTAACGTTGTTTCAAATGATTCTTCACTGCATTAAGAAACTATGTCCAGATTGTAAATAAATTTATGAATAATATCTCTTCACACTTCGGTCATTCTAGATTATTATCCAGACGGTGAAATGAATCGTGTTTCTTCACCGGACTGTAAAGAATGGGTGACAATTCAAGTGAAAAGATATCACTTGATGTTTATGTATGAATTTTATGCTTTCAATCTAAATTGAGCGTGTATAAGTTAACGACTAGCTTAATCCGCAAATATTTGTGTTTTTAACTTAGTATCGATTCAACACTTCAAGGCAAAATATTTAATTAGGTCCATAGACTGCCATGAATTCTCTAATAATTATGTCAAGGACTAAGTCCTGATAATTTAATGTTTAGGAAACCTGGCGCATTTTCGGATTGTAAGCAGTGGGAATAATCGATATTGTATTTGCAAACGTAATTTGCTGAAACCATTAATCTGAAAACGGAGATTATGCGATCCTAATCCTCTCGCACTTATAACTGGTGATGACACACCAGTTTTTGAAGCAATATTCTAATTTCCTAACTAATAAGTGAAGCGTCTAAGGTGTCTGGAGGTAAAAGTCAGTCACAGCCCGAACTGAAGACAAAATAATTATGGTTAGAACTCGAATTTGAGTTTACAGTGAATGATTTGAAACTGACTCCGTCAACACAGCCTGAATTCAAAGAATAACAGCGCTAGATTAAATCAGTTTTCTAAATCTGTAAAGTTTATAATATTTAATTCAGGGGATTAGTACGGTTTTTCGGGGGATAAAATATGGGCTTATTCGACGTAACTTTGTGGTGTTAGTGAATATTCAAGTTCTTCATTCATATTTTTGAGAGCGATTTCGCACAGGTTCGGAAAAATTCTGCATTTTTTTTCTCAATTTCAGTGGAGAAAATTTGAGGTCCAAAAAACTTGAACAGCACGGGGGAAATTAAACCACTTCATGAAATCCTTTCTACAGCTAAAATATGATAAGGAAACATCAATTTCCCGCATAAATATTAAACCCCTTGTTAAACAGATAAACATGTACCTTTCTGTATTTATCTAATCATAGATTAGCAAATGTTCATTTTTCAATTATGTTTTTTCTTTTTCATGAGAAACAGACGTTCTAGTAAAAAGTGTTTTAAAATGTTTGGTTGCTAACTTTTTCTGAACATTAAACTGACATTTTTCTATTATTGAAAAATTTAGAGAGATTTTTTGAAAAATAGAAATGAAAAAAAAAAGGAAAAACTTGTGTATAGCATATAAAAGTCGATTTTCAGATTCAAAAGAGAATCATAATTAAAAATTTGCATTTGGTCATGTGTAACTACAAAAATACTATTTGGGAAGTTCCCCACACCTTAACTTGGGATTAAAGGTTTGGGAGGTCTGCTAATACATTACATTAAAATTTATCTATGTATATAAAACAGTTCCGTGACTGACTGACTGACTGACAGATAACGCACAGACCAAACCGCTGGACCTAAAGGGCTGAAATTTTGCATGGCGATTCTTATTGTAATTGTAGGGGTGCACTAAGAAATATTTTTGAAAGATTCTTCTTAGATTTTTAAAAAATTGAATTTTTAAGCTTTTATGTAACTTTTTTAAAGTTTGCATTTAAAATAATAATCCGAGGGTTATAAAATATATATCACGAGGAAGATCATAAAAATTCCTTTAAAATTAAATCTTTTTCGAATCTTTACCTCCATTTTCTGATTTTTGGTGAATTTTTAAAGATTAATGTTTAGAATTTAATTTATTAAAAGCTGATCACGTGGTTTCTTTCCTTTTCGTGATACTTCAAATTAATTTTGCGTCACGTGCATAACAACGAAATAAATTGACAAAAAAAATATTAATACAGTAACAGATAAAATTTAACCACTAGAGTAATTAAGATGGAATTTTTTAAGAATTTAGTTCAAATTAATTAAGAAATAAATTCTCTAAAAAACAATTTCATTATTTTTTCATTGTAGTTATCTTAAAATGTACTCCGTAGCGATGCACGGGTATTCCGCTAGTACGAAATAAAACTTTATTTCACCTCGGATCAAAACCTGTTAAAATATATTCGAATTCAATGATGAAAACTCAGTGGAATTTGTTAGTGACAGTTTGTTAATCCAATACGTAGTCCGCATATTTTATGTCACTGAATTAATGCATAACTGCTAAGATAGCGTGTGATAAAGACAATAGAAGTTACATATGGGCTCCTGTACGTGGTCTGAACACTAAATTAACTTTCCGTAAAAATTCTTTAAGAACTAATGAAGAATAAATTGTGCAAAATCATGCAATCAATTTTTTAACAGGACGCCATTTGTTGTATAATAAGTCAGCTGTTCCGCATCACGTGGTCTGAATACCAACCTTTTCACGGGATTAACATACAAAATTAGATATGAGAAAACAGAAACATTTTTAAAAAGCAGAAAAACCCCACCATGATCTCATAATACTTAGTAATGCGATTTGACATAATTATACACTGTATTTCAGCCTTAAAGAAACTTTCAAAGAATTATAACTCATATTTCCCCTCATTCAGAGCATTAATTTGTATTGTCTTCATTACACGCGGCCTTAGTTTTTTTTCTCTATAATTTTAATTAGTATACAGTGATTGAGAAAGAGGCATGTAAGACACGAAATAATCACGTATTAAACAATGCATTTTGGCAACGGCTGAAACGTGATCAATTACACCAACGAAAGCGACACTACTGGGACACCAATCGAGAACAGTCGTCAATAGCAGAGAAGCTCCCGTAACTCGGGGAACAATGAACAACAGGAGGGCACGAATACAACTAAAGTGAAAATTGTATGAAACGACAGGTTAACTAGGCTGCAAACATGGCAGCAAGGTCGCAGATTTATGAATGATCATTATTCATTTTCTTCAGTTATCTTTCTCTGTATCTTTACAACTTTATAAAAGAAGAATGGAAGTATACGTATAAATTCAGTGGACAATATAGGGCTCTAAATTCCTACCAAGGTTATGTTACATTACTAATGAACTGCTATTATTCTTCATCAAGTCACATACTGACATAATTGTACTTAGGTTGAGTGATTGTTCAGTGATTGTAGGTATAACGTGTAAGATCTGCGAAAATGTGTTTTACTTACTTTAAGTTATCTACCTACGTTTGGAGCAACTTTTTTAAAAAATATGCAGTATTTATTGAATACTTGTATTTTTAGTTCAAATGTGATATGAAATCAAGAAAACAAGAAATTTTTGCCAAACTCATATTTAACATTTTGAAATAGAGCAAATATTTTATAAATTTTAGTACAATTGAGTGCGTGCGCCAGAGACCCTACGCTCCAC